>JAOWCC010001634.1:3735376-4070376 GCA_030867875.1 Actinernus sp. WN-2022
CCTGCTGGTCTCAAATTGACAATGGTAAAAATAAAAAAGCAATAATTGTTGGTTGTATATATAGGCACCCTACCTGTGATCTTATTCAATTTACTACACAACTGAATAATATAATTAAACTACTAAACCCTAAGTATCAGCTTTACATTTTTGGAGATATGAATATTGATTTTTTGAAGATTAATATGCACCCTCCAACAGAAGAATACATAGATATGCTTTACACAAATGGTCTTCTTCCTATTATAACTAAACCCACTAGAATAACTGATCATACTTCAACCCTTATTGACCATATATACACTAACTCGCCCATTTCCCAGGTTATATCTGGAATAGTTACTGTAGATCTATCTGACCACTTACCAGTGATCTGTATTGTTAAATCAAAAATAGATAAAGCAACTAGTAAACGTCTTTATAGAGATTATTCAAAATTTAATAGTGACCAATTTTTAAATGATATAAATCTTATAAATTGGGAAGAAATCCTATCACCTACTAAAAATCTGAATGAAAAAAGCCATGATGCAATTACTGCAGTAAACAACATTGTTAATAAGCATGCCCCTATAAAACAGGCTACCCGAAGTAAACAAAAACAACTAAATAGACCATGGATTACAGCTGGTATTCTTAAATCTATTAAAAGAAAACAAAAAATGTATCATACACATTTTCATAGCAAAGAACCAGAACAAATAGAGAAATATAAGAAATATGCAAATATGCTAGCACATTTGAAAAATAAATGTAAAACAAGTTACTATAGCTCTCAGTTTTTAAAGTATAAGGATAATCTTAAATCTAATTGGAGGCTTATAGGTAATCTTATTAAACGTAAAACTAAAGGACAGTCCCTCCCTACTAGAATTACTTATGGTAATAAGACTTATACCAATGCGGCTGATATAGCCGAGCAATTTAATGACTTCTTTGTAAATGTGGGGCCAAATCTGGCAAGTAAGATAACAACTGATCTAACAACAAAGGAACCTACTCAGTATATAAGCCAGTCTCCATCTTCTAGCTTCTTTATGTCTCCAGTGACTGAATCTCAAGTTTTTACTCTTTTTGCTAGCCTGAATGAGGACAAGGCTTATATTAACATACCTAATAAATTTATTAAGCTTGCAAGTGCCCCTCTATCAATCCCCTTTACCAAAATATATAATAGTCAATTTCGACAGGAATAGTTCCTGATATTTTTAAGATTTCAAGAATAACCCCAGTATTTAAAAATGGAAGTGCTATTGAACTACCCATGCAATGAAAGCCCGGGAAAAAGCCCGGAGAGCCTGGGAAAGGCCGGATTATCCGGGCTTTCCAGGCTTTGGCCTGATTTTACTGCCCAAAATTGCTACCAGGAAAGCCCGGAAAGCCCGGATTTCCCAGGCTTTCATGGAAAGCATGGAGCAAAACCCCGGGAAAGCCTGGAAAGCCCAGAAAGCCTGAAAAGATAAGCAATTTTCTATTGACCAGGAAAGCCCGGAAAGCCCGGCTTTCCCAGGCTTTCATGGAAAGCATGGAGCAAAACCCCGGGAAAGCCTGGAAAGCCCAGAAGCCTGAAAAGATAAGCAATTTTCTATTGACCAGGAAAGCCCGGAAAGCCCGGATTTCCCAGGCTTTCATGGAAAGCATGGAGCAAAACCCCAGGAAAGCCGAAAGCCCATAAAGCCTGAAAAGATAACTAATTTTCTATTGACCATGAAAGCCTGGAAAGCCTGGATTTCCCAGGCTTTCACGGAAAGCATGGAGCAGAATGCCAGGAAAGCCTGGAAAGGTTGCCATCCTCATAAAAAAATATATGTCATGCATTTATATTATTATGGATTTCCCAGCAAAGATTGCATGGAAGGCTAAAAAATTGCCAACTTTCTATCCACATTTTCCCATGCTTTCAAGGAAAGCATTAAAGAGCAAAACCCAGGAAAGGCAGTGCAGAATGCAGTTTAATTACCAGCTATATAACCTTTTCTAATGGCTTCTTTTTTTCTTTAATTTTTCAAAATTAAAAACTAAAGAAGTACCATAACATAAACAATTTAAAATGTACTGTAAAACCATGCAATATATAAGTACATGTATGAGCTATAATATGAAATATGGGGAAGCAAATACATGAAGATACTTATATATAAAAATATACTATTAGCAGAATTGTGATAATCATCACAACTATAACAAGTTGTATACCCGTAAGTCATGTTACAAAAAAATCATAAATATTAATATTGTTTGTACTTAATATGTACAGAAATCCACTTCAAATTTACCAAATATGGTAAAAGGTTTAAGACTTAAATTATTTAGTAATGTAGAGAATAAATGTATCTATCAATGTATCTTATAATTTGCATTTTTATGCTGTATATATTTTACCAGTAAACACAATCATTCTCGCTCAATACAATTTGGTGCCCAAACTATGCAGTGCAAATCAGGGTTTTCATCCAAGTATGCCACTTTCTCCACAATGTTGGAACTCTGCACACTAACTTTGGGGCTCTGTAAAAATATATAAATGTATATATTGATAACATTGACTTGTAGACATGACATAGACCTCTTTAGCTTGCTCCATTGTTGTTCCATTTCAGATAACATGATCACTCCCTTGAGTGTCAATTATTTTGTTTCTTAATGCATGAGAACATTCATTGGTACAGAAATACTTCGAACAAAGAATATTATTATCTAAAGATTTGAAATGGGACAGCGCTCATTGAGGGAAGCTAAAGAGCTCTATTGCTAGTATTGCTTTAGTTCTGTCACAATTTTTAAAATTTTAATTTTACAATATGATTTGTTGACTAATGCTTACTTCTGTCTGAAGACGAACATCATGTGAGGAGTGATTTCCGTTACAGAATCTGGTCCATCAAATTCTTCAGGGATTTCAAGCAATGTATATGTCATCTGAGTTGCTGACCTCATCGTGCAAGTAAAAGAAAACACATCACTTCTTCTGCCTCGCCGGCCACTTTGCAGGTTTCTGACAATGCTTGGTGGATGAAATCGCCGTATTATTTATATTACATTCGATAGAACGGTTACTTGTGGATGCTGAGATTTCCTCCTCACTTTCGGTAATACTTCTCTTCTTATGCATCAGTTCGTAGTGCCGTTGAAGAGTGAATTTTCTGGCGTATTAACTATCGCAGTTCGAACCAGAGCAGAAGGCCGCCATCTTTAATAGCATGTGATTTCTCCCCAGTCCTTTGAGCGGCACAACGATGGAATTAATGTTGGCTATTTCCGGGTAATCACGTGCTCACCAGGTTCAGTGAAAGTCCTCCATTGTTTCACCGATGACTCACTTTGTTGGGAATGTTTGGGATTCCGGTTTCAAGATACTAGAGCCGTTATATTTCAGTTGGATTTGACCGCGTTGATCAGGTCTTTTCAGCGTGATATAAAACTTAACGAACATAACAAAGCCGCGAAAGGAGTTTGAAGAGTATGCAGAAGTCAACTGAGATGAGATTGAGGTATTGGCCAAGTTACATGGCTAAAATCGCCAAGAAATTGGTAAGAGATACTTAAGGAATAACTTAACTTCACACGAATTACGACTGTGCATGCTCGAGCGGCTTCATTTCTTTATGCTTTATATCACTATCAGACCATGGTTAGAGATGCCGAGCTTTATTGGGCGCAATATAGGGCTGTTTAGAGACCTATTAAAAATCGCTCTTTCAGTGTTTACAGGAAAATCACAAGGAGTGTAGTCGATCGCTCCAGTCCAGTGTGAGTAGCCTGATTTTCAGACTGTCGAGGTCGTCCGCAGACTCTCGTCTTTTAAACATCATTTCCTTGGAACACATTATTAGACAATAGGTAAATGAGAAGTACCAAGCGAAGACGATTTGGTGTGCCACTATTTTATATAAACCGCCAAAAAAAAAACGAGCAAAAAGTATACTCACCCTTCGGGCCCTCACTAGATGACAATGTGCATGCACAGAGGATTGCCGTTGATCAGAAGACTGGACTGGATGACCAGTTAAAGTTTGAGAAAAGTTTTATGTAAACAATTAACGTTTGGTGGGCATAGTATTGGTCAGTAAAGTAAAAATAAAGATTAGTTGTTGATACTAATTATTTTTGAAATTACAATCATTTATTAACTGTAAATCCTTTGACTTTATCTTTATAGGAAGGATCCAAAGAAGTTTTCAAGCCAATCATGGTTGAAAGTGACAGAGATACATTTGTACTGTGGGACTTGCAGAAAACTTTTAGAACACCAAAGAAAGCTAAGAAAATAATTATGTTGTATAAATCCGGTTAATTTTTTTTAAATATTGTATACAGGTTTTTCTGTCTGTAATAATAACACAATTTACTAATAATATACTCTACAATTATATTTGTGTCCAGATGCCACATCAAAAAACTTCACTGTAACAAAATATTGCCTAAAGAATACTGATCTACAAACATTTGTGTGTGATGCCACATCAAATAACTTCATTATACATTGTAGTTTAACATACATCAGATGCTAATTAGTGACATTTTATAAATATTTGGTTTGAAACAGTTTTGATTCAATTTCTTTGAGATGATTGTTGAATGTTCTTAATTTACCCATATTATTATTAATCAATATAACAAGAAATACAATTTACATTTTATTTCACTTTTTTTATTATTATATGATCATACAGAGGCACAATTAAAGGGGCTATGTCATGGTACTGTGCATGTATTGAGTAATCGCTCGTTTAGTGGCTGTTAATTGGATATAAACAGTTAAACTTCCCTCTCTCAATGCTTGATTGAAAGGATTTTCAATATATTTCCCTGGAGACTGTTTGTTAGTCATTTTTGCATATTTGCTTTCATTTTAAGCATCCCACATGGCCGAGATGTTTGTTAGTTCATATCAAAATAAGTGGAAATAGCACTTTCCGGACCAGAAAAACGAATGTAAAGCCTTACCGTGACACAGCCCCATTAAATCATCAGGCAATTGAAGATGAGAACATTTTTGTTTTGTTTTATTAATGTATATTATAATATAGATACGATAGTACGCGCGCTCTGATTGGCTAAGAAGCCATGTTTTATCAGAGTACATGTATATAACATGGTTAGCCGTGTTATATAGTTTTCAACTGGCAGTTTCCTTTCATCGCGCGCGTAAATCTATATTATAAAACAGATAAAGAAGCCTTTAAATGTTAATATCCATTTTTGTTCTTCAAAAAATGTCCTTCTTTAGTTTAATTTATTAAGTTGTCAGAGAACATCAAAAACTCATTAAAAAATATGTGGTGTCAGCCATGCCCTTTTCATGTGATATTGCTCATGGTAAAAACAACACATTCCATTTGGTAGTTTTCTTATAATACCATTTATTAAAGTAAGTTACTGTTCCCACTGAGTTAAATATTAAAGAAGACTTGAAATGGATGATCATGAATTTCTCTTGTATTTCCTTCCAGAGTATCGAGATTTCCCGGGAGCTTTCAGATATTAACAATTTATAGGATCATATTGTATTTAAAATTTCTCTTGCTTTCCAGGCTTTCCTAGATTTGCTGGATGGTTTTCGAACGAGCTATAGTATATCTGACTTTCCCTCCTTTCCAGGTTTTCCTGGAATTTCCAGGCTTCTCCGGATTATCCAGCCTTTCCAGGCTTTTCTGGACCTATTTGAGACTTTTTCTCCTTTCCAGGCTTTTACGGATTTTCCAGGCTTCCCCGGATTATCCAGGCTTTTTCTGACCTATTTGAGACTTTTCATCATTTCCAGGCTTTCCCGGATTTTCCAGGCTTCCCCGGATTTTCCAGGCTTTCCAGGCTTTTTTGGACCTATTCGAAACTTTTCATTGTTTCCAGGCTTTCCCGGATTTTCCAGGCTTCCCCGGATTATCCGGGCTTTCCAGGCTTTTTTGGACCTATTTGAAACTTTTCATTGTTTCCAGGCTTTCCCGGATTTTCCAGGCTTCCCCGGATTATCCGGGCTTTCCAGGCTTTTTTGGACCTATTTGAAACTTTTTATTGTTTCCAGGCTTTCCCGGATTTTCCAGGCTTCCCCGGATTATCCGGGCTTTCCAGGCTTTTTTGGACCTATTTGAAACTTTTCATTGTTTCCAGGCTTTCCCGGATTTTCCAGGCTTCCCCGGATTTTCCCTATGTGCAAAATTCCGGGGAAAGCCTGGAATGGCTTCCGGGCTTCCCCGGAAAATTTTCCCTGCTTTTTCCCCGGAAAAGCCTGGATTTTCCGGGCTTTTGGTGCAAGGGTAGGAAACTATAGGCCTATAGCTATTATATCTGTCTTCAGTAAAGTTCTTGAGAAACTGATCCATAATCAGCTTATGTTTTTCCTAGAAAAGCAAGGTATACTGTATAATTATCAATTTGGATTTAGGAAAGGCTACTCAACTGAGCATGCAATTTTAGAAACAGTAGAGAACCTAAAAACAGCTATAGATGAAGGTAAAATAACTTGCGGAATATTCTTGGATTTTTCCAAAGCATTCGACACAATAAATCATGAGATACTGCTTGCAAAGATGTACAAATATGGAATCCGAGGATTACCCCCATGCCTGGTTTACCAGTTACCTAAAGGATCGGAAACAATATGTAAAAATAGATGATATAGTATGTGGTATTCCTCAAGGATCTACGTTAGGTCCCCTGCTATTCCTGCTATATATAAATGATCTTCCAAACTCGTCTAAGAAACTGCTATTTAGAATATTTGCAGATGATACTAATATTTTTTATTCTTCAAAAAACCTGAACGAATTAGAAAGGGTTATAAATGATGAACTTGTTAATGTTCTAAAATACTGTGCTGCTAACAAACTTTCAATCAACTTTAAGAAGACAAATTATATGCTAATTACATCCCCTAGAAAAAAGCCTAATATATCCATAACAACATGTAATATAGAAGAAAAAACGCAGATAAAATATTTAGGTGTTTTTATTGACAACCATTTACAATGGAATGCACAAATAAAACATGTTAATAATAAACTTGCAAAGAATATAGGTATTTTAAATAAACTTAGATACTATGTACCTATTAGCACACTTAAGCAACTTTACTATACCCTGATATATCCATATATTAATTACGGCCTGATGAGCTGGGGCACTGCTTGCCAATCTCGGTTACAAGTAATTAAAACAAAACAAAATAAATGTATCCGCACTATATTTTTTGCTAAAAAAAGAGAGAGTGCTGCTCCATATTATAAGCTCCTTGATATACTTAATGTTGAGAATGCCTTTAACCTTAAAATCTCTACTCTTATTCATAAAATTAAATATGTTAAAACAGATATTCCCCTAGCCTTTGCTGAATTAATCCCATCTGTTTCAGAAATCCATAACTATGATACTAGATATGCTTTAAAGAATCTATACAGACCAGCTTCTAGGACAAACTATGGCTTATCAAGATTTAAGACCCTTGCATCAAGAATATGGGAAAAAATCCCTCTGAAAATCAAAAACTTATCACATAGTGGCTTTAAAAAAGAATACAAACTGTTCCTACTTGACAGCCAGCTATAATGATAATATTATTTTCATAAAGTTGGCATATATGACTACTACATTCTTGAGAAACTTATTTACAGCGTTAGTATTGTTATAGTAACATAAGTATCAACATTAGCATTAGATTATTATATTCAAGAAATTATGAAACTTGAGAAACATTAGCATTAGGATTATTATATTCATGAAATTATTTATATGTAAACTAATTATAGCAATATTTCTTTTTGTATTACCAACACCCCTTTCCTCTGCTCTTTTTCTTATTTCTTTTGTATAATTCCTCTGGAATCTATTTCCTCAATTTCTTCTCTGCACGTTTTCCTATTTATATAATTCTTCTTTTTTCCCCTCGACTATTATACCTATGGTAGTGATCAACTCGAAAGCCTAGCGGCTACTTTGACCACTACGCACATCTAACCTAGCTCATTAAATTTAATAGCTTATATTATCATTCCTTTTTCCTACATATTTGTAAATTCTATTTAAAAAAAAGGAAAAATAGTGCAAAATAAATGAATCTAATCTATAGAGTATAGCCCTGGAAAAGACAACCCAGCGGACTACATATCACGACACCCTTCAAAACCGAACATCTTATCAAGCCGTGAAGAGAAGATTGCAGAAGATTATGTTAACTTCATCTCCGAGACATCAGTACCCATAGGCATCACTCTCGAGGAGGTGCAAGTCGCAACAGCTTAAGACCGTACGCTACAGGCAGTCATCAGCATGATACAGACAGGACGGTAGCATGACGCCAAGAAATACAAAGGTTCAAACGGAGTCGACACTGCCGTCCTCCAACAGTACCGAAGCATTGAAGTTTTCTAACGGAACAAGTGAAGTCGGAAAGCGTATTGATAACGGCTTAAGAGCATGAATATCGTAGGTGTCGGGTTTTTGTTTATTCTTGGCATGTCATTTGTGCTTAGATGCCAGCATGCAACGGTGTATGTACATAACGGGTTACTGAGAGATCTAATCATCTCGCCGTTGTGCAGCAGTCTGAGTGCAAATTTCATCCAATTGTATTATTTATTAAGGAATTAGTTTAAGGTCTTAACCCGCGAGACCATGTGCTACTGCATTCGATCGGGGAATACGTTTTTTTTTCCTAAAGAAGGTTTTATCTCTGGGTTTTTCGTAACGGGCGGAGCACAAATTAGATATTTGTTATTTAGACAACACCTTATTATAGTCTGATTTAAAAACTAAGTGTAAAACTGTAACACATGAACTATAACTCTTTGCGGTCACACCGCCTAGTGTAAACTGATCATTGTGATACACGTTAAGTGTACAAAGCTATTATAATATTGTGAAGTGTAAATCTTTCTGAATTACGTGAAGTATACATAGTTGTTATAACATATGAAGTGTTAAGTCATTGTGACACACGTGAAGTGAAGTGACACACGTGAAATGAAGTGACACACGTGAAGTGTAAGTGATATGACACACGTGAAGTGTAAGCTGTAACAACACATGAAGTGTAGGTCATTGACACACGTGAAGTGTAGGTCATCGTAACACATGTGAAGTGTAACCGGTTATGACACGTGAAGTGTAAATGATGTGACACACGTGAAGTGTAAGCTGTAATAACACATGAAGTATAGGTCATTGACACACGTGAAGTGTAGGTCATTGTGACACACGTGAAGGGTAAGCAGTTATGACACGTGAAGTGTAAGTGATCTGACACACGTGAAGTGTAAGCTGTAACAACACATGAAGTGTAGGTCATTGACACACGTGAAGTGTAGGTCACTCTGACACACGTGAAGTGTAAGTCATTGTGACACATGTGAAGTGTAAGTAATCGTGACACACGTCATGTGTAAGCTGTTATATATAACACATGAAATGTAGGTCATTGACACACGTGAAGTGTATGTCACTCTGACACACGTGAAGTGTAAGTCATTGTGACACATGTGAAGTGTAAGTCATTATGACACATGTGAAGTGTTAGTCATTGTGACACAAATACCTGTTATAGACAAGATGTAATTATAAGTGGGAACTCTTCGTGGACATGATTCTTAGTTATAGTACGTTTGTTGGTAAATTATGTTGTAATAAATCAGATATTGTTGCACGACACGGCGACAGTACAATAACACACTCCATACAGTTGTATTGTTCTCTATGCGGTAAAGAGTTAATAATTCGCGAAGAGCTTACAGTCAACAGCAGAAGCAACCTGATTCTCAGAGACACCAGAATAGTGATACCAGCCAGCCTCCAAGCACGAGTAGTACAGTTAGCACACGAGGGTCATCAAGGCCAATGCAAAACCAAAGACTTGATCCGCAGTAAAGTTTGGTTCCCTGGCGTTGATGCAGCAGTAGAGGAAGCCGTCAAGCGGTGCATACCCTGCCAAGCCAACACAACTACACGTATAGTAGAGCGAATCAACATGTCTGACCTGCCCCGTGGTCCCTGGCTCAACCTTAGCATCGATTTCTGTGGTCCCCTTCCATCAGGCCAGTATTTACTTGTTATAATTGATGAATACTCCCGTTTTCCAGTCGTAGAAGTTGTCCGCAGCACCGCAGCTGAGACAGTCATCCCAGTAGTAGACAAGATCTTCTGTACGTTTGGCTAACCTGAGCTCCTCAAGTCTGACAATGACATTTAACAGTCAGGCATGGAACAATTTCCTCAAAACCTGCGGCGTGAAACACCGAAGGATTACCCCACTGTGGCCCAAAGTCAACGCCCAGGCCGAAAGCTTCAACAAACCTCTAATGAAAGCCATCAAGGCATCCAAGATCCAAGGCCAAAACTGGATATTTGCCTTGCATCAATTTCTGCGTGCCTACAGGACGGTGTACACCGCACACCACTACGACCTTCACACCGCATCGTCTGTTGTTTGGACAAGAAGCACGAACCAAGTTACCTGACTCTGACTCACCAACGCACCCTGATGACAAAGTCAGCCGTGTCAGAGACAATCTTGCCAAGAACACTATGAAGTTACATGCCGACAAGCGAACACATGCTGAAAAGTCCACTTTGGAGATTGACGATGTTGTTCTCGTCCGATAACACAAGGCCAACAAACTGTCGACTCCATACGACCCAGCTCCACTTGTAGTCACAGAAAAGAAAGGTTCCATGGTAAGAGCCAAACGAGAAAGTGGTCCGACCATCACAAAGAACGTATCAATGTTTCATCACTTGCCCCACACCTCAAAGGTCAAAATACCGGAGTCAACCACCTATGACCACCAGAACGACATTCCAACCACTGCACAGCAAGAAGAGCAAGAGAAACCGGTTGCTCAACAGCAACTGATCCTTGAAAGACCTAAGCGAGTGACACGGCGACCCCAGAGACTGAATAACTGTGAACATTCATACTCAAAGTTAGTCAAAGTACTGTTCAGTTAATTTAAGTTGTTAAACGTTGAAGTTCAGGCGTTTGTTCTAGGAGTAAGATATAGGGACATTCTTAACATTTTGCGGTGAAGCGGTCCTATTCTCGACAGTTTATTTTGTAGTCAGTCTGCTCATAGAATTCACACACAAACGGAAGAGTTACGCGTTTAATAAAACAGACAACACATCAAAGGTTGAAACGAGCAGAACCTTTCACCGTGTTGCGGGCCGATTCTCAGGCTCCAGTAAGTATATTTTGTAGTTAGTCTGACCAAACCCGAGGAGGATCACAGCGTTTAAACCATTAAATTAAGCGTTTTAATCACACATGTTTAAATGGGAGGTGCTTACAACAGGAGATTCGGAAGAATCAAAGAAAGGAAATAATAGCACGGGAAGTTTAAAAAGTTAGCGGGAAATGCAATCGAATCAAACTGTGTGTTTAAAAGTTCGCAGGTTTTCTTTTGTATTACGCTCGAACCAATCCTCAAGAACATAAAAATCGAAACAAATGGTTGTCAGAACAATACTTAAATGGGCTATGTCATGGTACTGCACATGTATCGAGTAATTGCTCGGTTGGTGGCTGTTAATTGGATAAAAACATTTAAACTTCCCTCCCTCGATGCTTGATTGAAAGGATTTTCAATATTTTTCCTGGAGACTGTTTATATACACTGTTATTTTTGCATATTTGCTTTGATTTTAAGCATTCCACATGGCCGAGAGGTTCGTTAGTTCATATAAAAATCTGTGGAAATAGCTGTTTCCGGCCCGGAACGCGAATGTAAAGTCTATTACCGTGACACAGCCCCTTTAATAGGCATTTTTCAGCAACCAATCACGTGCTGATATAATCTGTTCGTTGACAAATGAAATAAGTTCGTGATCCCCATGGGGAAGGCTTTGCCATAGATGCTGGAGGGCAAGCTATCTTTTAAAAACGCGGTTTTGGAAAGCTCGACAATCGATTGGGGGTGGAAAATAGCATTTACAGTCATATTTTGATAATAACACTGCAGATCTCGTACAAGTGCCTTTAAATAAATTAAGCCTGTTTTTTTGCCCTCCAGTACAACCACGTCATTGCATTCCTGCAAAAGGCCCATTCCCAATATAGACCGAGCACAAGTCGTAATGCTGCGCTATACAGGATTATGAAAATGGACTTGTCAAAACTTTTAATTTAAGTTAAAACATGACTCTCGAATAAACAAAAACCGTGGACGAATATCCTGCTTGTTGAACGTTGGATCTGTATGAAGATCTAAACAGCCAAATAATAATAAATAGAAGCGAGAAGTCCAAGGACTATAGCAAAGCTGAAACAACGTGTATAGTTTTAAACGTACTATATTTCGGCTAGCCAAACTAGCCTTCTTCAGGGACTAGATGTTGTAAGTAGAGAGTTCTAAAACAGGGGGTTACAATATATAGGATTTCACAATATATAGGCTTTCACAATATGTAAATAGGAAGTGACGCAATGGAATGATACTGGTAAAAAATGATGAAATAATAAAGTGATGTAGATAAGGTAAATAAAGGAAAGTAACAAATTACGATAAACTAATGGATACAAAAAACTAATACAATGTGAATAGATGAATAGGAAATAAGGTGAAAGTGAACTAGGTTTCATCACGTCTATTGATGCCATGAGGTTCAAGTGTTTTGGCCTTGTCTATAAGGTAGGATTCTCTGGCTTTACGAATCGAGTCTCGTGAGGAATGCGTGAGTTCTAAGGGAATGAGTTGCATGTTAGTTTTAGAATGGTTAGGGTTAGAAAGAAAATGTTCTTCAACAGTGGAGGGTTTAGACTTAATGTTAGGTTTGTCAATTGATCGTCTATGTTCGTTGAATATGTCTTTGAGGCGTCGTTTGGTTTCACCTATGTATTGGAGGTGACAGAGATTACATTGTACCATGTATATAATTTTTTTAGAGTTACAAGTGATATGCGAATGGATTAAACGGGTTTCACCTGTGGAATGGAAAGTGTATTGTTTAAGACCGTTGACGATGTAGGGGCAAGTGGCACAATTTTGCCGGCAACGGAATGAGCCAAGTGGGAGTGTGCGTGTGGAATGATTAGTAGTGTTATTGGGTAATTGTGATTTAACTAGAAGGTCACGAAGGTTAGGACAACGTCGGTGGGAAACGAGAGGAAAGCTAACAAAAAGGTTTTTGCAACGATCGGATGAAAGTAGTATATTAAGATGTTTGTGAATTATACGAGAAATGTTAGGAAGTGCTGGGTTATAAGTGGTAATGAATGGTATACGTTGTGAGTTTTGCGAACGTTTAGTATGTAACGCGTCGTTACGAGCAATGTCAGCAGCGCGCTTTATTTGTCTGTTAAGAAATGTGCGGTTATAACCTCGTTGAAGGAGATAAGTTTTCAATTCCTAAGTGCGGAGTTTAAAAGCGTTATCGTTAGAGCAAATGCGGCGGAGACGGAGAGCTAAACTAAACGGAGAGCTAAACTAAACTTTCTAACCCTAACCATTCTAAAACTAACATGCAACTCATTCCCTTAGAACTCATGCATTCCTCACGAGACTCGATTCGTAAAGCCAGAGAATCCTACCTTATAGACAAGGCCAAAACACTTGAACCTCATGGCATCAATATATAGACGTGATGAAACCTAGCTCACTTTCACCTTATTTCCTATTCATCTATTCACATTGTATTAGTTTTTTGCACCCATTAGTTTATCGTAATTTGTTACTTTCCTTTATTTACCTTATCTACATCACTTTATTATTTCATCATTTTTTACCAGTATCATTCCATTGCGTCACTTCCTATTTACATATTGTGAAAGCCTATATATTGTGAAATCCTATATATTGTAACCCCCTATTTTAGAACTCTCTATATACTTACAACATCTAGTACCTGAAGAAGGCTGGTTTGGCTAGCCGAAATATAGTACGTTTAAAACTATACACGTTGTTTCAGCTTTGCTATATTCCTTGGACTTCTCGCCTCTAAGTTAAAACATCTTTTGTGTTATTAAACATCGATATTGATCATATAGAGAAAGCGTATTTCAGACTCGTATGCATATCACAAGGGCACCCAACGAGTACTTTTTGAAATTCGTTTGAAACCAGTTGTATGCAGCTCATCTAGCCATTTTAAGGCGCCTACTATGCCTTTTGACGTATTCTAGAAAGCTATTAGCTATTCGGATTTTCTAGGTGGAAATCGCGTCAACCGAAAATACTATGGCAAAATATTCCCGGCCTACGAATTTGTTAGTAGTCTAGAACATAAACAAGAATTTTCTAGTCCAAGTAGTTGATGTTGCAAAGTTTTGTGGAGGTACGAATTTTGTCACGTGTCCGTATATACAGAATAAATTAAATTGCTTGTGGTTTCGCTGGTGTCGCGAGGTGGTAAGACCCGCGGTCCGGAGATACAGAAAACGCGAAGATTCGGAAGCAAGAATACTCGAGTTCCAGAATGGTTAGGCAGCAAGTATACAGGAGAGAGACGCAAATTGGATAAATGCAGTATCAGTTTACAGGAAGGTTGCGTTTTATCTGGAAGTTTGGTCGTGAAGGGAATTATCATGCAGACCGCAAGGGCAAACATTGTGTTATCTGGTCACGATATTTCAATTCAAGGGGCGATTGGTGAGAGAGTAATAACTCAGTGTTCCTTGAGATCATCCTGATATATGAGCTTGTTCAATTTAAATTAAATACTACGTTTTAATAAATAATATTCGGCCGTGTCGCCATTGGATGTTCGACTCTACAACACAGTACTGAGTTGATAGCGAGTTATTAAGTCGGCTTAATTTACTGACAGCATGTATGCAAGCTCTAGCTTTATTTTTCCGTTCTTTAATTTGTAGTTTAATTATGAAGAACAACCACTGAATCATGATCACTCATTCAGTTCGACCTGAGCTGAATGCGTGTTGATGCATGCATAGTTCACTTGGCTTCTCGAATAAAAAAACACTAAACTGTCCTGTGTAGTATGAAGAACTTTTTAGTTTGACTGCATATAATCATTAAAAATATTCCTCGGTTGAAATACAGCCACATCTGTTTATTTTAAATAATGCATTGAAGAAAATGCTACAATGGCAAATGTTGCAGCTGTTTTTAACGGCACTTATTAAAAAAAGATTAAATATTCAAAAATTAGTCATGCTTCGTTATTTTTATCTGCGAAGCTAACTGAACAGTTTTAATTCTACACTTAATTACGTGGTTTAGCGTGGTTGATTTAAAAGATTTAAACATCGCAAAACATCCCGGCTTTTTTATCCAGTGTAAGTTAGTTGTTAGTTACTGAAGCAAACCTAGCTCCCTACGTATTTTTTATTATTGAACGTTTTTACTTTGTAATACTAATTGTTGAATGGTCTTGCCTGATGTGCATGACTTCATACCCGTTGTGTTGTGATTCCAATTTGTACATATCAATCTTTGTTCAAAAGGTTTCCCAAACTTACTGTTCTCTAGCATTCACTATCTGATATTTTTACCCAATATTTTATAATGAAAACCTGAGGGGAAAAAAGGAAAACAATATGCAGTATATTACACTTGGTTTGAGTTAATAGGCAAGTTTAGTTTGCGCGTGAACGGTGTTGACCTCGTCATTGCGCAATTTTGTATAAACTCAAGACTGAATAAACAGAAGCAAAGCTTATTTGTTCCGCTCATTTGTCAAGTCAATCAGATGGTTTCCAAAGTCAATCAGATGGTTTCCAAAAAGCTAAAATTGGACTCGCCCTACGCGCTCGTGCAAAAAGCACGACCAAACTTCTATAATTAAACGCAAATGTTTACTCGTCAAATCCAGATGAAACGCAACCTTCCTGTAAACGGATACTGCATTTATCCAATTTGTGTCTCTCTCCTGTATACTTGCTGCCAAACTATGCTGGAACTCGAGTATTCTGGCTTCCGAATCTTCGCGAGTTCTGTATTTCCGGGCCGCGGGTCTTACCACCTCGCGACACCAGCGAACCACAAGCAATTTAATTTATTCTGTATATACGGACACGTGACAGTTATATGTGTGTAATTGACTTTTCTGTAAGACTACCTTTCCTGGATCGACTGTATATGTATATTATTAAGAAGTAAGGTGAAGCCGTCCTCATCGGTCTATCTAGAGTGCTCAATACCAGGTAGAGCGATGTATAAGAGTAGGTATGGGACGATTAACGTTGATGTAAATACTATATATATATATATATTTAGTATATACCACACGCGCTTTGATTGGCTACTCAAACAGTGAATATGATTTCATATTCACCTCAGGGCGAAGCAGCGATCACCTCGCGCGAGTTTTTGTCCATTTGACAGAAGATAAAACAACTATTTGTTGCTGGCTATTCACCTGCAGTGTGGTATATACTAAAACAATTATTCACCTCGGTGTCGTAAATATCCACCACTATTCACCTCCACTTCGGTGAATAATTGTTAAATATATATATATACAGCGAATTGCAAAAATTATGAGCTGTCCAACATATAAACATATCAATATATCGGGTGCATTGTGGGAACGATTTTCCGTTACTGTCCCGCACAGAGACCGACGCGACAATGGCTACGTATACGTACTGTCAATGTCCATCTAAGCGTTTTGGATGTCGTAACTAAACGAAATTTTCCCAGTACTAAACAGCTTTTAAATGTTGTATTTATTTTTAAAAGTATCATCCGGCAATAATCTCTGCAGTTATGAGCGCGTAGATGAGATATTTATTATTATTGTCGCGGTTCGTGACTAGCGTGCTGGCTAAAGCTGAGCTCGAGAGTACTAGACGGAAATACATGTAAATAAAGCCGTGCTTTCCTACTTTAACATCCGAGAAGGTTCAAAGGTTATTTCAGAAGTAAAAGTTTGTTCCCTAAGGTTTTATTAGTTATGAAAATGTCGACACTGCAAACGAAAACATTAGCATATTAGCGAAAATACGATAATTACCAAGCTTCCAATGAATCATGATTTCATTTTCCGCATTGCTTACTACTATTTTTGGACAAATATTGCCATTGGATTAAAACAAAATGATTTATAAATAATTGCTTCCTAAGTCTAGACATTCGTGCGTACCTTGAATTTACATTTCAGTATCTCCTTTGTATGTTATTGTTTGTTGAACACGGCCCGATGTTGTTGGTGAAGGTTGGAAGGCTTTTCGTAAGAAGGGCTTGAAATTGTCTGCACCTTAGATAATGAGGCTAATAATAGAAAAATATATTTGTATTACTTCATCTAGTACTCTGCTAGCGCGCTAGTCAGGAACCGCGACAATAATCTACGCGCTCATAACTGCGGAGATTATTGCTAATTATTGCTGAGATGATGCTTTTAAAAATAAATACGACATTTAAAAGCTGTTTAGTACTGGGAAAATTTCGTTTAGTTACTACATCCAAAACCCTTAGATGGACATTAACAGTACGTAGACGTAGCCATTGTCGCATCGGTTTCAGTGCGGGACAGTAACTGGAAATCGTTCCCACAATGCACCCGATATGTTGATATGTTGAAAAGTTGGACACCTCATAATTTTTGCAATTTGCTGTATATATATAGTCGATGCCAAAAAGGTTGTCCAGCAGAACATAATACAATACTATAATATCCATTGTTTTGGCCTATTGTCTAGACCAAGACAATAGGCCAAAACAATGGATATTAAAATAATATATTATGTTCTGCTGGACAACCTTTTTGGCATTGACTGTATATATATATACAGCAATTTTCATAAATTCTGACCCCCTTACCATATATAAATATATATCAAACATATATCTAACATTATGGGATGTCATTGCTGATATTTTTTTCAAGTTGCCTATCATCAAGGGCTTCAGAAAAAAATATAGGAAGAGGTATCCCATAATGTTTGATACATTTTTTATATATATTTATATATGGTGAGGGGGGTCAGAATTTTTGCAAACGGCTGTATATATATATATATACAGCCGCGTGCAAAAATTCTGACCCCCCCATGAAAATTATATACTTATATACTTATATCGGTTGCATCATGGGTAATCCAAAAATGTGCTTTTCAGTCATTTTTCTAACAAAAAATATACCAGGTGGGATTGAAAAATGTTCGAATAAAACATTTTTTAGTTCATATGGGTCTATCAGTTAAAGAAAACAAGTGCTATTTTCAGTTTTAGTTGTACTAATTTATTCCATGCGTTTGCCACTGGGTCCGGTCGACCGAAACGCTGCTATGACTTCAAGGAACTCACTATATTCTGAACTTTACTTTCTCCACTGTCGCACTAGCTAGGTTTATTCTATTTCCCTAAATGAGGCTGAAGTATTCACTAAATTGCATTCAAACCTTGGAGCCTAAGTTTAAGTTTATTATCAATTTGAAACACGTTCTATTTTATCTTATGGCAGTTCCACCAGTCGTTTGCAATTCTGCCAAACAAACTGAACCAAATTCAACACTTCAAAGCCAAACGCAGCTAAAACATTGTTGCCGTTATGAAGTCTGCAAAAGAGCTAAAATTTCACTGGGAACACACCAGTTTTCTTTTGCGTCTTTTTTTTTGCGACGTAATTATTTCGCATATGAAGTATTGATCAAACATATTTTATTTTATTCAGAATTGAATGCGGGCGGTTTTCGTTTTGATGTCGCGATGCATATTAATTATATTCTGACATATCTTGCAGTTAACGACGTTAGAACTCTACGCGAGACAAATTTTAAGTTATATAAAGTGGTTAAGATTTAATCAAACTGTGTATCAGTTGATTTATTTTATTACTAAAAATTATCTTTGAATGATTGTCGGGAATACCAATAAATTTACAACCTAGTGAGGCCACTGAGTAAATAATAGGTTTACTTATGAATAAGTCTCAATGTGAGTTTAACTGACGACCAATTGTAAAATTTATGTAACACGCAGGAGAAATTATTTTTACACAAGACCAAAACCATTTAATTCTGGTCCAAAATTTAAAGATTAAAACAACTTCGGTTCTGATCTTTCTTTCCTTTCCAATAACTAAATGCGATTTTTACAACCGCATTGCGGACTTCATCAAAAAATGTTCTTAGCTACGCTGTGTTTAATTAATTTGGTTGAATGTTTGGCAGAATCGCACACATCGAAGTACCATAATACAGAATGTGTTTCACATTGATAATACGCTTAAACCTAGGCTCCAAGGTTTGAAATCAATTTAGTGAATACTTCAGCCTCATTCAGGGCAATAGGGTAAACCTAGCTAGTGCGACTTGGATAAATTAAAGTTCAGAATACAGTGAGTTTCTTGAAGTCATAGCAGCGTTTCGGTCCACCGGACCCAATGGCAAACGCATGGAATAAATTCGGTACAACTAAAACTGAAAATAAAACTTGTCTTCAACGGATGGGCCCATATGATCTAAAAATGTTTAACTCGTACATTTTTCAATCCTACCTGATATATTTTCTGTTAGAAAAATGTTTAAAAAGCACATTTTTGGGTTACCCATGATGCAACCGATATAAGTATATAACTGAGTATATAATTTTCATGGGGGGGTCAGAATTTTTGCAAACGGCTGTATATATATATATATATATATACAGCGAATTGCAAAAATTCTGTCAAACCCAACTATATAACTATATCATTATATCGGGTGGATTGTTGGAAGGATTACTCGTCACTCGACTACTCCAACCCGTTGACCCGCACACGAGACCGAGGCAATAATGGCTACCTTTAGCGTACATCTGAGGGTTTTGGAGGAAGTTACCAAAAGAAATTGTTCCTACTTTAGTATTTCCGAGATACCTAAATTTTGTTCACCTGTTTAAGTCGTATTAATTGGAACATCATCTATGCATGGCCACTTGAAGCGCAATGGCAGAGTGCGGCCAGAATAAAACAAAGTTTTTCCACTTCAGCATCGAAAGCATTCTCGTTCCCAGTGCCTCCTTAACTAACTGAAAAATCAGAGGCTCTGGTAAGACACGAAACCGGATGTCCTAGATTCTAGGACATTGAAACTGCGCATGCTCTTAGAACTCATTTCCGATTTGCTAACTAAAGCAATGGCGGACCTCATGGAAGCTATCCAGTTCGCCCTTGCAAAGCTTAAAATACAGTTTTCTTTAAAAACTAAACACTTGGAAGCTATTCGGGTAATTAGTATCGATAAGAAGGACTGTTTCTGTGTCCTTCCGACCGGTTATGGTAAATCATTAATTTACCAAAGATTACCGTTTGAGTTTAATGCTCTTCAAGGTCATCCAACAAGGGCACCCAACGAGTACTTTTTGAAATTCGTTTGAAACCAGTTGTCTGCAGCTATCTAGCCATTTTAAGGCGCCTACTATGTCTTTTGACGTATTCTAGAAAGCTATTAGCTGTTCGGATTTTCTAGGTGGAAATCGCGTCAACCGAAAATACTATGGCAAAATATTTCCGGCCTACGAATTTGTTAGTAGTCTAGAACAGAAACAAGAATTTTCTAGCCCAAGTAACTTCATGTTGCAAAGTTTTGTGGTGGTACGAATTTTTTAGGGATTCTTTTTTCCTTTAGGCAATTCTTAGGGAATGAAAATGTGTTGCTCTGACTCTATTGATCAGACGAATTGGGACGTACGAATATTTTAGGGGAAACCTTTTAGTCTCCCCTTTCTTCTATAATTTTCTAGGCCGGATTGAAAACAAATTTTCTAGCCAGTATTTCAGAAAACAATTTTCTTGGGACAATTTTTTCAAATCCGAAAGTTTTAGGCTAACTTACTCTCCCGAACAGCTTTTAACCGAAAACTTCGTTGGGTGCCCTTGATCCAACTCAATCGTGGTCGTCATATCACAGAACAGAACATGCTGATTTTCAGCTGCTGGATTAGACTGCAGGGCTGATGGTCGAGGAAGAATAGCCCTATGTACCTGTTGTAGGCTATAGCGCTCAGTGCACTCGGCGCGGAATGTGTTTCTCTTGGTCGTTTTGATGGTGGATTACTAGGAGAGCTATAATTTTGCTTTCGACCTCGTTTTAGCCTGGAATTTTTGATCGCCGCGGTTTGATGTTCATGCGATTGCTGAACCATCTCACGGAATTTTTCGGCAGTTTCAAGAGAGCGTTTGCACGGACAGCATATTTTTGTAGGGTAGGATTCTTCCTAGAAAATGAACGGATGGCTTAGATAAGAACCCAAACTTTTCCTTAGGTCGCTGTTTATAATCACTGGGCGATTCTTATCCGATATTACGGCGTTGCAGCAAATGCATGTATTTCGATCGAAAAGCTTTCCTGCTGCCTTTTTTGGCGTAATACCCGCCATTATTGGGTTATAGTCGATCGAAGGGAGATTGTAATTACCTTTCGGCTTTTGCCACCATACATTACATATATGAATGTTTATTAATTAATTAATTAATTAATTAATTAATTAATCTGTTTAATCATGTTCTTTTAAAAGGCACATCACTTCATTCTTTATTATTTTCACATATGAATGTTTATTCTTTTGATTATTTTACTTTTATTGAAAGAACACTTCAAAAAATGCCTTATTTTACTTGTTATGTTTACAACGGAAGTGATTTATCCACTAAGTGAACCGGAAGAAAAGCGCTGTGCGCAGCACCTGTTCATTTGTTTCTTCATCGCGCAGCCGATTTGGCTAGCCAATCAAATTAGAGCCTGTTTCGTGTCTTACCAGAGCCTCTGATTTTTCAGTTAGTTGAGGAGGCACTGGGAACGAGAATGCATCGAAAGTACTTATATTTATACCACAGGCTGCCCAAGCTAATGATTTTTACAAGGAATGTATGGGAATGTTTAGAAAAAATCTAAAACTGTACTAAAATGATCGATAAAGTCATAAAACCTTACCTGTGTGTTGTGAAGTTGTTCCTTTTCATCACTGATGTGTTTATTTCTGGTTTGAGGTAGTTCTGGGATTTTTTTTCCCTCCCTATGTAAATATTGAGAAGGCAGGAAACACGAGACGCCATTAGTCCACGTGACGACTCTTCGAAGTCTCGTAATTCTTCGAAAATCCAAACTTTCAGCATTTTACCACCAGAAACCCTTTCTTACATTCCTCTAGCACTCATTAAATCGATCCATCGCTTATTTCCTCGCTTTGTAAGTATTCAAAGTCGACAGTTTCTGCAGCCAACCTAGCCTGTAACGATCCGGGGTTGGATCAACTTAGCCTTTTTTCATGGGCTGCCTGTGCTAGTTGAACCACACTCAGGCAGCCTGTGGTTGAACGTGGCTTTTCTTCGGAAGCAGTGACGAACGAGTGCCGAAGGAATTCAACACCTCGTGTATTTTCGAAGAGATTCGGAGAAGAAAGTCATTGTGCTCAATCGACCAATCGCTGAACGGTGAAATCTGCTGGGGAGACCCACGAACTTTTCAGCAAACAATAGGTGAAGTA
Organism: Actinernus sp. WN-2022; assembly: GCA_030867875.1. Classification (NCBI taxonomy): domain Eukaryota; kingdom Metazoa; phylum Cnidaria; class Anthozoa; order Actiniaria; family Actinernidae; genus Actinernus; species Actinernus sp. WN-2022. Next base: position 3,757,732 of record JAOWCC010001634.1, read on the forward strand.
AATGTCAAATAGAAATGTAGTCGATTTCTTGATTTAGTTTTCTTCAAAAGCTGTTTCAAATGTAAAATAACCAAAAACGGAACTGACCAAGGTAAGTTGTACAATAATTTGTTATAGACGATTCTGTTGAACTGACTGCAATATATATGAGAGTGAAAAAATACGTCCGTGTTGCGGCTAGAATATGGTGTGACAAATAGGTCAGTGAGAACTCGTATTGACCCTTATCTTTCCTGGAGCCTAATAGATGAGCAAAGAGTAGTTAGAACTGCCGAGGCAGGACATATTAGGGACTTTAAGCAACCAGCCGACGGCAATGACGACGAGACGTAGAATAGTGCCTTTCTCCCGAAATTTGGTGTCTACTATTTCCCTCGTTCACCTTGAATTATTTTTCACAACCAGATTTTCGAAAAATATGACCGAGTATAGTGTTCGGTTCACGTCGAACGAAAAACGGATTGTTTACTTTCTTATACGTCAGCGTTCTCTTTAAAACGTACAATTTGTGGTTTTCACGTTGTGTTTTTGCAGAGAACGGTGGAAATGTAAGCAACTGCGTGCATATTCACGTGCAGCTATTGTATTTTGTAATTAAGGCTATTGTTTTATGCCGTCGTCGAAGACATTGCCGACGTGTTTTGCTTAAAGTCCCTATTAATATCATGTTGAGTAAACGAAACCGTAACGCCTTGGACGAAATGTTGTAATGGTGTGTTCTAGTGGCATTTCCGCTATAACTGTATTTGACGATTCAAAGAAAACTGTCCATTCCCATTACGCTCTTCTAATGGCTGATATGCCTTCTGTTCTGCATATTTCACCGTTCAGCGATTGGTCGATTGAGCATAATGACTTCGTTCTCCGAATCTCCTCGAAAAAATACGAAGTGTTGAATTCCTTCGGCACTCGTTCGTCACTGCTTCCGAAGAAAAGCCACGTTCAACCACAGGCTGCCTGTGGTTCAACTAGCACAGGCAGCCCATGAAAAAAGGCTAAGTTGATCCAACCCCGGATCGTTACAGGCTAGGTTGGCTGCAGAAACTGTCGGATTTGAGTACTTACAAAGCGAGGAAATAAGCGATGGATCGATTGAATGAGTTCTAAAGGAATGTAAGAAAGGGTTTCTGGAGGTAAAATGCTGAAAGTTTGGATTTTCGAAGAATTACGAGGCTTCGAAGAGTCGCCACGTGGACTAATGGCGTCTCGTGTTTCCTGCCTTCTCAATATTTATATAGGGGAGGAAAAAAAAATCCCAGAAGTGCCTCAAACCAGAAATAAACACATCAGTGATGAAGAGGAACAACTTCACAACACACAGGTAAGGTTTTATGACTTTATTGATCATGATTTTAGTACAGTTTTAGATTTTTTCTAAACATTCCCATACATTCCTTGTAAAAATCATTAGCTTGGGCTGCCTGTGTTTATACCAGATGACTTCAAGCCTTTCCTACTGAAAACCAGCTCAATCTGGCAAAGATTTTAAACTTCAAAATGAGATATTTCGTTGAAAGTCGCGTCGCATTTTACTGAAAACTTTGATCTCGTTCGTGAGTTCAGCGTATATACAACACCATGTGAAATTTCATTTCGTTTCATGAATAAGTTTTGGGAACGCAGCTTGGTTGAAACTTAATTCAACAACGCTCACTAGCTTTGACTCCGTCAGAGCTTTCTAATTATGTGCAAAATCATCAGTGCGTTTTCAAATTCCTCACGTATATTCAGTCACCCGTTCAATAGCACTGAATACTTGAGTTAGTGACTATGAGAGATAAAATTATCAGTGCTGTCAATTTATGAATTTTGGGAAGTTAATGATTCTGTAGTTGCTATAGAAGTTCAACTAAGTCAAATTAATGAAAATAGAAGAGCAGATGCTATTATTTAATTTTACTTTTTGCGTTGACTGTGTTTTGTTTGTTCCATTTCTTTTATTTTTGCATTTGAAAATAATTAAGGAAAACTCTCTGTAAAATTCTACTCCCTCAATGTAATTACTACATTTGTCATCATTCACCGGACAGCAGATAATAAGTGACACATTGGAATGAATTTGAACATGATAATAAAATGAGAAACGTAGTTAGCGTAGTTTTCTTATTTACAAATCGTATTAGTAAAATGGAAGTTTACCTAAATATCAGAACTGGCGCCGAAATTGAAAAGGATAATTTATTTATTTATTAGAACAACGCTTACCAGTTTCTCGTAGTTAACCTTACATATATATTTTTGGTATACTCTGCTGAACTGTGAGGGGCAACCAAAAGACAAATGAAACTCGTCTTTCGCTGCTTTAGCTCACAATATCGAACTTCCGATTACCACAACGCGAACTTCAACAAAATATCTCATATTGAAGTTTAAAGTCTTAGCCGGATTGAGCGGGTTTTTAGTAGGAACGGCTTGAAGTCATCTGGTATAAATATAAGTACCTTCTCGATGATGAAGTGACTTTTTAATCTGGCCTAAGCCATTGCGCTTAAAGTGGCCATGCATAGATCGTGACAATTGAAATAACGCGCTCATAATTGTGAGGTGGATGATGTTCCAATTATTATGACTTAAACAGGAACAAAATTTAGGAAATACTAAAGTAGGAACAATGTATTTTGGTAACGTCCTCCAGAACCCTCAGATGTAGCCATTATTGCGTCGATCTCATGTGCGGGTCAACGGGTTAGAGTAGTCGAATGACCGAAGTAATCCTTCCCACAATGCACCCGATATAGTTATATAGTTGGGTTTGACAGCATTTTTGCAATTCACTGTATATATATTGGTCTTGACAATAGCCCAAAACAATGGCCCAAAACAATAGTATTATATTATGTTCTGCTGGACAACCTTTTTGGCATCGACTGTATATACACTGAAACACTAAAACTCTGCAAAAAAACTTCTATATATCCTTTGTATTGCCATCAAACTGTCTTGACAGTTGTTGCTTTGGTAGAGACAAAGAAATACAATAGCCTATCGTTTGGTGTTGTCTTAATACGGCAATTTACTGAGAGTATGAATTGAATGAATGTCGCATAATTAGTGCTTAGAAAGCTTATCAGCTCTACTAATGAATCAACTTTATTCTTTTAATTTTTGTTAGTTTTCTGGTTTCATAATTGAATAATTAACGGTTGAATTGTAAATATATTAGCCATTCACGACCAATCACTCGGCCGAATAGTTTAACGTCCATGTATGCTGTCCAACTGCTGCAGCAACGGCGAATTCGTAGCCAATTAAGTTCTGCAAAGTATCGATCCCCGTAATTCGGGGAATGGTAAATGTGGTCGAGTGAAATGTAAAACAAATGAGCTTTGCTCCAAAGTGGAAGAGCCAAGCGATCCCTGTTATAGCTCTAACTTTGAAGTCATTCATCCCTTCAAATAATATCGCAACATCGTCTTTCCAGCATGTCTAGATGTGATGCAATATTTTTTCCAGTTATCGGTCACATAGGACCGATATTTGCAGGGTCCGTCGCCAAAGGGTTAACAAAAAAAATTGAACATGTTTAAATGTCTGTTGTTTCCGTTCACAATCGGCGTACTGTATATTCACTAAGAAACGAATTCAGTTTGACCAAGTTTTGTGATATAATTGTGTTCCAGATAGGAGCTAAGAGCAAAACTGTACTTCCCTAGCCTGCTCTTATTTCGACACTAATTCAAAACCGAATATAAGGTTGGAGGGGGTGGTTCAAAATTAAATTTCATTGCAAGGATTTGTTTTAAGCACAGCATATGTATCTTCAAGTTGCTGTGACTTCATTTTTGGGAGCCATGTTACTAACGAATCCAATCATGTGATCTTCTTGTCCATAATGAAGGGCATTGCTTTCCAATCATAGATAACCTGTAAAAAAATATTCCCTCCAAAATATAAGTTTTTTTCACAGGAAATTGACAATATTCAACTACAATGCATGCTAACATCCTGTAAAATGAGTTTGAGTGCAAAGAGAAGAGGTCACATGACTTCAGTAAGGGAGTGTTAACTCTTTGACGACGGACCGTATTTGAGCTCAATTGGTGAAATCCTGAGTGCTAACTATACCCTCCCCCCTCAGTTCCAGTTTGGCTAGCCCGGGGTAATTAAAATACTGCTGACTTGTTAAGCCAAGGGCTCAAACTTTCCCCACAGTGCCATTCGGGAGAATTCTACGCATTCGTCGATGGTAGGTATTGCAACTTCTGTAGGGTTTCCAACGAAATGTGCTCTATTTTTGGAGAAAATTGCCACTGTCAGAGAGCTAGAGGACATCATTAAGTCTGATGACGGCTGAAAAGTACTTGGTTTGCTTTTAGTAGGCCTTGTGAGGGGATTTCACAGGGTTTTTCCGTTGTGTTTCTGCTTTGAGACACATGAAATATTCTTCACTGAAATCCTTGAAATCCTGCAGTTGGTTGTCTTTTACCCCTGCTCAACCTATTAGGATGTGTTTTTGTCACTTTAAAGCAACGGCTTGAGTCCAAATCACCGCTCTTGGTTGTAGGGATAAAAGACTTCTGAAAAACACCCTACCGGAGTCCCAGAGGGGGCGTCCCCTTGTGATTTTTTCTTGATTACCCAGCATGCAATTGGAGGTGGGAGCAGGTAAATGTGGTCGAGTGAAATGTAGTGTCAACATCGGCGTGGTTCACAGACGTTTGGTACGTTTTATGCAAACAAACCTGCTGGTTGGAAAGATCAAAGAAGGTACTGTTACGCCTGAGTGCCGATTTTGTATTTGCTTTTCATTTCAAGTGCGAATGGGAAGGATGTTTTGAGCCGATTTTCAGCTCCTCAAAATTCGTAAAATCGAAGAAACGAAGTACGATTCTCAAAACGAAGTACGATTCTTAAAACAAATGAGCTTTTCTCCAAAGTGGAAGAGGCAAGCGATCCCTGTTATAGCTCTAACTTTGAAGTCATTCATCCCTTTAAATAATATCGCAACATCGTCTTTCCAGCATGTCTAGATGTGATGCAATAATTTTTCCAGTTATCGGTCACATAGGACCGATATTTGCAGGGTCCGTCGCCAAAGGGTTAAAGCGCACATTTAAAAATGTTTCAATATATAATACTTTATATTGCTTTACCTTGTCTTATGCCATTTAACTATAAACATTTGTCATTGTAGACTCCTCGGAATCTGGAGAAGAGGAGCATTATCAACGAAAACAGCCAGCAAAGAAACGGAAAACGGAAAACGAACGGCTGGAACGATTAATTCAACGCCTAACTGATAAGCACCAGGACAATTGGAGCAGAGCTGATTACCGCCTCTGGGCTACTGCTCTCGTAAGTAGAAGGATCTATGGTGCTGAGAAAACAATATTTACATTGTGCCTCATTGGCGTATTCGTTGAAATCGTCAGTTAACGAAAATATGACAAAAAGCGGAGATATATTTAGTAAGGTATTCCGGGAGGCGAAACATTACAGACGAAAGTACAAACTTGAAAATGCAGTTAACGGTACTGTTAAGTAGTTGGTCACATAACTAGTATGTTTGTTTGATTCATTTGGAGAACGGTTCTTTATATTTACCAAAACTAAATGAAAAATACTGAGCTGCTTTACAATTTGCCGACATTCTATATAGTTAATATTACCCTATTATTTAGACTGATTTTGTTGCACACGATGCCTCCAGTACGAACGCTCGCTCCTAATCGGAAGATAACTGATTCCATATCTTCGTGTATACCTATATTCGGGACAATCGTTTTAGTCTGTTGTTCTGTTGTTTGTAGGACAGAGGAATTCATGAGAGCTATGAAAATCCACCAAACTATCCCCACTTCAACCGTGCGGGGAAAATAAATTCAAAAAGCACAGGGCTAGAGACTCAGCTCTTACGGAGATAGCAAAAGTGTTCGTTGACTCTAGAAGTCCTACAAGGGAGAGTTCTGAACGACAGAGCCATTCTACATCTACCGTGACAACACAGGTAACCCTTTAAGCAACACAAACATTCACCTATAACTGTGTGATTGAATCAGGACTGTGGCTTGTAATTAGCATGCAAGGAAGTTTTTAATTTTGTCTATACTATATATGACATTGATCCAATCTGGGACAATAACAGTTTATTTTATTCTATAGACTCGTAGGTCAGCTGAGGACACTGGGAGACCTTCGAAGGGACAACATTTTGACAGAAGAAGAATTTATATAGCAGAAAGGCCAAATTTTAAGCGATTTAAACAAATTGAAATGATAATATAATTATACTTAAATCTCATTTCAATTAAAGACACGTTACTTATACTCTAGTCATTACAATACTTCTCATTATGATATAGCATGACGATTCGCAAAACCTGGAATTGTTGGTGATTGTATTATTGTATTTAAAGTTAGTTCAATAACTGCTCTACCATCGAAGATGAGCATATATGCATGATAACTGCAAACATGTTAATCAAAAATTAGATCCAATTCGTTAGAGCCATCTATAAGAAAGCAAGTTAACAGCGAACGGTCCTAGAAATGGGTTAAAAACTAAAGCTCGCGAGTAAACTCAATTTAAACCCCATTCACACGCGCAAAAAAAGCCGGCACGGTACCCCAAATCTCGGCAAAACCAGTGCCTTGCTAAACAAGGGTCTGCTTGTTTACACGTACCGCAATTTTATATGCACCGTGCCGAGATTTGGGGTGCCGTGCCGTCGTTTTTTGCGCGTGTAAAAGGAGTTTAACTGAAGCTGCGGCTTAATTAAGGTCTTGTATATATAGCATGTTTTTCTGAACTTCGCCGCTTAGGAAAGCCGCGGATTACCTAAGCCGTACGTGACTAACTTAATCTCGTATAAATGGGCCTAATATTGTTTGCCAAGGGTATTTCAGTGGTTATGGACTTCTGCTAATACCCACAATGCCTATATATGTTGTGAATATCATCAGTTACAATGGTTAAAAATGACGCTAGGATCAGGTTTTCCATATCTTGATTTGTCGAGATCATATAAAGCACATCGTTAGCTCGTAGATATTCCTTGGCAATAGCAAATACTACTTCTTTGGGATTTAGTTCAGGACTGTACGGTGGAAGAAATAAAATGTGTGCTCCCGAATTGCGGATAAGCTGTTCGACCTCCGCTATATGGTGGACTGCATGGTTGTCTGTTAGGAAACAAAAAAGAATAACATCGTACGCGTTTTAACATATTGTTCTTCTTTCTCTTTAATTATTCTTAAAGGAGCTCATTCAACCAAGATGCATTGCGAGCTCAAATTTCTCGATCGGCCATTTTCGGGGCCCCCGATAATGGCTCTGGAGAGCTTCTTGAAACAAATCCTATTCCATCGGTCTCACAGGGGCATACCAGTTGATTACTTATAGGGGAAAATGTTCCTTATTTATTAGCTTTTGTGTTCAGTCATATATTTCCGAATTTTCACCTTCCAGGGGAAATATTGAACGTACTCTGGGAGTCGCCTTTGGTCAGTGAAATTATTACTAGAGCCTGTACTGGAGTTAGCCGACTGGTTGATCGTAATTCCTACAGCTTATCCAAACCAGGGCCTTTCTACATTGGCTTGATCGGCCCGCAGACCTAAATGACAAGAAATTTAAAGGTCACTGAGAAGAGCTGAGCCTTTTGCTTATCATTATCGGACACTTACAACATTTAAAGCAAATTGCTTTGACTGAAGACTCGAGTACGCGGTACACGCGCGGTACATGCAAGATTACAAATCTCGCAGTTTCTCTCTTAGTCTTATAGTCTTGGTTTTCGCTCAATGTACATGGACAACGCTGAGACAATTAAAGTAAGTAAAAGTGAAATGTTGTGTTGATATCTGCATGAGCGGCTGTAAAGTGGAAACCTATTTTATAAATGTTTCTTTGCTGATGAATGTAAAACTTCAAGTTCAATCAAGTGCCGCTGGGCGCTCAGAAAACTGATTGATCGATTTTTTTTACCCAGTATATCCAATGTACGATTAACGGAAGTCAAGGGGCTTTTAAAATGACACAAACCGGCTGAAATTCAGGCTAACAAACAATAACATTTATACGGATTCGATTCCTCAAATTTGATTTAAAATTTGCATATTACACATTGGCGAGTCGAAATGTGGTGTGGAGAACGCACGGACCTTGAACACAAATAGAATGTGGCAAACAATATAGTACTTCAACATTTCAAACCAGCATTTTGGCAGGGACAACCTAGATCCTTTCTTTCGACTACACGTTCTTGCATGCACAAGCCTAGAAAGGAAAGAACTCTAAATGTATAATGCTATCGTAGAATTGATTAATTTCCTTGCCACACGATCTGCATCGCTGGAACTTGGTCCAGAAGTTGGACAAGTTGGTTCGCTAGATCGAGCATGAGATCGATGGCTAGCATCACGTCGAGGAATTTTGATCGAAGAACCGTAGTAATTCCGCTCATTCTATTATTTCTTCAAGTATAAAGGCAATAGATCTCCCCGCCGATCTCGGCCATTCAGTTCAACTCGTAAACTCTATTTATAAACAGCCCGATATCACATTTTCTGATTGGCAGCTGTCCGATTTCAAGTAGTTTCCCGTATGAAAACAATAACAGTGACTCGCAATGCATCTTGGTTGAATGAGCTCCTTTAATAACCAATCAAATTTGACCTCGATATGGATTAGTTGACTTCCAAAAAATAGATAAAAAGGAGTAGTTACATTAATTAATTAATGATTGCTACGTCAATCGGCTTAAACGAAAAGTATACTAATTAAAGTGCATATCACGGAGCCCAATTTTGTTGTTATTAAAATAATAAATCGTTGAATTGTAAATATTTCTTTAATTTGAGTGTTGAGTCTATGAGTAGTTATTGAGGTTTCTATTTCCGATATGCTAATTATGTGACATGTGAGGACTCGTTTATTATACAAAAACGTGCTGGCAGAAATATACAATTTTTTTTAAAACACCATGTAATATTTGGGCCTTATATCAGTGATTTTAACAAATATTTTGTATAAATCAGAAATAGTTTAATTCATAAGGAGAAAGAAGTGACGTTTTGTTGGCCTCACATAATTAGCATATTGGAAATAGAAAGCATTATGGGCTCCTGTTATAACTCATAGACCTCCAAAAAAAAATTAAATATTAAAAGTTCAACTATTTACTTGATGGAGAATCGATTTTAATGATAAAAAAATTGGGCTCATATGCACTTAAAGGCACTGAACATAAAGGTTTAGATCAAATTAATTCCTTTCGAACTTTTGTGCTAAAGACTTAACCAATAACAACAACCGAGTTGGTATTGACACCATTGTTAGGCTGTAGAACTGGAACAACCTCTCCTCTCTTAAAAATCTCAAAAATCGTCTTCCGTTAAAGATCTTTCTTCTCAGTCGAACTGCAAGAAGCAATCAAATGAGCTCATTTGGAATTATTTGCTTTAGCTCAGTTACTTCTGTATAAAATTCATCGAGAAAACGTTTCGGTGGCCGGGACTCTCTTTAATCTTTCCGCCATCTTGAAATTTGATGTCACTGCGCATGCGGACTTATAAGTATTGTTAGGAACTCGTGTTACGCTCACGAAATAGCAAATGTTCCACTTTGTATGGAATGACCTTGATATGCTTCAAAAACAATTATACGGGAGGTGTTGCATTCGCTGCGCTTACAGGGCGCGTATTCGCTGATATTTGTCATATCGGGTCACATGACGTGATTCAATCGTGCGCGAGACTGAACATATTTAATGGTATATAAATCAAACTAAACATTTAAGTGCAATATACTTTTGACCCACTTACCCTTTTACGGGAGTAGCCAATACGCTTCAAAACCTTGCGTAGACTTTACCTTTCATACGCAGATCCAGTCATGTTTAATAAATGTTCTGACATTTCGCGGATATATGCGGATGGATATCTTAAAACATATTCCATGAGCACATGAAGCTGTGGTTGTGTTTAGAGACTCGAAATGTCGGGTCTTCCAATTCTTGCCGGGCGCACATCTCCATATGTAAGAAATCGTTTTACAATTCTTCGCACCGTATCACGAGATACAGTTAACAGTCTAGCAATATAGTTTGCACTCTTTTGACGGGCTATAAACATGTATACCATGCGCCACCGAATATCATCGCTGTAAACCATTTGGAATCATGCTTGAGTGAAACGCTCTGTCACATATTTTTTTTAATTTAAATATTTTCCTCCATGTAAATTTATCATAACAAAAGAAATCGGCGTTTAAAGTTTTAACATTGCTTGACAACAGTTTTTTTATAAATCGTAAATAAATAAAATTATTTTATAGAATCACAAGCTGCTAACGAAGTAAATATATTGGCTCTTTTACGGAGGGTGGTCACAATTACGGTGGATCGATACTTTGCAGAACTTGGTTACGAATTCGCCGTTGCTGCAGCAGTCGGACAGCGTACATGGACGTTAAACTATTCGACCGAGTGATTGGTCGTGAATGATTCAACCGTCGATTCAACCGTTAATTCTTCAAGTATGAAACCATGCAGAACACTAACAATAATAAAAAGAATAAAGTTGATTCTATAGTAGAGTCGATAAGCTTTCTAAACTTTCTAACTATGCGGCGTTCATTCAATTCATACTCTCAGTAAATTGCCGTAAGACAAAACCAAACGATAGGCTATTGTATTTATTTGTCTCTACCAAAGCAACAACTGTGAAGACAGTTTGATGGCAATACAAAGGATATATATGTATTTAGTGTTTCAGTATATATATATATTGTTGGACATCCACAGTTTATCCCCTTTCTATTGTTCAATTCTTGTCAGGTGAAGAAATAATCGTCCGAAAGAATGAAAAATCCGCCAAAAGACACTAGTTTAATAACTAAGGAAGCCGCCTAAAACAGCCTTCTCGGTAAAGCACGCGACTGAGACATTTATTTTGAGTTAAAGTTTTATAGCGAAATTTCTGCCACCTTTGTTCACTGGAAACTACCGAAGTAGCAATATTAGATCCTACTTTAGCTACTTAACCCCAAAAAATACGTAGTTTTGCTTGAATTCTAGCACTGAAATTAAATTTTGCTCATACCGGTGAGCGATGATCGATTTCACTTCAGCCTCTAGTTCTAGAACCCTTCTACCCGGGATCATGTAACAAGGCCCTGAAGCGAAGGAAGGCAAACATTTCAACATGACCTTTAAAAAAATGGTAGAAATTTCGATACACAACCGTGCGTGCTCTACTGAATAAACTACTGTAGTAATTTATTTTTATTATCAAACAGTAATGTTTCGAAGTCTGCTAATATTTGTTGGACCCATAAGATGAGCAAATGTTTCAATTTTTATCCGCACGGTAATTCCTGCACTTGACGAGATTGGCGGCCGCGTTTTGTTTAGGTCGAATTATGCTCAGTTGAAGCTAATAAAAATGGTTAACTGAATTAATGTAAGTGTACTATGGGTTTTTGATGCTTTTCAAGCGTTCCGAGCACGTGACTAAACCCCTAATGATTTGGCATCGCAATTCTTTTCTAAAAACCATTCTTAAGGCAAAGTTTTTCTAAGCGAACTGGTACTTACTTAAATTTGTTTAAAGCCCCAAGAGAAGATCAAACAAGGTGAAAAAAATGCTGCGCTGTAAAAACTTAAACTTTCCTTTATTTCTAATGTTTGTAAACTTCAAACCCACTGGCGCTAAGAAAGATTGGTAGGCATTTAGGTACTAAACGAAGCGATTGTTTGCGCATTGTACTCGTACCGATCCCTATTGTATTGCTTTCCCAGGTAACAACAAAGACACATATTGGGATATATATATTCTGGAGTGTCATCTTTTTTTTGATCGGGTGTATATAAATACACTATTCAACAATTCTCTGGAAAGAGAACATAATATATGTTCGTGTTAGTGACAGGATTAAAACTCAAACTTAAGTGACACCGGAACGGCAGAAACTACAGTATTCGACAACTACATCAGTATTAAAACAAGAGTTCGAAGGTTCTAATTCTTGTGTTGAAGTTGTGCTTCGGTATATGTTTTATAAACATTAACTTCCACGCAGCCAAGCATAAACTGATAATCCGCCCTACCGCTAGGGAAAGAAATTTCTAGCTATACATACATGTATATAAGTCTCTAAATCCCCGCGGTCAAACGGTTTCGGCATCTTTTCAACAGTTCCCTGCTTTCTTTAATATAATACAGCCGAGGCCCGTTACGCCACGGGCAAGGTTCTGGAGGTTTAATACTAGGCTGATCGAACTATACTACTGCCATTAAATACATCACTTTGGACACAACTCATGCTTGTGATAAACGAACCTCCTTATTCAGAATCAACCGGGGAGAGTAGACTATTTTGCACTCATAAAGTCAGTAAATTAATTGTGGTTTATAAGCTTTGAAGACTGACTGATTTGTTGAATAAATTTTGAACTTGTTCAGTTCACTGACTCGATAATTTGCCGGCTCGATTGACTGCTATTTTCAGAACAACCTTTGGCTGGGTTTCTGAGAGAAACTGTCCGGTCGAGTTTATACATGCATACAGCTTACACAGTCCGCGGATACTGGCAGCTTAAAAATAAATGATGTGGTTTTTACCCTAATTGATTATATATATGGCAAATGCTTAGTATACTTACCTTCAACGTTCGTGTATTTATCCTTAAGATTCCTATGAAGAACCAGAAGAACAAGGCTTAATTATGCTGGTTAAGAGCAAATGGGGCTAAAACGTCACTTGAGTGAAACCGAAGTAACAGTTAATTATAATTTGGCTTGTGCCGGTAATTCTAATCAGTTGCGCTTCCGTGCTGGTTGTGAAGTTGACACCTCGCCCTAGCGGGATATTAAATTCCATTGTAAGCCTGTGTAGCAAGCAAAAATGCAAGCCGTAATTTCAAATTGTTCAAAATAGAATCCATACTAGCCGTTATAAATTTTACTTTCGATTCTGTTCAAGTGTTAGCTGAAGCCAACAACTATCAGATGGCCAATTTTCCAGCCAACACGTGAGACGCGTATACCTGTGCACAATGAATTCATTTATATTCATCATGATTTCGCTCAGTGTGAACTGTGAAGTGTCAACTTTAACCAATTGGATCACGTATTAGTTTCAGCATGGTCGGCGCGCAAAGTTTGAATACCGACACAAACCAAATTATAATAACTGTCACATTTTAAAAGTTCAGCTACACCGCGGCGTAATGTAGCAGCTCCGTTGTAGCGTCATTTGTCTTTATAGCCTTGCTCTACTGGTTCGTCATAGGAATCTCAAGACGTAAAGACTGAAGGTAAGTTTATGAAGCATTAGCAATATGAGGAAAACCACAGTATTTACCGATATACATGCAAGCTGCAAATTACTAGAGAGCTCTAGAGGGCGTGTATAACTTTAGATCAAGATTTCTTTCACCAGTACCGCGGCCTCCGGTGTTAGGTGCCTTTTATTTGTACCTCGGCCGGTCAGTTTGTTACTATCAGTTTGTCGCAGTTTTCTCAGTACAAACTAATCCAAAGCAAACCAAGGTTTACACAACTGATAATATTATTGCGTATAAGTCAAACGAAACAAGTAAATGAACTGAACTGGAACTCCGGTTTCATAGTCAGTTCAAAATTCATTCAACGATTCTCAATGCCGAAATTGCCTGCTTGTACTATATAAACAACAATTTATTGATCAGTTATCATCCGTTCAAATAGGGCCTGACCACGTATATACGTAGGCGTCTCTGCATGTATACGTAAAATACAGTGGTGTTTTGATGCCTTTAATATCAGAAATGAAGAGGAAGATGACAATTATTGTAGTTCGTTTTTTTTAACCCTTGAACCTCCCCCGTGTCGACGGCTTCGGACGTGTTAAAGCCAAAGCCTTCACTCTGAATAATTGAAATGTTAGTTTTAATTATAATTCCCCTATCGCGGTTTATCAAAGCTCCACTTCAATGAACACTAGAATGTAGAACCTTGAACCGGTCTCTTCCGCCTATGTATTTAGAGCCTATGTAGTTGGCAAGCACTGCAGTTTAAGAAACTGTCCCGGCGTAGTGTCACTAACATTGATTTTCATCCCGTCACTATTAACCACCTGATATGTTTCCTTTTTCAGAAAAGTGTTACTGTAGTCTGAGTGCAGAGCACATCTATAGAAAAGGGATAAGCCAAAAATCCATCATGCAGGAAAGTCAGATTCACGGGTGCCGACGATCAATTTGTAACAGTGAAAATTGAATACATGTATTAAAATAATAATCTATATCTATATGTGTTACTGATTGATCTGATAGATTGTTTAATTGCAGTTGTCTGTGACTTGAAAAGTGTCCGAAATTTCTGAAGCATTTTGCTTACGCTTCATCACAAATTTGCTTCTCGTACATTTTCTGGACTTTATCGTCTTAACCTTGATGTGTTCACTAGTGCGTTTGATTAAGGATTTGGTAAATTATCAGTTTCCTTGTAATTTCAGAAAAAAACTTTTGAGATTATCGAACGTATTGTATTTTGAATATTCTCAGTAGACTTTAGAGCATGCAAGCAACTGAGTTGGGTGCTCTGAACTTCAGAGCAGGCAAGTAGGGTGCTCTGAACGTCAGAGCAGGGAACTTGGATACTCTGAACTTCAGAGCAGGCAATTTGGAAGTATGGTGCCCTGAAGTTCAGAGCAAGGCAGTTGGGTGCTCTGAACTTCAGAGTAGGGAACTTGAATACTCTGAACTTCAGAGAAGGGAACTTGGATACTCTGAACTACAGAGCAGGCAATTTCCAAGTTGGGTACTCTGAAAATCAGAGCAGGCGAGTTGGGTACTCTGAACTTCAGAGCAGACAGGTTGGATTAACATTCAACAATTAACACATTTTCTACTCCATTAATCTTACCTTCTAATAGCAGCTATGTTGATAACTTTTATCTCCTCTGGGATATTAAGATTTTGCACAAAAGTAATCTTCTGTAAATCAACATATTTTTTCTCTTTCCTTTAGAGGTTTTAGAGGAGCTCTGCAGTCTTATCATTCATTGGAAAAGTCTAAATTTGACATTTTACAGAGAAAAAATATGGATGTTCCTCTGATTGTGAAGAATATTTCAATTTTGGTTGATATTGCCATAAATAAGTCCCAACTCCCCCAAAACAGTACCCGAATTGTGAGGATTTTGCAGAAATAGCAAGTTTGAGAATATGACAAAATGTTTGAGAAATCAATGCGTTATTTGCTGTAATGTTACTCCCAATAACTCGAACCTATTAATAACTCGAGCTATTTTTCGTTTCCGTGAAGGTTTGAGTACTGTAATTGTAAACCGAGAGACGCAAAGCGCATGTTGAAGGAATGGAAACTGCAGGAAATATATAGAATACCAGAATCCTCCAAAGCATAAAACACCAAATAAAAACAATGAAGAACACAGCGGAACACATCCTTCCACAGCCGTTCGATTCTTTGATTATCAGTCGATGGCCCTGCAATAAAGCTACCTCTATTCTCTCCTCTAGCCTCCACCATAGCATCACAAACTAACACGTTTTCAACACCTCTGTCCACACGGATGTGAGACGGCCACAGACCACTATCTCTCTCAATGGCGTTTATAAAAAAGCGATAAAACAGTTCGGGATAGGTTATTGGAGCTGCAATGAAGAAACATAATTCGTCTCGAAAACCCGTCTATGCAGCCATGAACAACGAGCCCCCAGCGCATAAGGGAATGATGCCCATCAAGATGCCACAGACTATTGGGCCAACACACCTGATATGTCCTACGTGTGATGACCATACCCCATCGCAATGCTGAGTTATCTGGATAAGCCTTGAAATGCTCTCGCGAACGCTACTTCTTTGGACTCGTAAACCAAGGGATCGCAAGTAGCCAACAATGTACGTTTGTCCTGTTGTTGTCCCGTGTCGGCTCATATATTCTGACACTATTGCATTGAGTTCAGTATCAGACATCAAGCTGAACTCGCTCATAGATTGCAGGCCGAACTCTTGAACTCTCCGGTATACAGTCTATCTCGTTACTCCTAATGTGTTGGCTATTTTCTGCCAAGAAAAACCAAAGCCCCTAAGGTCCTCTAACATTTCAACTGGAATTTGAAATGATGGTCTTCCGAGTTCTCCTGTGTGTTCGACACTACACTGGCCTTGAGCAATAGTTGTTGGTCGTGTCGATAGTTCCAAAAGTTGCTGTTGTAAGCACACGAAAACGTCAGAAAAAGCATTTGAAAGGGACATCCACTCATAATGGTCGTCATTATCGCTTTCAGACACCGATCTCAGGAAGCTTACAGCCCGATCCATAACAATTATATGCATCTGCAAACTATTGGCGTTGATGTTGTCAGCCTGTAAAACATTTTCTGCTTTATCCAGAACCGAAAGTAGAAATTTTGGTAACTCCTCTTCAATATTAAAACTGATTTTTTCTTTCTGAATCCATACTTTATCGATAAAATGTCCCTAAACAAAACAGCTAGGGAAAAGCAGTGCTTACTGCCCTTCGCGTTCCGACATTGAAAACAAAATGGCTTCCTGCAATTTCCCTGGCTGGGCACCAGTCTTTTGTGCACGGAATAACGGCATAAGGTATCCTGATTTTGAACACACAAAACTGATTGACTTGCATTGAATTGACATTGAAGTACCGATTGAGTTGCAAACACTGACATTGAATTGACGCTATTGAATTGAATTGACATTGAATTGGCATTGAATTGACATTGAATTGACATTGAATTTGCTTTGAATTGACATTGAATTGGAATCGAATTGACATTTAATTTGCATTGAATTGGCATTGAATTGACATTGAATTGGCATTGAATTGGCTTTGAATTGGCTTTGAATTGGCTTTGAATTGGCATTGCATGACATTGAATTGACATTGAATTTGCTTTGAAATGACATTGAATTTGTATTGATATTGTAAATTGAGCTTTCTGAATATTGCTACATTCGGCTTGCCATACGTTAGCAGGTTTATCTTTATTGAGTCGGATTATTCAGTTATTTCGCTGCTGGGGTGTTTGATTCCTGCATTACCTGATACATTACTAAGCTATATGTTTGTTTCTATACCGAGTGGAGACTTCATGTGATGTCGCTGTTACATCGAACTCTGCCAGACGGTGACTTCTTAAACTTCTGTAGAACCTGACAGGACATCTATCTTGTCTTTGTAGCATAGATCTTTGGATGGCATTATATTTCAATTAGTTCTTTCCTGTCCTATTCTGGTTGACTTTGCGTACATCAATGGTAAGCTTTGTAATTATATTTACAGGTCACAGTTTTTGATGGACCGGCTTTCTCTCTTTTAAAAACGGTATTATTACGATGCATCACTAAGTGCCTAGCTATCTCTGTTTTACCCGGCTCGATTTGAGTTTTCATTTTCCTGAGCTTAGACCAAAATATGCGAATTTGTGACCGTTATCATGGTAACGGTCCGTACAGCAAAATCCCGACCGAGCACCAGCCAATCAAAACAATCGATTTGACATTGAGAGTGGCTTGCCATATAATAATTCCCGTTAACATAGCGCAACATACCAAACATTCACACGTCCAAGCTATAAATTACAATTATTCCCTACCCCACTCCCCCTGGAAATGGTATACCCATTTGTGTTAGCAAAATGTCATTCATGACAAAACTGATCGGTTTCTAAGATTTCACATAATTAAAGTTAAACGGTTACCCAGGCCCCGCTCTGCCAACGAAAAACGGAGAAAAAACGCCTTAACCCCCCTGAACTTCATTTACGCGAATTGTTACGCAAAAAATCATCTAGTTGAGTGAAATTACATAAGATAGGCTGGTTTTTATGACATTAACTATGCGCTAGATACCGAACATTAATTATTTAATTAATTAATTATTTAATGATCGTATTATTTCTATGATTATCGTTAGGAATTATTGTTATTGTTATTAAGGATGCTTCACATACCGCAGAGTGGGAAAACCTTGCATTTTACTGATGACTCAGCTGTCCCAGCTGTACTCCGCTGGCCAGAGTAATGACAGGAAGTTGCCGACATTTAAGTTTTTTTGCGCCAAATAAATCCACCCGGCCAGGGATGCGCACTTGTATACTAAATGTAGGTATTTGCGGCTCCAGAACCCAAAGAAAGTAGCTATGCGATTACTCAAATATTTCTAAAAACAAAACCTGATTGCAAGAGGTTTCTGATCTTAATTAAAAGATTGATGTATGTGCACTCAGTGTCCATCAACAACCCAGACTGTGCCCGAAGTTCTTCGTGTAACCGACCGAATTGCCGTTTTTTTGCTTTAAAACCTGTTGCGGTTCCGCCGCACAAATTTACATCAATTTGCCAAATTTTATTGTAATTTGAAACATCTTTTTATTTACTGTCACGTCATCCATTGTCATTAAGTGCGCCAACCAGAGATCCATTGGTTCCTGACAACAAAGTGGCCTTTTGAAATCATGGACATTAGCATAACAATTGTAATGTTTATCAACACGAAGTATCGCTATAGCTGCTGAACTCATCGGCTTAGACTACTGAAATGCTAACTTTGCAACGGCCCAATTTATTGCAAAGATTCAAAATTTGTATGAATACTCATTGGTGCCAAGAGAGCATAAGTATGCTCTCTTGATTTAGCTCATTAGTACTGGATTTGGCATATGAAAAGTTTGTCATATCATTTGAAACGGACATCAGGCGCCGCTAGCCACTCATGTGCCGAACTTAATAGATGAATTAAGTATTACAGAAGAGCGACAGATGAATTATATAGGTTCGGCAGATGCTGAAGCATTATGTGGCACATGGAGCGGCGTTGATTGATTCAAACGCCGCCCCGGTCACATGTACAGAACTAAATACATGAATTATGCCATCTTTGAAATTTAATTTTCGTGCCAAAGCTAATGGTTAAATTCTAGACCCAGATTCCTTGATCGTGGTCGCTACGATCAGTTCAACGAATTAAGTTGGCCGTTTACATACATACATCTTTATTTATACATGGGAATCATCAGTTACATACGTAGACTGAACACTAAAATATGGAAACTGTTTTACATGAAAGCCATGTTTGCAGGGACGAATAAGAAAATAAAAATGTCATTAAGAAACATTTACATATGGTTAAAATAACTCGATTTGGTAAGGTTAAAAATGAAGTTATTTAAATTAGCGGATTGCCTTACATTCTCAGGCAGTTCATTCCATAACTTTGCCCTTTTTACCAAAATTCAGTGGTTCGTGGCCGTACGAGGGTTAGTTTTGTTGACCGTTTGATTAATAATAATCAGATATTAATAACTTTATTTACCGAGGGTAAGCGCTTTGAAGTCAAGGACTGATAAACTCATGGCCCAACTCGTGAATCAACAATCGCTCCAACTTATTCTCAGTCGCAATAATAGTAATTTAATTGTGAAATTAATTAATTACTCAAGGCTTTCAACGGAACAACGACCGAATAGAAAAGCATGTATAGTATATATTATATATTCTTCAGACCAAACGTTTTTGGAAACGGGTGTGTATATATTTAGTTTAGCTTATAATTATCCAGATAAAATTTACAGATCAGAGGTGTGGGACGCGGTTTGTTGGGATCGCCTATGGCGCTATGAACTAATTCCCGGTTTGCATTATTACGTCAGTTGAATACTACTACCAGAATCCTTTTCGAATTCTTTTTCTTATTCAGATTTTTAAATTCCTGAGAATACCAAGACAATGGTCCAAATTAGAAGAACAACAGAATTAGCACAAAAGGTTTCTGGTAGTTGTAGTCAACAGACATACTAGTGTAAACCGCCTATTGGGTAATTATATTGTGTATGACCAGAAGTCCATAACCAGAAGTGTCCATCTCCCACTATAGGGTTTGGCCCATCAGTTTACAGAGTAGTCTATTTATAGAAAGCTTTTCCCGCCATGTCGCAGCCAATCATATTCTTCGAAAATTTATCAGCAGTACCTGATTGGCTAATACAGCGATTTCCTTTGTTTGTAATATTGTACAGTTAATTATATATGCGACAACATTTTGGCGGACAAGTCGAGCGAATGCTACTTGCTAGTGTAGAAACTTCTTGATAATCAGCTATTTCTCATTTATAACAGGCAAGAACTGGTGAGCACTACATGTTCAGGAAAGACCATTATAAACCAGAACATGTGGTTCCTTTGTAACCTTTTATTTTCCCGTTTCATCCGTTTCAGACTTCGTGTTTACAGCACTTGTGTGATGTATACAGAACGAAGCTAGGTTTTGTCTTTTGGTTCATAAACACAGATTGATTTTTGTAGTGATATTTGGCATAAATACAGCAAGTGATAAATATCACATACAAATCATGCTATTTCTGTTTAGAATATGACCTAAGAAATGTACTGAAAAAGACAATCACATGTTCTTTCAAGAGTAATTAAGTGCACCGAGTTTGTTTACTTTGAGTTTGAGCTCAAGTGAACATTTGCAATTGCGTTTGGCAGATAAAAGAACAGCCCGGCAAATCTCCAAGCAAGGCTTAATAATCGACTGGAACTGAAAGAAAATAGCTATAAACTGTGAAAAAGTCAATTTCTGGTACACTTAACACTAGCAAGAAGCGAAGTTTGATTCCAGGCAGTTCATCAAGCACAATCAAACAATGAAACAGTTGTCACTTTGCTGTTTTATTAAAGACACTAACTGTTATACATCTCCAAGAATAAACTTTACACTGATCGAAAACTAGAAAACTGAACGCAGCTATCGCAGCTGGAAATGAAATTCCAGTTCTTAAAATTAGTACAAACAAGGGTTTTTTCTTCAGGCAACCAGTGAACAAGATTCAGTTAGAAGATTTGAATCAACCGGCAGGTACAAAATGCAGACTGGAAAATGAAGACCGGAAAGTGCAGACCGGAAAATGAAGACTCGAAAATGCAGACCAGACAAAATCAATAAGAAACATTTATCGGTCTGTAAAAGGGCGACTCAGCAAAGCTTTAGATGACTTAGATCCCAATTGTTTTGGGTTATACGCGTCTTATGCGGGGTCTTGCTTTTTTCTTGACTACCGGCGCCAGCCACGCCGTGTATGCGAGCCACGCCGAATCCGAGCTTTTCATGACAATATTTCCTTAATAACAGAAAGGAAAAGCTATGTATTCCGAGGTATTTTGAGTTATTTACTTACTTTTTAATTACGTTCGTATTTAGCCGGGTGCTGTCTTTGTTAAACTGATTCAGGTCCACCATTTTAAATGTATTGCTATGCACAGGAAACCCAAAGCAGCCTCTCCGATTACATATAAATTTGGGTTTCCTGTTTGGTAAAGCGGACACCCTTGGGAATCAGAAAAAAGTGTCCGTAACTGGAACTGTCCGCTTACGGGAATAGTTCTCGTAAGCGGACACTTGTGGAATATGGGATGTGTCCGCTTATGGGAGCTACTATAAAGAGCCTGGGAGGTACTCAGAAGATTTTTGGTTTCTCTCTCTAGAAAAGCTCTGGGACCAGGGTAATTATTCCGCGAAAAATAATTTCGGATTGTGGTAATATTCTCTTTCCTTCTACCAAGTCGTCGACTGAGTAAATTATTTTTATCAGAGCAAGAACTAAATAATGGCAAAAATACGTTTATTAATTGACTAGGCGTGATTATGGAGTGCGTTCGTCATATTCTTTGGGGTATAGATTGAGGTTCGTGAGATAAAAGGGCTTCTCAAAACTCGAGGCTGTGATAGGTAAAAACCAAGATAATATGCGTCAGAGTACAATTCAGCAATGTTTTCGTTTTAGACAGCATTCTAAGTTACCGAGCTAAATGAAAGAGCAACTAAAGAAGGCTGGAAAGTCGCAGAAATCACTTCACAATCAATCGCCACAGTATATAAAGGACTTATTTAAATTGCGTGTATCTAACTATAATCTTAGAGGAATTGACATTCTGACTTTACCTAAGCTAAGAACCACTACCTACGGGCTAAGATCACTGAGATCAGTATGGGACCTAAAATTTGGAACAATCTCACAGATGAAATGAGATCGACTGCCAACATCAAACTTTTTAAAAACTTGATTCCAAAACACGAATTCTAATTGTTTTTTAAATATCTTTTTCTAATGTTTTTAAACACATTTATGTATATATAGATATTTCTGTTTATAGTAGTCGGAGGCCCTTTTCTTTTCGACGGATAGAGGTAACGATCTAGGTTTGGTAAAAATACAAGAACTTTTGCGCTTCCCCAAGGATGACTGGTTTCTATTCAAACACACATGGGAAAAAACTCTTCGCGATGGAGCTTCAAACGTATCCGTATAGTTTTAGCATAGTTTTTTCCCTTTTTTCTCTAATTATGTGGCTCTCTTAGTTATTATGTATCAGTCAATTCCAAACCCGTGCATGACCCGCCCGGGCCACCACCGGGCAGTTGAACATTTAGAAAAAAATTCGATCAAATGCCCCACTACCAAGGCAGAAAAACTGTTCAAATGCCCCACCAGTTTTTCATCCTGGCTGTTCTAATGCCCCACCATCGGGGACCGGATCAGAAAATTTTCCAAAAAAATTCGACAAAGCCAAGGCAAAGACTATTGACAAATAAATGAAATCATTGTTTTATTGACAAACTCTGACTCAATCAATTCACAGGAAACACCGACGGTGAAAACCACCTTCAACCGGTCAGGGATAAGAACAGTCATTTCTACCGGCTCGATCGTTCTTGGTTTCCGTTATGTACTTTATAATAAACGTAACGGGTTTGAAATTGAATATGTTAGCTTATGTTGTTGGTATATAAAGTATGCAACAGCGTTCGACCAACTCAGCAGCTGGGTCGGCCTGTTAACTGCAGGCACCAATCAGCCCGTCTTTTCCAACTATTAATAATATCACGTGCGCAGTCGGTCAAAGTTCACGGAGCAAAGCAAAACAACATAGTTTATAGGTTTAAACATAAACAATTTACCTCTGAAAGTGGCCTTCAAATTTGGCAGGTTCACTCTTTCAAGCCAGGCCTCTACAAATGCACAATCCTTATCCTGGAAGTCCTCGAAGACACGTACGTTTGCCATTTCGACGCGAGCGATGCGAATTTGAAATAATGCATTTTTTAAACACCGATCAAATGCCCCACCCCCACTATTTGTCAAATGCCCGCCCCTGAGGGCCTAGATACTCGCCAAATTCCCCACCCTCGGGAGCAAGCCTCTGATCAAATGCCCGGGGGTGGCCCGGTGGGGTCATGCACGGGTTTGGAATTGACTGATACATTATATTATCATTAATTATAGGCTCGGTCAAACTAGCATCCAGTGTGCTATATGTAATTAACGAGGGTAAATAAAGTTCATCATTATTTATTCATCTTGCGAACAAAACCAACAGCGGAGTGCAAGTTCTACGCATGGTCATGATATAACCAGCTTCCTATTCGCTAGCCTGCTTGCAGGCGGTAGAGGGTGTTTATCGGCAAAAACGGATATCGAAGCAGCCGCTTCGATATATCGGGCGAATATCTGTTTTCTGCGATAAACAGATCTGCACGCCAGAACGAGGCAGAAGTGGCGACATACATCAGCCAGGAAATAAATTAATGCATCAGACGCCTTCAGCGGCCTAGCCTCGCTAATGACTTATAATATCCAGCTGAAACTGGATCCGGTTGATCTTATTATTGTCGGGATGGGATAGGGCTCGTCGAAAATCTTCAACCCCAAACCTCGAACGAGGAGTCGGAAATTAAAGGTAATGAATTTGTATCCAAAAAATAAAGGTAGTGAATTTGTATCCAAAAATTAAGGAAAAGCAGGGTAAATAAATACGGTGTAAATACGGTCTGAGACACACTTATGCATAATGTACGCAAAAGGCGACCAAAGTTGTGCATACGAAAGCAGCAGACCCATTCCTCGATATTCGGTCGGTTTAAAGCTGTGTAAATTGTGACGCATTATCGACCTTTACTATTTTCAAGCAGAATTTTTTCAAATATTTATGTTCTACGTCACTGTAATGCGAATACAAGCTTCATAACTGGGTATTACCACAACGTTTGATGAATTTAAGGGCGATGGCAGTATTTTAGTAAACAAACCCGTTCATTGGCTGAAGATGGTTCTCATCAGCCAATAAGCGATGTACTTTGGCTATTTCTTGATTGATTGACAGGTGACAATAAACTTACCGCTGAACACATGCAAATACAGCGTTGAAGATCTGTTGAGCGCGCGGCAGAAAATGTTAAGCATGCCAAGTAGGGAAAGAAATGTTCGCTAAGAACTAATTGGAGGCCGCTTAGGATTCGCAGAGAGACTGGCGAAAGGGAAGCTCATGAAAGAACTGGACAACGGTAGAATTTATCGTGTGGCGTGACAGTTTTATGTGATTCTGAAATTTTCGCTCGGTAGTGTGATTGGATGCTGTGCTTGTGGACAATCTTGGGGAAATATCCGAGGTACAGTTTATTATGTGGAAGGGATCTCTGAATTGCTTTTATTGCTTTAGTAAAATTATAATACACAGATGGGAGATGCTTTCAGTGTCCATTGTAGATATTAGCATATCCAATGCCAAACTGTAGCTTGCTTTGATAAACAGGGAAGGCCAGTGGAGCGTGTCGTATTGGTAGAGCGATTTGAGCCTGGAGGCGACAGTTTACAAATCAACAACGTTCCTGCCGAAAGAGGTCAACATGAACTGTTCAAAGGGAACTCAGTTTCATGAAGGTGAAGACGAGAAAAGCCAAACTCCTGAAGCGGTTAAATACAGTAGGTATGTAGAACTTGCTTTGTGATGGAGCTCTCGAAGTACGGTTTTGTTTTCGTTTTGTCTCCCCTCACGTGGACTTGCCTGTTCTTGTATTCATATAGCTTAAACCGACCGACGTTACCTCGTAGTTAAACTACACAAACATATTAATTGCTTTGAGTTTATAGTAGAAAGACTTCCATATTTTGTCGGCGGTGAAGCCTAGTTATGAAAGGGGACTGCATGATGAATAAGGGACAGGTTGTGTCTTTCGGTCAGAGATTTATTTTCCCCTTTCTCAGTGACAGTGTATTACATGCTATTCTAAAACCCAGAACGATTTTATCACAACTTCTCTGACTTGAAGAGCAATGTAGTTTTCTACTCCATTTAGCAGTCTGGATTTAGATTAGGTATTCAGTATGTTTTCAGTTGGTACTTTTAGTGCTTTCTTTTATATAGGTTACGGTACTTTGTTTTTGGTCCACTGAATTCATTCAAAGATACACAGTTAAAACTTTTGTGGAGTTTTTCTTTGACAACTCATGCCTTAAACATCTGGTTGCATAAATTTTCACTTTCTAGTTTCTAGCGCCACGAAGAGAAATGTAAACCATAATACTCATTTACTGAGCATGCGTAGTAGAGAGTGTATATATAAACTGTTTTATATGGCACACGTAAAGGTTTCGTAGTGACACATCCACGAAGGTTGGAAAGCGGTACTCGACCGAACTTAAGATATCAGAAAAGGCTGCATGGATATTTTGCAATTTATCTGGTTCCCAAACAAGTAGTCGATAGGATAATTCAACCTAGACTCGTTTTCCCGAGTGTTCATTGGGTCTTGCTCTCGTAACAGTCGTTGCCACCTTTGACGATTATTTATTCTGAATCAAGACTTTATATTTAATTATTTCCATGTGAATAGGGAACCCATAAAACTCCTACGCAGTCATCGCATTTCGAAGTTGGGTGGCGAGTGAACCAGCGACAAAGAGAAGTCAGACTGACGGCTTAGCTGAGATATAAAAAAGTGATTGTAAGTTTCATGCTTGCGTGCAAAGGATTATGGTCACTTTGACTGCAAATTCGTACAAAGGGCTGTCCAATGGGTGTTCAGGAGAAAAGCTTGAAATAGCAATGACTGAGATAAAACAAAGTCGACAACTGAGGTTTTGGTCAGTGTCCTATAAGATACGTCATATTCGTTTTCTACCAGAAAAGTGTCAGACGCACCCCAGACTTTAGAGTGGTGCCTTTCCAGTTGACTTCAGTGATGTTCAATATTGGTTTTGAGTGAAGAAACTGGCTAAAATTTCCTTCGTAAATCCTTGGAAATTTCGGTTTTATATGTTGTCGGTCCCTTTGTTCTATACATTGGCCGATAACTACTGTTCCGCTGACAGAGCAAACAGAGAAAGCGCAACGCTTTATTCAATGCTCTTGGCGCTTCCAGTTTTTATTGAATCAGCGGGAATGAGCAACTTCTTGTTTGTTCTCTTACTACTGATAAACTCCGCTCTTGTCTGTGATGAATTGAGAACTGGATTTCTACTAGCTTACGTGGTCTTCTGGGATTGAAAACTCCAAGGCAAAAATATTTATAATGTACACCGTCAAATAAAGTGCATTTTACAAGTGTATTTTATAAAATTATTTTTCAAAAAGCCACCAGCTGACATCGATCATTTGTTACAGTATTTCACGTTTTTGATATTGAGATTTTGCACTGGGGGGGGGGGGGGGGGGGGACTATAAGATTGATTTTCCAAAATACTTCTTTTTTCGGCAAACTTTTGTGGTCGAGCAACCTGTATCGTTATGCACTCGAAAAAGCAATCTGAACCCCACCCTCACCCCATCCCAAACCACTAAATGGTGCATAAATCTACCACCAGCAAGAGTTGCGAGTTGTCATGAAATTTTACTCGCATTTCTAAAAAGCTAACTCGCATTTAGCGAGTGCGCGAGCCTAATTTCGGGTCGTGCCCAGGCCACTTGGTGTGTTGTATCTCGAAGGGGACGAATCTTGAAGTAAATTAATAATAGATAGACTTTGCAACAATAATGCTGTATATGTACCTGTTGTAATTAAAATATTATTACAACATATTTATCTAGTGCGATTTACCAATGTCTGACTAAAATATGAAAGTTGCGAAAATGGTTCTACATTACTGAGATAGCTCATAATAATCCCTGAAGAAGGTTCGTTCTGCCGAACTGAAATATAGGGTACAATAAATAACATCGTAGTCAAGTCAAAACTTTATTTAGACACGGTGATCTATCAGGTTAACTATACAAAAATACTAAAAGATATAAAATACCACAATTTTAAAAAAATATTCTAGCGCTAATTTTAATGCCTAAAACTACTGATATGTACATGTATGAAATATACAATATAATAAAACGAAAAATCCCTGTTTTACAAAGATGCCGTGTTTGTTGTGAAATTGAAACCTCGTATTTGAGCTTTGAAATTTATCAGTGATGGCGCTTGCCTTATTTGCACAGGTAAGTTATTCCATAAAGCCGCTCCGCTATTTTGGAGTTTTTGAAGTTTTTCGGAAAGGCCTTTACTGCAATTTCCCCAGACAACATTGCAATAATCGAAGTGAGATTGGATCAGGCCTTGAAACAAAGTGAGTAGCGTTTCATGTGGGACGAAACTGTGAAAGCGCTTAATTGCACTAATACCCCAAGCCATTTTCTGAGAAATCATTTTAATGTGACTTTCCCAGTTCAGATTCTGATCTATGACAACCCCAAGAGACTTGGTAGATGACACCTGTTTAATAGGGACACCATCAATGTCAAAACTGGGATCTTCATTCAAATGCACTAACCGCTGTCGAGAGCCAATAAGGAGAAATTCAGTTTTTGTCATATTCAATGTCAACTATTGGCTGCTTACCAGACGTTGATTCTATTTAGATCCTCATTAATGTGCTCGTTGATGATGTTCATGTCACTACCGGCAAAAGTTAAACTGGTGTCATCTGCGTACATCCTTGGTTCAGAATAGTACAGACTTGGTACAGTCGTCCGATCAGCTTTGTGCAGTCTTCATATATTTCAATCCTTCTGTCTGATCCTGATCTCCACAGATGCGGCAATAGTTTTGTTTGCCGGTAACAGTGGTCCTTGCAGCCTTTTTTTGAAATGTATAAACTAGGGATGGTATTAATGTTTCACGAGAAGTTTGCTTGTACGACGCTTGCTTCAATGATACTGACCGAGCGAGGTAATGAAGTGTATCTTGTTAATGCTCTGTGGCGGCAGCACTGACTTTAATTGACAATATAGTCTTGAGTTATTCGACATTAACTAAAAAAAGCAGGGAAGGGAGTAAAGGGTGTAGGGAACTACAAAGGGGGTAAATAGCTGATACATTTGCTAGAATCTACGTCTTGGAAAAATTCATCAAGAAATTATCATGTTGCAATAAGGAGGGAAAAGGTGAGTATAGAATTGTTGCTGAGTGTAGAAATGTTGGTGTATCTGGTCTATGGGATAATCAAGGCCGAAAGGAAAGAGCGACTAGATTGGCCCGTGACCGAAGCTTGAAGAGTCACAAGTTTGGCCCGTGATCGAGGCCGTATGACGGAAAGTGACTGGATTGGCCCGAGTTCGAAGCCGTATGACGGAAAGCGACTAGATTGGCCCGAGATCGAAGCCGTTTGACGGAAAGTGACTAGATTGGCCCGTGTTCGAGGCCGTATGACGGAAAGTGACTAGATTGGCCCGTGATCGAGGCCGTATGAAGAAAGTGACTAGATTGGACCGTGTTCGAGGCCGTATGCCGGAAAATGACTAGATTGGTCCGTGTTCGAGGCCGTATGACAGGAGGAGGTACTCCTTAATATGGGCTATACGAGTATGTGCCGCGGGATAGGGTATGGTTTTTGATCTGCCAAGGTCTGGGATAGGGTATCCTTTTTACGATTTTGGTGTGGGAAAGGGTATGGATTTTGATATACTTGTCTTTGACGCCATGCTTAGCGCTCTATCGACTACACTACGACTTAAAATACCATATTAAAACAAAACAACGGCTTTCGTAGTGTAATTGAGTATGAATCTATGGTTTGGCTCTGGGATAGGGTATAGATTTTTTGCTTCAAGTCTGGGATAGGGTATGGTAAACGGCATTTTTAGGTCTGGGATAGGGTCTGCAATTTGAGGTCTCGCGGCACAGCCCTACCCAAATATATTCTGAATCCCCCCCCCCCCCCCACACCTCCTCGGGTAATAACGGGAATTGTTTTCAGTCAATATATCGATTTGGTTTGTACATGTGTTGTCCCAATTCAGATCACGTGACAGCTCTCCAGAGGATTCAGTGCTTTGTTTTCCAATTAGAGAAATGTGTGCATTTCCTCTTGGGATACAGAAAAACATGAAAACATTACTCAAGGGAAAAGTCTTATCTGAATTGGGACAACAGATGTACAAATCAACTCGATCTATCTCGGTAACTTTGCCGGGGCTTCATCTCCTGTCCGTAATAAATTGCCAGGGTTCCGGTTGGAGGTTTACCGGCGCTGATAATGCTCCAATGCTCTAATTTGAATGTGTTAACTTAAAAACAGACTCGATTCTTTGTGAGCATGTAAACGTTTGTTGGTTCAGTTGAGCTTGGAGCCAGGGTTCGCATATGAAATTTGATGTAGCGAGGTTTATTTTCGATCTCAGAAATGAAAGGGAAAGAGTTGCACTGCATGTATGAACTTAAAATATTGGTTGACCGATTGATCAGACTTTCCTCATCTGTTTCGAGCGCCAGGAATATCAAACTCGACTTTTCTATCGCTTCGTATTTTGTCATAGCATTGCATTACTTACAATCATCACAAGGCCGTTGAAGCCGTTCTTAGGGTCGTCACGCAACGCTAAGCTAGCGGTATTAACGGCTGCGAAGGAGACTACGTAAATATTAGTCCACAACCGCTTAGTCGTAACAAATGAGACCCGGATTTTGTGATCCAAATTGTGTGTTGGCCATAGACCCATTCGAAAAATGGTGTCACCAAGCTTTGGTTGTAATGAAATGTTGGTACCAAAATAAGCACTGTCACTTCAGAGAGCATGCAAAAATGAGTACGTTTGTAAAATTTAAGGAGCATAGCACCAAGTGTTGCGAAGTTACCGAGGTTCAAAATAAGAGAGTTTTGTATGAGATTCAGGACGTCAGGACTGACTAGCCTCGTTTTCATGTTTCTTCAGAGTTTCAAACGTGGATTGCTTTGAAAGGATATATTCTTCTGTTATCAAAGAGCTACATGTTTCTAACATGAACTCGCTCTTTCATATAGGCTAGTTAATTCTTCAGAAAATATTGAATATCAACATTATACAAATTAGCATAAAACCACTTAAATGTCGTTTAATTCCGGTTAGGGAAAGAGTCTAGGTTCGATTGAGGTTACTGGATACCTTCAGGGTGCGTTTCCAGTGTAAATTATGTAGCGCCTCGAGGAAACATCTTAGATACCTCAACCATATATAATGTTAATGTTTATAAAATTAGCTACAAGAATCTATAAAAAGGTTTTAGATTATTTGAAAATCTCGAATTTTCCGCCATCCCATTTCTCCAATCTAGTGAGATAGCTTTCAGAAGCTCCAGCGCCGAAAATATTTTAAGGTTTTAAAATCTGTTTGTTTTACGTCATTTCGGTGGAATTGTATTACAAAACCGTGTCGGGGAATATCAGATTTTGATTTAGCTCAAAAGTTATAATGCTTTACGTGAAAAGGCAATAACATAATCTGAGTAGATACGCGGCAAAGGCCGAGAAGAGCTCTGTTTTTAGAATTTCCCAATTCCCCGACACGTTTTGTAGATATCATTGGACATTTTGTGAAAATTTCAGACAAATCCACCAAATTGGTATTGAGTTGGAGCTTTTAAAAATCTCGCAGCGCAGAAAAGCGCAGAAAAGAACAATTGAAAAATCTAGCTTTCCAGCGTGCGCGAATCTGTAGCCCCGCCTCTCCAACAATTAGCGATCTCTTGGCCAATCCGCATTCACCATCTTGGCATTCACCATCATAGTTTGACAGTGTGTCCTCTTGAAATTATCTGTCAAAATTTCCGCGGAACTAGGTAATGTTATAGTAAGTTATTCGCTCGGTTGTTCGTAGTTACCACAGTGTTACGTGACCTTCACTGGCTGCCCATCAGAGACGGAATATCTTTCAAGTTACTACTCTTGACATTTAAGGCTCTCCATGGACAAGCTCCAAACTACTTAACTGAAACATTAGATAGATATAAACCTACTCGTACTTTACGCTCATCTTCCCGTAACCTTTTGTCTGTTCCTGTATCTCATACCTCTACTTACGATGATAGGGCTTTTTCTGTAGCTGCTCCCAAACTTTGGAACTCATTGCCCGATCATATTAGATGCCTAGACCGCCTTAGTTCTTTTAAGACTCTTGACTTATATTCAACTTATATTCAACTTTATTATTGCATTTTCCCATTTTCTAATTAGTCCATCTAGTTAAAGTCTTGTAGTCGTAATTTATTTTATTTTTATTATTATCCTTTGTATAGCCGACGTAGTGGCATTAGCATAATTTATAAATTAACTTAACCGTAATAGTAAGCAATTGAGCTACATTTGTATTAAGCTACATTTACATTTTAAGCTATATTTCTGTAAGAGCATTGGGACATTGTATAATACTCCAAATACATATTATTATTATATTATTATTATAGTTTTCTTCTTGTGTTAACGGCTATTGCTGAAAACGTGAAAGACTAAAAGGCCTCGAAAGCGAAATGGAATATCTATAAAAGGCAAAGAAAAGTAAACGAAATTGAAGGTGAATGCCAGTGCCACCGATAAGGCAGCCGCCTGAAACGACACGGCAGATACGATTTTATGTCAATTTGCGGAGATCGTGGAGTTGGATTCAAGCGAGTCAGAGTCACCGTCAGACTTTATTTCCATCTAAACTTTCTTGGAAACAAAACTTCTTTCGGCTTGTTCCTATCGATTCTCCTTCGTCTTCAGATTTTCGCCACCGCCTGAAAGTGAAAATACGAACCCTTGTCGAGTTTTGCGAGGAATTCGATCTCTTTGGCTCTTAATCATTTTTGGCGTTGTTTTGTTTTTCTTTTTTCTTTGTTGTCCAAGGGTATCCTGCTTGCTTTTTGGACTACATAAGGCCAACAACCAATGGAATTATTGAATCGTGTGGGGAAAAACATCGCAATAATCGTAAACACTCGTAGATGAATACGCGCGAGCTTTCCCGCGCTTTCGTTATGGCTGAGTGACCACTCGTCGTATGTTAATCCACCGTACCGAAAAAGATGGCGGCTGTATATTTGACCACAATTCCTTGCGAACCGAACACGGTAAAAATAACACGTATAAATTCTCTATTATCTTCAATGACAGCGTATTGGCAACAACACCTTCTCCTTTTGCATTTCCAACCGAAGGTCTGTTAGCCCCGATCACGATTCCACTGGTTTCATTGTTTTCGGTTACGCCTTAGCTATGCATGTAGACGACGATTACGGTGTTAACAAGTCTCAAGGCTGTAATTACTCGGGCTGCCTGTGGCAGCACCGAGTCCTAAAATGCAAGCGGTTATTTTGTTTTGTTTTGTTGGGTGCAACAAAATGTGACTTTTGACCCATGCCATGTATTAAATTTCAAGTTCACCACCAATCAGATCGTACTGTGCTGGTCACGTAACACTCGCCAGGTTAATTTCTGTACATAATTTCATACAGTAAATCAAAATGGTCGACCCGCGAGCAAATTTCTCTCTAATTTGGAGTCCCATCTCTCAAATGTAAGCAGTTTAATGTTTTATTTAACTTCACTCGTGCGAAAGCCTTCCAACAGGCTCAGGATATTTCAACTGGCGCTCTTGTTTTAAATTTGGAACTTGCGAAAATTTCTCACGTCATAACACTCAGCGAAGACCCCAGCTCACTATTGCCGATATATACACGAAGCCAGAATACACCCTCAGGCCTCAGCACAGATAAATTTCTGATGAGCCAAGCAAATATGCATATGTTCAACTCTCGACTCACTCAAGGTAAACGTAAGCTTAAGTTAAATATCTACTTTGGTCTTTTATTGTGGATCCAAGGGAATGTTTCAGTGTTTGGTCATTATGCTGACTATAAGATTGCTGCAGGTAATTTGTTCAGAAATGTAGAGTGTGAAGCTTCCAGTAATAGCAAAAGTACCTGTTTACAAGAATCTTAATCACAGAGTTAATTATTGTCATTACGAGACAAGGAGTATCGATCGATGAGTCATTGTCAGAAATCTATTCCCGGCCGTAACGTTAGGCAATCTGTCAATGGTAAAACTGTTGACAGTTTGGGTCATGTCAACTACACAGCTAAGGCATGTTTGACGACAGAATAACCTAGCTAGAGAGTCTCTACTGGATTAAGATACTGTTACATGTCTGTTAATATGGGGAAAACTGAAGAATCCTTCATTGAGCTTGATAACCATGTTTGGATTTGGAAGCAGAATAGACTTTAGCCGTATTTTGTGAGTCCTAAATCGCTAGTTCCCATACAAGTCATACAAACACGCTGTTTTTTTTTGCCAACTACATTATATATGCAAATATATAAATGACGTCGTGTTTACAAACAGTAAGTATCGCTATAGTAAGAACAGCAGATAAAGTTACATAGAGGCACACAAATTGACATAGCTAGCTCCATCACAGGATGGACAGGATACAACTTATAATATGGTACAAATATAAACATACATTTGAGACAATCATCTATTAGTACTCGGAACCTGCAGTATAACAGAACAGCAGACTATAAAATTGTAAACGTGTTACAAGAATAAGTAGTGTTTAAATTAAAAGGTCAACATACGAGAAAAACAAAAATATTAAATTACATATGCTTGGGGAAAGTCACCGCGCTACCGGCCACTCCTAAAGACTGCTAAATTCAGCTAATAATTCTTCTCTTTGGTTAATATTACTAAGAGGATTTCAAATGAAAGTGTATTTCATCTTCAATCTCATGTGGCCCGAGTGAAAGCACAGATGGGCTCTTGTTGAAAATGTAAAATGCAAGAAAATTGAAATTGTTTACAGGTATTATCTCTTGATAAACTAGTATACCTAATAGGTAGTGAATACTGCCGCTCAGTTAAGAAAGTGTACTAGAAGGAAACCTACATGTACAGTAGCTCTTTGACAGGAAAACTATATTACTGTGTGTTTTCTATAAAGTTGTCACGATTTATTTTCATTTTGTCCCGACATATCAACGATTTCCCGACATTTTCTTATGATTCCCAGCACAAAAAACTGCTGTTCTCCCCGGTGAAGTTTACACATCGGAAATCAGCTGTAATTGAGTATGTAATTGCCCTATATCATTATGACGTCACGGCTTGTTTATGAGGGGGACAGAATCGACTTGAACAATAGCATTTTGAACTAAATCTGCTCTGCTGAGGAAAATTTAACTTCGAATTGTCTGGTTTCCAGATATCAGCTGTATCAATGTTTATCCCACAATATTTACCGTATTTGGTGGCTGTTACCGCTATTCTACGTTCTACAAAATGCATTTGATAGCGATTTCCTTTGTGTTGTTGCTGTTTTGTCCGGCCCCTCCCACGACCGTGATCCTTCGCGTTTAAACAATAGATTGGTTTGATTTGACGTCATAATGATATAGGTCAATTGTAAATGCGAATTGGTGGTTTAAACCCGCTACTTGACTTTATCGAAGGCCAATATAAGGAAATTATTTGCTGCTCACTGCACCATCTTGATAACAGGGAAGATATTGCTCTTTGGAAACTGATAGCCATTATCTGCTCACACTGTTCGATCGCCTACGACTCCAGTGACTCTGCACGAGTGATCGTCAACTTAGCATGCACGATTATCAAGTTACAAAACATTTTTTGGGTTAAACTTGCTGTTTTAGCAAACTTCACGTCAAAAAACAAGACCAATAAGGAGCACTGAAGGAACTGTAGTAAAAATACAAACGAAGACGATCAGAATTAGCCTGAAGTACAGCATACGATACTCGCGAATTTGCGTAAATCGCTCTCCAGATGCCAAGCTGCAAGGAATGCGAAGAACATAAACCCGTCAAAAGATTACTCCTCCCCTCCCCAATGGAGACTATTGTGGTACCAGTATTCCCTTAATTAAGAAGCTAAGAAAGCTTAAATGTTGGAGAATACAACAACTAAGCAAATAACCTACACAGTAATTATAGTCTCTTAATGACGCGCAGATCTTGCCCTTCAGTATTGTATCAGTGACTGCAAAAAATGTCCTCCTGTGGGGAGGGGAGGGAGGGGCGCATTGTGGTTGTCGGGGATTGTGGTCGAAACAGCGAATTAACGCAATGAAGCATTGCGAGATTTTGTGCAAAAAAATTTTGCGCAGCAAAAATCTTCTAAATAGTAACATAAAAAAACAGTTGTCGAGCTTGTGATAACAATAAAATGTTGCTCAATATTAATAGGTTTTTACAGGGTATGGCTTTCCACTAAAAGGCCAAGTTCAATAAAATTGCAAAAGTATAACTCTAATAATGTTAAATTTACTGTAATGTATAAACGGTTAGTTTAGAATTCGAGGAGAACGCCATGCAAAGACTTATATGGTGGTGTACTCGGTAGAACAATAAACCTAATGAGTCAGTAGTATTCAGTAACTGACTGAGAAACTGTCACGAAATCTCGTGTTGTCGAGCTTGTGTTAACAATGAAACGTTGCTTAACATTAATAGGTTATCACAGGATATGGCCTTCTACTAAAAGGCCAAGTTCAATAAAACTGCAAAAGTTTTATTAGAAACTGTCACGAAATCTCGTTTCGTTTCATGGACTGGTACGTTGTTACCAGACTGAAAGTTGAATGGCTTGATGAAGTGATATGTGAATCGTGAATTGACCTTAAATCACTCTTCCATGAAGTTAAGTCTGGTAAAATGTCATTTTCAGTAGTTTTTCTTACGTCTTTGTTCCTGAAAGGTTTTTAATCTTTATTTTTTCAGCCTGCCAAAAGAAGCAGAAAATGTTAATAAGCCGACGAACGTTACAGACCAGCTAACACAGCCCATGGACCCTGGCAGTATTCCAATGATTGACGAAAATAATATCGATGACAGCGACGAAGGCTTCCCGCTCATTACATCTGTCTACTCTCTCGCTTCTGAAGAAGAACCAACGAAATACGAACAGGATACCTTAAGTGAACCAAATACATCGAACAAACCGGAAATGACGCTAGAACCGGAAGGAAATAAGCCACCACTCGCTTCCAGACTTTCTGCCGGAAGTGGTTCAATTTATACAGGCCATGAACAATTTATTCTTCCAAAAGTGACTGAAACAAATTTGTCCATAGGGAAGACTTCGCAATCCATGGCTTCATATACGACTACTACCTTAAATGGAAGGCCTTCTATTACCGGAAGTACAAAGAGTTCTCCACTGGTTAATACTAGTGGCGTTTCAAAAAGTACTGTTTCGATTGAAAATGCTACCAATTTGAACCATATTTGGAGTAGTGGAAGTACTCCCGCTGTTAATAATCAACAGAAAATTACAGTTTCGAGTCCAGGATGTAACCTGGCAGGAAGTGTAACACAAGTGTCTACACAAGTTCCAGTCACCGCAGCAGCCCCATCGATATCCCTGCGCGCGCTGCCTCTTAAAGGTGGAAACGTGGTGCAGCTCCAGCCGGTAGCAAACGTTCAAAACGCAAGTGGGCAAACGGTGCAGGTCCCTCTCACTAATTTTCAGACAAACACAAGCTCCCTGCCGGGCACTGTGACAACGCCTTCTCCTGTATCACGAAGTAGTACTGTAACACCCCTTGTTCAAATGATAGACCGTATGTCTCCCGTCATATCAGGCACGACTGTCTTAGCCCCTGCTCATGGATCTGGGACAATTCTCACAACTTCTCCACGATCATCCACCATACCGCAGTTACGACCCACGGTCCCCGTCTCCATAGCACCTGTGCCGCAGCAAATCATAAATACCCAGCCTGCCCCGAAGGGAGTCGCTAACGTATCCCGTCTTGTCATGATTACGAAACAAGGTTCCACTAACGTTCCAGGTCAGACAGGACAGCTGGTGTACCTTGTTGATGCCGGCAACACTATTGGTGATGGAAAAGCTTTTCGAATTGTACTCCCTGAGGGAGCGAAATTAGTTACCTCGCCTGTTTCGAGTTCTAACCCAAACGCATTGTCTCTTATTCCAACAAGTCCCGTAAGCACATCATCACTCCAGCACGTTAGAATTGTCCCAAAGCCAATACTGACCTCCCCGCAGCCTCAGACAGTTCTAAAGGCAATGTCGTCTTCAATATCGGTGGCAGCAAGCACAAACACGTTATTAAATGCTGCTAATACAGGAAACGTTTTCCTTGTACCCCAAAATGTTGCAGCTAAACTCGAAACAGCTTCAGCAACACCACAAACTCTCTTTTTAACGCAAGACATGCCAAAAACGAAACCGGAAGTAAGAGATGTCGGATTTTCTGCAACAAGTTTGAAATCCCCAGAATGCCCTAGGGTGCAAGAGGTTTCGAGTACAACGTCACTTGAATCGGGAGTAAGTCCACACGAAGCACGGATTCAGAAACTCAAAGAGCTCTTGAAGAAGCAGGAAGAAGCCGTAGATCGATTACGAGAGAAACGACGAAAAGAGCTTGAGCAAATTCGAGAGTCTTCATCTAAACCAGCCACTACCGGAGATCCCGGGTCAAACGAAGGGGACGGTATCAAACCTCGTAAGACCGAATCGTCCAGTCCATTTTTAGTCCCGTTGCCTCCAAAGAAGGCGCGACTCGAGTCGTACAGGGGAAAGCAGACTAAGACCCCAAAACAACAGGGATTTCTTCCGAGTGGTGAAGACACAAATTTTGTAAAGTTGGTGGGCTTAGAGGACGTTGTCAAGAAGTTAAAAGAGAAGCACCAGGCTGTCTAGCGAGGATTCTGATTTGATAAACGAGAAGGGATGACGTCACAGGAACGCTTCCCTGAACTTTATACTGCTTGAACAAAACGCGCAAACGATTCCAATCGGGCGTAAATAAGAAAGAAAGAAAAGAAGTTTTAAAACCCAACAAGGAGCGCATTGGCAAAGAAAAGAAGATTGAAGGTGAATAATGCTAAATAGTAAGAAATTAAGTAAGCGCGCGCAAATCTTCACAAGTTTATAGTTTAACAGCCTTGAGTTATTTGGTTGAGGAAGCATAACTTTACCTTTAACTGCAGTAGTTCAGTATAAAATTGCTACATGATTTAGAATATCATCATCATACATGTACATGATATCGTCAGTGTTATTTCACAGCCAAGTATCAAACAAATTGATTCCAAGCCAAGTTAAAACGTGTCACGGAAATCTCTTTTCCGCTCCGAGAAGCGAACAGTTTCCGAGAGCGAAATTGAGTGTTGAGAACAGATAATGTCCAATTACCAATTTTAGCGCCACAAATTAGATTATTGTCTTCAAATATTTCTTTCTACTGTGACTCTTGCGCGCTACACACAAATTAAAATTATGCTGTGATAAGGGCTATCTGGTCACGTGACGCAATTCTACCAATGACGCCTGGAGCTGCGAAAATATTTGACAGATTATACTGAAACGTCAATAAGGGACATTATTTATATATGCCGTGTTATTGAGTTGCCTTCTCTAAAAAAGTATTGCACGTAATAGGCAATAAGCGAGTTCTTAGTTTCAGCGAGACGATATGTAAAACGCGCAGGACTGGGGCGAGTCGGGAATAAGCAATACTCGTTCTCACGCGTTTCTTAGAAAGTGAGGGCTTTTTTTGTCTTCCTCACAAATCCCGATACGTAGTGTACAAAGGTTAGTTTCTGATTTTTTTATCCTGACTCCAGCATTGCGCGTTTTATTCATTGCCTCACTCCCATACAATAACTACGCGCAAAGCATGAATGAAAATAAATGACGAACCCATCACAAGGCTGCTAAGTCTGGTTTACCGGACGAAAACAAAGGTTTTTATTCTCCAGGGACTCAACATTGCCACCGCGTGATAAAAGCCCATATCAGCTATTCGATCTCACAACAACGGCGGCGAAATGACCGTGCAGCTGATGAAGAGACTTAAGGCCGACGATTGAAAAAAGCTATATGCGCTCTGATTGGCCAGGAAAAAAAGATCCGTTCAGCATCTATTCCAAAATTAGAATACCATATACCTGCGAAATCTTGCATTTATCACTGTTCCAAAGTACAGAAGAGTCATTTGTTTTAGTCCTTTTCAGTTAGGTATTTTTATGTTTATGAAAATCGACATCTATGGTCTTTCGTTAGATTTTTTACCCAGCACGAGGCCCTTTAAAGGGGCTGTGTCACGGTAAGACTTTACATTTCTTTTTCCTGGCCGGAAAGAGCTATTTCCACCGATTTTGATATGAACTAACGAACGTCTCGGCCATGTGGAATGCTTAAAATTAAAGCAAATATGCAAAAATGACTAACAAACAGTGTATATACATGTAAACAGCCTCCAAGGAAAATATTTAAAATCCTTTCAATTAAGCATTGAGGGAGGGAAGTTTAACTGTTTGTATCCAATTAACAGCCACTAAACGAACTATTACTCGATACATGGGCAGTACCATGACATAGCCCCCTTTAAAACGCGACCTTTGATTCTGAAGTGCGAAAACCTTTTACGAAACAAAATACTGAGAGACTTCAGTTGTTAAAGTGCGACAATATTTAGTGCGAAGCTGCGCCTAAAGGAGATAACGCATGAGGTAGCAATGCCATTTACTTTTTCCATTACCATGAAATCTTCGTGGAGAAATAAAACAACAGCAGCGATACAATTTAAAGCGATAGGCGAGTACAAACCACTTATGGTCTCAAAATAATATGTAGACTGTCCTGAAAACTGAAATCACAATAAAAACGATTTATTTTCCAATGCAAACGTGTTATAATTTTCTGAAAGTGTATTGCGCAATAGTTTGGATGACGTCAGTTGGTTGTCGAGATCACGTATAATCCTCACAGCTCAATCATTTGTTATTTAATTTTCTATTTTTTTCTTACTTTTATCCTTAAAATTGCTTTGATTGAGTTCTGCTGGAAAGTTTTCAGGAAAGTCACAGTATGTGTTTTGTACTCGGGATCCCTTTACAATTTAGGTCACTCGA
The DNA here is from genome assembly GCA_030867875.1 of Actinernus sp. WN-2022. Classification (NCBI taxonomy): domain Eukaryota; kingdom Metazoa; phylum Cnidaria; class Anthozoa; order Actiniaria; family Actinernidae; genus Actinernus; species Actinernus sp. WN-2022. Next base: position 3,797,666 of record JAOWCC010001634.1, read on the forward strand.
CCTTATGTCACATTGTAAACGGGCATTGGTGGCATGCTCTATTATTATTATTTACTGCTTTTAATTTCTGTTTAAACCAAGACACACCTGGATATTATTTTACGCAATTCTTTAATGTGAGCTTTCCAGTTTATATTACCTTTGTTGAATTCAGTCAATTTTAGAGTGTTATAGTATTTTAAAACACATAATTTATTCTAAATAAAAAGGCATTGGTAATCAGTTGCACTAAATCAGTATTAATTTGTTACTGACGTGTTTATGCGCTCATCATTGTGCATCATTTGTATAATAATTGATGCCTTCCCTGACGTCATGTAATTAGCAATTTGGATATTAAAACCTCCTTAACTCAGCGGCACAACATTCAAAGCAAGACTGATATATTGTACCATTCAACTATTCACTTGATGTAGAATTGATATCTAAAATAAATAAAAAATTGGTTCATAGGCACTTTAAGCTATCCCTTAGCTAAGTACCTATGCGACTTTTTAAAATCGTGGACGTCAACGCCATTTTGAAACGTGTGAGAGCGCTGTGCGGTTTCATTGGTCAATAGATTACGCCAAGCTGAGCTGCTAGCTCTCTTCAGCGCACATGGTGTCAATTGAGGCGAAAAACGTGCCGAAATTCACCGCACACGAGAGCTATTAGCTTAGCAAACGATATCTCGTGCCCGTTGACGAAGCTAATAGCTCTCGCGTGATGCGGGCTTTAAGAACAATTTCAGTTTAATAGTCAGCTAAATGTCATTAGCATTGAACGCTATCTTGCGCAACATCATCTGATGGCCTAGCTCCTTTTCAAGCCTGGTTTATATAAGCGTATCGTATTAGCAATACACGCAGACGCAGTAATGTTTGATCATGAGCGGGGACTCTTATTTCACACCTGTGAGTTGAACAAGTACCGCTAATAATGGTAAAACCTCACTGCGTCTGCGCATGGTCTAATAAGATCTCGTGCAAGGAGCAAGGACAACTCAAGATCGTTCAGTACATAGAGTATGAGGATATATATTTTGTCGCGAGTCGACGGATTTTACTCTCTCACTTAACGATACATGTTGAATGTTCTTAGTGTTCCTTCCTTCGTTTCAGCAAAATGTAGTGTTCACTTTACGTGTCCTTGCTCGAGAACCACTCCGTCATCTCTCGGTATCAAAACTTTGTTTATTCCTTGCGCTCCTTTGTTGTTTTTTCCTACAACAAGAAATCGATTTGCACTTTCTTCCAACCGTTCCATACATAACTGGATCGAGGCAAACCTTCAACAAGAGAGGAACGTACAGTACGAACGCTAGTCCTCTATACATAGGCATGCCCGTCCAAAACTCATTCATCAACAGTAGCAAATGTTGCGGCAACATACACAAAGCAAAGGTTATCACCATGGTGATTATCACCATGGCAACCCTTCTGTTTCTTCTTTTTCGAGGATTGTTGATGTTCTGTGCTTCCCTGGAATATCTTTCGATTTCCAATCTCGATTCTTTTAAGAACTTTGCAAGGCATGTGTAGTATGCTAACATTAAGCACAACGGCAAACAGTACTGAGTTACGAAAAGTAGCACATAAAATACTTTTCTTGTATTTTGTATTTTACTGGCTTCTGGAGTGCACGCTTTTGCACCTAGATTTTTGATGGCAGCAAGGGGAGCGGTTAATAACGCAGAAGCAAGCCATATCAAAACTATGGTCCCAAATTGTCTCTTAAAGGTTGGTTTTTGATGAAAAGGAAATGTAATGGCTTGGTAATGCTGTATGGAAATTCCAATCAAAGTAAGTGCAATATTATATTCGTAGAACATTGTTAATGTGAATATTGCATAGCATGTTTCTATCATAAGAAGTTTTAAAAAGACACTAGCGGGAGTAAGGGTTAATAATGTTAGGATGTTAACAGCAGACAGGTGGAGTAAGAGCATCTCGCTGTTCTTATGCCGACGCTGATTTTTAAATGAATCGATCAATACGACTGAATACATTACCAGTGAAACCAATTATAAAAATCATGACAAACAATGTAACTAATGCGTTAGCGGATACAATATGCATATATCCTTCGGTAGGGCTAATTGTCGTGCTGTTTGTATCAGTCGGTGGCAAGTTTCTTAACGAAGGTATCGCGAGACGTTTGGTTGCGGATGGCGTAGAATGGTTCATTTGATGCGATTGGAACATTCCTCCTCGATTCAACAATGGTGTTTCTTTAAGAATCGGGGTTGCTAATGATATTTCTGTTTTAACCGAGTCCAATGTTGGCGCCTCGAGCTTAACTGAAGTATAAATAACCGACGCTACCATGATTCCGTTTTCAATTGCTTTTGTTTGTGCAGGTGCTTTTACTTCAGTTTGGTTTAGAGCTTGAGTCGATATAACGTTTGCTGTTTGTTGTAGTACTAATACCGCCGTATTGGTTGCTGTAACACTGAGCATTGAATGCGATATTATTGACGCTAACTTGTTTTCACCTTCTCGGACTGCAGTGTGCTTTTCTTCTTCCACTGCTGCTGTTGTTGATGCATTTACATTTAAGAGTTCAAAGCTAGCAGAACAATCCACAGAGGTTGTAACGTGAGACTCATTTTTGCTAGCGTTCAACGTGGAAGTTGCTCCATTGACGAATAAGCCACAGAAAAGAGAAACCAAAATTAACCAAAGGAATAATAATCTTTCCATGGTGACACTCGCAGTGTTCGACTGTTATTTTAATAAACAAGATAACTAAGATCAGAATTGATGTAAAAGCATGTTAATGAATCGACACGGCTGCTAAAAATTCAGTGAAAGTTACAGTGCCCTTTATAAAGTGCTTTTTATAAAGATGTAGACGTACGTTAAGGTTTTTGGCTCTAAAGATATGATCCTTTCGTGGAGTTTATATAAGTACAGTTGTTTATCCGTTCCCAGCAACGTATTGTTCCAGCAGTCAAGCCGTTATAATTTTATTCAGTAGTACCAGAAGTAACTTGCAGACCCATGTACACTAGCCTGATTATCAGACGGTACGAGGTCGTCCGCTCACTTCCTCCCCCTCCCCGCCTGATGGACTTCATAGACTTTCGTGTTCCTGACGTCGTCAACCTTTGTTTTTACAATAAGCCAATACGAACACGCGTAAGAATTGAAGCGTGAAGTGTAGAACAGTCGTGCAGTAGCGGCTCTATCAGCTTTCATGCACTGAAAATAACATTCTACAGCTTCAAACTTCTGTCGATTTCTCAGAATGGTATCCTGTTTGAGCTGCTGTGGTTCTTTGGAGAGCAGGAACTTTTTAAACGGACGTTTGCGTGCAGTATTTGCAGGACAAGTGTATGAGAATGCATACAAGAAATATCTGCCTCGATTCCATGCCGTAAAGTTTGTTACTCATAACTTAGAACTTTTACGCTTTTACTTTTATTTTTAAAACGTTTTGAAGCTTGATATGTATGCCAATTAGTTACACAAGACCCTAAAGTTGTCCTAGTGTAGGTTTTTTGGTATCAGAGATTGTTTTAACCGGACTTTTTGTTCAAAGTTTAGATGCCATTGCCATTGCGTGAACTTACTGAAGTGTGTTCATAATTCTGAAAACAAAAATATTCACCCAAGTGCCATGAAACTTTTTCCATAACATACTCAGTATGTGTGTTCACTCCTGCAGAAAAATCATAATATTTCATGAAAGATTTGATCTTCTAAAAGCCAAAAACCAAGGAGAATGTTTAAGATATATTAAATGCATGAGATTTATAAGCGGAGGAAGATTAGTGATTTACCAAAGCCCGTACATAAATTCACAAACACATCGTTCCGATGACTGAATGATTCCAATGCTTTCTTCTGCTCTGGATATAGCTTCGAAATCCTGAAAACTTTACAATTTCGGTCGACACACTGCCCAACGCCATTCAGAAAAATATGCGAGCACATTCCTTAAATTCCAGACTTTGCCAAAAGTATAAAGTTCGCTCTGATTGGTTGACATTATGACGCCAGGAACACGAAAGTCTATGAAGTCCATCAGACGGGGAGGGGGAGGAAGTGAGCGGACGAAGTGAGCGGACGACCTTGTACCGTCTGAAAATCAGGCTACATGTACACTTGAGCCACTTGAGTTGAGTGCTGGGAAAACAGGTTTCTCCAAATCTAGCTCTTCTTTCAAGAAGACTAAACTGAATTATCAGATTTTTGGCAGTGATTTACACGGTTTGAGTATCATTTCAGATTTGATATCAAACTGAGAGTCGTTCCTCTTCACTCAGGCCATCAGCCATTTCATGCTGCGTAGCATCAATCTCGGTATTCCTCTTCTGAATTTAATGGCTTAAGTTGTTTCAATTGTTGCTCTTTTAAAGTAAGAGTTCTCGTGTACAGGATGCAGGTCAAGCAGGCAGTGCCACACTAGTGCTATTTCCTTGATAAGTATGTTGAGAAAATGTAAATCCGTCGAGCTTAATTCGTTCTAGAACGAATGCGATTAAATTTGAAAATGAGTGTGCCTCTGGATCTGAACTGAAATGTGATTATTGCCAAACAAATGCAAGATCACTTATGAATTCCACCAGCGGATACAATTCATAGTACTACGCCTGTCAATCAAAAAAAACAGTTCAGACCAATCGGAACGCAGCAATGTTTCCAGAGAAAATACAGCCGCCATCTTTTCCCACAAGCTTTTCTCGAGGAGATGAAGACACAAACTTGAGCCCGGTTCTTTGCAAAGGTGTAACAAATTAAGCAAAAGGTAGGAAAGATAACAGTAACACAGGAGGGCGGAGCTTATTATGTATGAGTGAAACTATAAATTGAGAACATAGATGCAAGGGGCGACAAAAGGAAATGAGTTTCCATATTCGTAGCATTTATGTAAGTAAACACCAGCTGGTTACTCGACTTATTAGTCTCACACTCTAACATTGACTCGTTTCCCTTTCTTAAGTGACCCGCACCTCAACTGGTCTCGGATCAAATTAAAGTAAAGGGAGCAAGTGGAAAGGTGGTGAAAGTTTATCATCACATACTACTAGAAAGAAATAGGTCTTACTCTTTTCAGGAAGATCTTGGAGTCCGAATAAATGAGAGCGGCATCGTTTTATGAATTATGGTGAAGTTTTGAGTGTTTTTGATTTAAAAAGTTTGGAATCAGTTTTTAGTGCCGACTTCTATGCGCGTCGAGTTACCCGGGTCCCAATAAATATAACGCGCAAGTATCGCAAAAACGCAAGACGACTTTTTAAAGTAAAGGTATTAATTTATATAGCGCAAATTCTATATTCAAATGCGCTTCACAAGCCGTTATTTTTTTGTGATACGGACTGCTATTGTGGAGCAATGTGCTGCCGTGCAGTTTAATCATGAGTGATTGTTAGTACCTCAGAATACCAGGCTGTTGTGTCGGGAGACAATCCATTGCTCTTTCTCGAAATAACACAACAGGTTCTTACACGTCCCCCTCGTATAGATTAAAAGAGGAAGGAGACAAGGCCAACGGCTTGTACATCTCTGCCCAAAGTAAAACCATGGTAAAATATTATGCCGATTGAATAATGTTAGACATGCTTATACAGCTGTTTAAAAAAAGGTTTAAACGGTAAACGACAAGTGATATTCTCAGACCGAAATGGATTGTGGTTCTATCCAGCTGTGCGAAACGAATAAACTACAGTGTAATTAGAAAACCGATTCGCAGAAGACCATTAATATTCGTCTTAAACTTTTTGACCAAAAAACAAACGTCTCAGCCGACTTTCAGCTACATCTACAATCCATTTCGGTCTCCGAATGTCGGTTTTTCGCTTGCCGCTCGTCCGGGACAACCTTTTTGTAATAGCTGTATCTTCATAAAGAAATATATCATATACATTGTATACAATTAACATTAGGACGATTTCAGTCTCGGCGCAAGGTAATTTCAATACTTAGGTTGAACATATATTTTATAATTAGCATAGCATAAAACTACATTGGGATCAAAACGTGAAGAACACTTCTGTAGTCAATGCTACTCCTTAAATTTTCGACAATATAACATTTCCTTTTTAATAAGTTGTCTCTTTGGATTAATTAGCAGTTGGATTTCATCGACTAAATAATAATAATAATAATAATAAGTTATCAGTAATGAATATTCATTAGTAATTATACATAAGGGGCTAACCAACTCCTGACGCCATTGTATAGACCAACAACAACAACATGCTTTTTTAATGCCACCAATGTTACAGTTTGATAGAAGAATGGATGTAAATCAAACGATTGTTTTGGTAAATGCAACCCAGAATAACTAGGAAAGCTAATCTTAGCTGGGTAGCATCGAAGAGTATCATGATAAATATGTTTATTGTTTGCTGCTGTAACTAGAGTAGAGGAAGAAAAATAAATGGTACGACACAAAAACAAACAACAAATATATGGCGTAACTACGATAACAGAGAGACTATGCCAGCAACAAGATGTTTCAATAGGCTATGGGGAAAAATCAAGCTATGAATCAATATGACAAGACGAGATTTTGTTTGATGTTAATTTTGAATAAGTGCTGCGAGCACAAATTTTTGTTTTCGTCAATTTCATTCCAAATGTGAGCTCCAAGAAAACGGTGATTGAACTTTCCATAATTCGTCCTAACTCTAGGAATGTAACATGATGACTTAGTTGCCAGTCTGGTGCGGTAATTATGTACAGAAGAGATAGGTATAAATAAATTGTTGAAGGCTCCTGGGAACAATTTATTATAAAAGTGATACATAAATATCGCATTTGCATAAATATGACATCTTGTAGTTTCAAAATATCCAGACTCTTAAAAAGTGGAGAGGTGTGTTTATCACGTTTACAAAATGTAATGATTCTCACAGCTTTCTTCTGAAGGATTATTATAGGTTTTATAGTAGTCTCAAATGTATTTCCCCATACAATCAAGCCATAAGTCATCTAAACGAATAAATAAATGAATAGTATAGTTTTACTAGTATAGAACAGTAAACAAAATGTCTTAATTTCGATAGAATGCCAATACCTAGCCTCTGGATATTATTTTACGCAATTCTTTAATGTGAGCTTTCCAGTTTAGATTACCTTTGTTGAATTCAGTCAATTTTAGAGTGTTGTAGTATTTTAAAACAAATAATTTATTCTAAATAAAAAGGCATTGGTAATCAGTTGCACTAAATCAGTATTAATTTGTCACTGACGTGTTTATGCGCTCATCATTGTGCATCATTTGTATAATAATTGATGCCTCCCCTGACGTCATGTAATTAGCAATTTGGATATTAAAACCTTAACTCAGCGGCACAACATTCAAAGCAAGACTGATATATTGTACCATTCTACTATTCACTTGATGTAGAATTGATATCTAAAATAAAATAAAAGGGTTCATAGGCGCTTTAAGCTATCCCCTTAGCTAAGTACCTATGCGACTTTTTAAAATCGAGAACGTCAACGCCATTTTTAAACGTGCGAGGAGGCTGTGCGGTTTCATTGGTCAATAGATTACGCCAAGCTAAGCTGCTAGCTCTGATGGCCTAGCCCCTTCTCAAACCTGGTTTACATAAGCATATCGTATTAGCAATAACGCAGACGCAGTAATGTTTGATCATGAGACGGGACTCTTATTTCACACCTGTGAGTTGAACAAGTACCGCTAATAATGGTAAAACCTCACTGCGTCTGCGCATGGTCTAATAAGATCTCGTGCAAGGAGCAAGGACAACTCAAGATCGTTCAGTACATAGAGTATGAGGATATATATTTTGTCGCGAGTCGACGGATTTTACTCTCTCACTTAACGATACATGTTGAATGTTCTTAGGGTTCCTTTCTTCGTTTCAGCAAAATGTAGTGTTCACTTTACGTGTCCTTGCTCGAGAACCACTCCGTCATCTCTCGGTAAAGGATTTTCAAAACTTTGTATATTCCTTGCGCTCCTTTGTTGTTTTTTCCTACAACAAGAAATCGATTTGCACTTTCTTCCAACCGTTCCATACATAACTGGATCGAGGCAAACCTTCAACAAGAGAGGAACGTACAGTACGAACGCTAGTCCTCTATACATAGGCATGCCCGTCCAAAACTCATTCATCAACAGTAGCAAATGTTGCGGCAACATACACAAAGCAAAGGTTATCACCATGGCGATTATCACCATGACAACCCTTCTTTTTCTTCTTTTTCGAGGATTGTTGATGTTCTGTGCTTCACTGGAATATCTTTCGATTTCCAATCTCGATTCTTTTAAGAACTTTGCAAGGCATGTGTAGTATGCTAACATTAAGCACAACGGCAAACAGTACTGAGTTACGAAAAGTAGCACATAAAATACTTTTCTTGTATTTTGTATTTTACTGGCTTCTGGAGTGCACACTTTTGCACCTAGATTTTTGATGGCAGCAAGGGGAGCGGTTAATAACGCAGAAGCAAGCCATATCAAAACTATGGTCCCAAATTGTCTCTTAAAGGTTGGTTTTTGATGAAAAGGAAATGTAATGGCTTGGTAGTGCTGTATGGAAATTCCAATGAAAGTAAGTGCAATATTATATTCGTAGAACATTGTTAATGTGAATATTGCATAGCATGTTTCTATCATAAGAAGTTTTAAAAAGACACTAGCGGGAGTAAGGGTTAATAATGTTAGGATGTTAACAGCAGACAGGTGGAGTAAGAGCATCTCGCTGTTCTTATGCCGACGCTGATTTTTAAATGAATCGATCAATACGAATACATTACCAGTGAAACCAATTATAAAAATCATGACAAACAATGTAACTAATGCGTTAGCGGATACAATATGCATATATCCTTCGGTAGGGCTAATTGTCGTGCTGTTTGTATCAGTCGGTGGCAAGTTTCTTAACGAAGGTATCCCGAGACGTTTGGTTGCGGATGGCGTAGAATGGTTCATTTGATGCGATTGGAACATTCCTCCTCGATCCAACAATGGTGTTTCTTTAAGAATCGGGGTTGCAAATGATATTTCTGTTTTAACCGAGTCCAATGTTGGCGCCTCGAGCTTAACTGAAGTATAAATAACCGACGCTACCATGATTCCGTTTTCAATTGCTTTTGTTTGTGCAGGTGTTTTTACTTCAGTTTGGTTTAGAGCTTGAGTCGATATAACGTTTGCTGTTTGTTGTAGTACTAATACCGCCGTATTGGTTGCTGTAACACTGAGCATTGAATGCGATATTATTGACGCTAACTTGTTTTCACCTTCTCGGACTGCAGTGTGCTTTTCTTCTTCCACTGCTGCTGTTGTTGATGCATTTACATTTAAGAGTTCAAAGCTAGCAGAACAATCCACAGAGGTTGTAACGTGAGACTCATTTTTGCTAGCGTTCAACGTGGAAGTTGCTCCATTGACGAATAAGCCACAGAAAAGAGAAACCAAAATTAACCAAAGGAATAATAATCTTTCCATGGTGACACTCGCAGTGTTCGACTGTTATTTTAATAAACAAGATAACTAAGATCAGAATTGATGTAAAAGCATGTTAATGAATCGACACGGCTGCTAAAAATTCAGTGAAAGTTACAGTGCCCTTTATAAAGTGCTTTTTATAAAGATGTAGACGTACGTTAAGGTTTTTGGCTCTAAAGATATGATCCTTTCGTGGAGTTTATATAAGTACAGTTGTTTATCCGTTCCCAGCAACGTATTGTTCCAGCAGTCAAGCCGTTATAATTTTATTCAGTAGTACCAGAAGTAACTTGCAGACCCATGTACACTTGAGCCACTTGAGTTGAGTGCTGGGAAAACAGGTTTCTCCAAATCTAGCTCTTCTTTCAAGAAGACTAAACTGAATTATCAGATTTTTGGCAGTGATTTACACGGTTTGAGTATCATTTCAGATTTGATATCAAACTGAGAGTCGTTCCTCTTCACTCAGGCCATCAGCCATTTCATGCTGCGTAGCATCAATCTCGGTATTCCTCTTCTGAATTTAATGGCTTAAGTTGTTTCAATTGTTGCTCTTTTAAAGTAAGAGTTCTCGTGTACAGGATGCAGGTCAAGCAGGCAGTGCCACACTAGTGCTATTTCCTTGATAAGTATGTTGAGAAAATGTAAATCCGTCGAGCTTAATTCGTTCTAGAACGAATGCGATTAAATTTGAAAATGAGTGTGCCTCTGGATCTGAATTGAAATGTGATTATTGCCAAACAAATGCAAGATCACTTATGAATTCCACCAGCGGATACAATTCATAGTACTACGCCTGTCAATCAAAAAAAACAGTTCAGACCAATCGGAACACAGCAATGTTTCCAGAGAAAATACAGCCGCCATCTTTTCCCACAAGCTTTTCTCGAGGAGATGAAGACACAAACTTGAGCCCGGTTCTTTGCAAAGGTGTAACAAATTAAGCAAAAGGTAGGAAAGATAACAGTAACACAGGAGGGCGGAGCTTATTATGTATGAGTGAAACTATAAATTGAGAACATAGATGCAAGGGGCGACAAAAGGAAATGAGTTTCCATATTCGTAGTATTTATGTAAGTAAACACCAGCTGGTTACTCGACTTATTAGTCTCACACTCTAACATTGACTCGTTTCCCTTTCTTAAGTGACCCGCACCTCAACTGGTCTCGGATCAAATTAAAGTAAAGGGAGCAAGTGGAAAGGTGGTGAAAGTTTATCATCACATACTACTAGAAATAAATAGGTCTTACTCTTTTCAGGAAGATCTTGGAGTCCGAATAAATGAGAGCGGCATCGTTTTATGAATTATGGTGAAGTTTTGAGTGTTTTTGATTTAAAAAGTATGGAATCAGTTTTTAGTGCCGACTTCTATGCGCGTCGAGTTACCCGGGTCCCAATAAATATAACGCGCAAGTATCGCAAAAACGCAAGACGACTTTTTAAAGTAAAGGTATTAATTTATATAGCGCAAATTCTATATTCAAATGCGCTTGACAAGCCGTTATTTTTTTGTGATACGGACTGCTATTGTGGAGCAATGTGCTGCCGTGCAGTTTAATCATGAGTGATTGTTAGTACCTCCGAATACCAGGCTGTTGTGTCGGGAGACAATCCATTGCTCTTTCTCGAAATAACACAACAGGTTCTTACACGTCCCCCTCGTATAGATTAAAAGAGGAAGGAGACAAGGCCAACGGCTTGTACATCTCTGCCCAAAGTAAAGCCATGGTAAAATATTATGCCGATTGAATAATGTTAGACATGCTTATACAGCTGTTTAAAAAAGGTTTAAACGGTAAACGACAAGTGATATTCTCAGACCGAAATGGATTGTGGTTCTATCCAGCTGTGCGAAACGAATAAACTACAGTGTAATTAGAAAACCGATTCGCAGAAGACCATTAATATTCGTCTTAAACTTTTTGACCCAAAAACAAACGTCTCAGCCGACTTTCAGCTACATCTACAATCCATTTCGGTCTCCGAATGTCGGTTTTTCGCTTGCCGCTCGTCCGGGACAACCTTTTTGTAATAGCTGTATCTTCATAAAGAAATATATCATATACATTGTATACAATTAACATTAGGACGATTTCAGTCTCGGCGCAAGGTAATTTCAATACTTAGGTTGAACATATATTTTATAACAAGAGCCCATCTGGGCTTTCACTCGGGCCACATGAGATTGAATCGATTGAAGATGAAATACACTTTCATTTGAAATCCTCTTAGTATCAAGTCGTGCTTTAATTCGCCAGTGAGAACGTCAAAAAAACATGGCATGACTATGAGAACGCAGGATTCGAACAACAGAATACTGGCAATTCAAGTGTATAAATGCAATACAATGACATATTCAGACTTTGAATTTGATTGAAAATAGATCAAAAACTCGGGGAAATGTCCGGCTAAAACTGTATGAATAAATGTGAAATGAAACATAAATTTCATAGCAAGAAAAACAATTGTAATTCCTATAAATGAGAAAGCTCTTCTATTGAGCCGCTTCTCATATACACAGACTGTTTCACAAAAAACATTTGCGCTTATCGACACAAGAATTCAGTTGACCTTTCAAATAATTTATTCTGAGGTACGCATACTCTAAATCAGATGTTAAATAAAGCGATAATTAGAAGGAAAAGTACATTAACAGACAAACTGAGAGGAAATTTATTCAAATCAAAAAGAGTTTACTTACAGTACTTACGTAACTGAATCTTTCGTTTTGGATCTTTTGGTAGTGCACCCACCTTCGTGCACATATGCACTGAATCGGAATGAAAGTCGAAGCCTACCTCGAACTTAACTTTCAGCTAACCTGTTTCCTTTCATTCCACAATGAATAATAATCTCATAAAGTAAGCCCGTAGCTTTCAATAAATTTGCCAGTGTCTGAATGAAACAGCTAGATCTTTTCCAATTTCTCTCACGAGTCACGGCAGAAGACAGTCTCAAGCTACAAAACTTGAATTTTGATCCTCTTCACAGTAACGTAATTTAACGTCTCAGATATTATATATATGCCCTATTTCAGCTAGCGCTGCTTGGCTCAATTGAGGGTTTCTGCCGTCAAAGTTCATTTTTTGTTTCAGTTTTCCCCATATTAGCCGACATGTATAATGTCTCGAGCTCTCAATCCAGTAGAAAGACTCTTATTCTGTCGTAAAACATGCCTTAGCTGTACAAGACCGCCCACGATGGAATAGATTTCTGACAATGACTCGTTGAAAGTGATATCTCCTTGTCTCGCCTTGTCTGAGAGCTTTGAACTTTCTTATCTGAGCGCGCCTGACGAGATCTAACCTTTGATTATAATTCGATACCCGTTGATATCCAAACGTGTTTGGATATTGTATTTCGCTTACGTTTCTAAATGTACATTGGATCTGTCCAAACAGCGCTGATCGAATGTATTACGGCTCCTGGTTGTTCATGTATTTTTATGGTCAACAAGAGCGCCAGTTGAAATATCCTGAGCCTGTTGGAAGGCTTTCGCCCTCGCGGGTCGACCATTTTAATTTACTGTATTCACTTATGTAAATACATTTAACCTGGCGATTGTTGCGTGACCAGCACAGTGCAATCTGATTGGTTTGAATTTGACCTTTAACGCATGCGCAGAAGCCGTCTGACACCAATAAAAAAATAATAATAACGACTTGCATTTTAAGACTCGGCGCTGCCACAGGCAGCCCGAGTAACTATGCATGACAGTACCTTTTTGATCACTTACTTGTAAATGTTTTGACAGTACGACATTGCTGAAAGAACTCAGTATGCAAAGGAGCCAACAACAGCACCGGCACACGCTAAATAGGCTTGAATTTCATGGTTGTTCGTGACGGTGATCCACTGCCAAGCAAACGAGCAGCCTCGGTAGTTATATTCCTTGAAAAGAACTCTGTTGTTCTCATTCGGCTTCTGAGAATTGCAACTAATTTATGCATCGTGAAACGGCTATCTGCTACGTCATCAGTATGGAATTCGCGAGTGGCTATACGGTACATAAATTTACAAATGAACAAACGAATATGAGTCAAAACGACATCAACTGAAATACAAGGCGAAAACATAATAAAACAAGAGCCCATCTGGGCTTTCACTCGGGCCACATGAGATTGAAGATGAAATACACTTTCATTTGAAATCATCTTAGTAATAACCAAAGGGAAGAATTATTAGCAGTCTTTAGGAGTGGCCGGTAGCGCGGTGACTTTCATTCTCTGCTCCCCTAGTATATATACATGTATGTAATTTAATATTTTTGTTTTCTCGTATGTAAATTAAAGTAGTTGATCTTTTACTGTAAACACTACTTAATATTCATGCAACACACGTTTACAATTTAGTCTGCAGGTCCGGTAAAACTGCAGGTTCCAGTCGTAAACAGTCCGAATTTGACCAAAGTGAAACGATCGAGCTGCTCGCATCCGTAGATATATATTTCTTCGTTTGCACTTTTGACATGATATAATTCTTCAAATGGCACCATTGTTTTATTTCTTATGTTTAATAATACAGTTCTCAGCTGTAAAAAAAATAGAACATTCTATGGAAGATTTCTTGTCCTAAAGTTTGGAAACGTAACACATGCATTTGACGCTAGAAAGTTACTAGTTTGCACTATCGGCTGTTATGGAATGGAAACATACTTTTACAGCTTAATATGTTTGTCGATTGGTCAGAAGGATATCTTGTTTAAATGCTACGGTCCTTTCGGCATCAGGAAATTTTTAAACGGGAGTTTTCGTACAGTATTTCAAGCTATGCTGTAGCGCGAGTTCAGTTAAGCCACAAATGTCCGTGAAACTATATAATACCGTGTTCATTATTATCGGTTTTCTCTATGGGTTCTCATGTATTCAATAATTACTTCTGGAGCTTCATATGTATGTTGATTGGTCACAATGATTTCCCCTTTCAGTTTTTCCCTTTAGTTTGGACATTAGGGATATATCCTTGGAGATTTCGTACAGTTTAGCGACCGTGTGTCGAAAGTAGAAACGTTCGCTTGTCCGGCGAAAGTGCGTAAACAAACTGACACAAGCGGTTTCATAGCCGCTCGATGTTTGACTCTCATATAGTCGATGATAACTTATATAGCTTCATATGTACGTCGATTGCTCACAAGGATTTCCTCTTTCAGTTTTTCCCGTTAGTTTGGACATTAGGGATTTATTCTTGGAGATTTCGTACAGTTTAGCGACCGTGTGTCGAAAGTAGAAAAGTTCGCTTGAAATTTAATACATGGGAACAAAGAAAAAATAACCGCATGGGTCAAAAGGTGAAATTTTGTTGCATGAAACAAAAAAAAAATAACCGCTTGCATTTTAAGACTCGGTGCTGCCACAGGCAGCCCGAGTAATTAGCATAGCATAAAACTACATTGGGATCAAAACGTGAAGAACACTTCTGTAGTCAATGCTACTCCTTAAATTTTCGACAATATAACATTTCCTTTTTAATAAGTTGTCTCTTTGGATTAATTAGCAGTTGGATTTCATCGACTAAATAATAATAATAATAATAAGTTATAATGAATATTCATTAGTAATTATACATAAGGGGCTAACCAACTCCTGACGCCATTGTATAGACCAACAACAACAACATGCTTTTTTAATGCCACCAATGTTACAGTTTGATAGAAGAATGGATGTAAATCAAACGATTGTTTTGGTAAATGCAACCCAGAATAACTAGGAAAGCTAATCTTAGCTGGGTAGCATCGAAGAGTATCATGATAAATATGTTTATTGTTTGCTGCTGTAACTAGAGTAGAGGAAGAAAAATAAATGGTACGACACAAAAACAAACAACAAATATATGGCGTAACTACGATAACAGAGAGACTATGCCAGCAACAAGATGTTTCAATAGGCTATGGGGAAAAATCAAGCTATGAATCAATATAACAAGACGAGATTTTGTTTGATGTTAATTTTGAATAAGTGCTGCGAGCACAAATTTTTGTTTTCGTCAATTTCATTCCAAATGTGAGCTCCAAGAAAACGGTGATTGAACTTTCCATAATTCGTCCTAACTCTAGGAATGTAACATGATGACTTAGTTGCCAGTCTGGTGCGGTAATTATGTACAGAAGAGATAGGTATAAATAAATTGTTGAAGGCTCCTGGGAACAATTTATTATAAAAGTGATACATAAATATCGCATTTGCATAAATATGACATCTTGTAGTTTCAAAATATCCAGACTCTTAAAAAGTGGAGAGGTGTGTTTATCACGTTTACAAAATGTAATGATTCTCACAGCTTTCTTCTGAAGGATTATTATAGGTTTTATAGTAGTCTCAAATGTATTTCCCCATACAATCAAGCCATAAGTCATCTAAACGAATAAATAAATGAATAGTATAGTTTTACTAGTATAGAACAGTAAACAAAATGTCTTAATTTCGATAGAATGCCAATACCTAGCCTCTGGATATTATTTTACGCAATTCTTTAATGTGAGCTTTCCAGTTTAGATTACCTTTGTTGAATTCAGTCAATTTTAGAGTGTTGTAGTATTTTAGAACAAATAATTTATTCTAAATAAAAAGGCATTGGTAATCAGTTGCACTAAATCAGTATTAATTTGTCACTGACGTGTTTATGCGCTCATCATTGTGCATCATTTGTATAATAATTGATGCCTCCCCTGACGTCATGTAATTAGCAATTTGGATATTAAAACCTCCTTAACTCAGCGGCACAACATTCAAAGCAAGATATATTGTACCATTCTACTATTCACTTGATGTAGAATTGATATCTAAAATAAAATAAAAGGGTTCATAGGCGCTTTAAGCTATCCCCTTAGCTAAGTACCTATGCGACTTTTTAAAATCGAGAACGTCAACGCCATTTTTAAACGTGCGAGGAGGCTGTGCGGTTTCATTGGTCAATAGATTACGCCAAGCTAAGCTGCTAGCTCTGATGGCCTAGCCCCTTCTCAAGCCTGGTTTACATAAGCATATCGTATTAGCAATAACGCAGACGCAGTAATGTTTGATCATGAGACGGGACTCTTATTTCACACCTGTGAGTTGAACAAGTACCGCTAATAATGGTAAAACCTCACTGCGTCTGCGCATGGTCTAATAAGATCTCGTGCAAGGAGCAAGGACAACTCAAGATCGTTCAGTACATAGAGTATGAGGATATATATTTTGTCGCGAGTCGACGGATTTTACTCTCTCACTTAACGATACATGTTGAATGTTCTTAGGGCTCCTTCCTTCGTTTCAGCAAAATGTAGTATTCACTTTACGTGTCCTTGCTCGAGAACCACTCCGTCATCTCTCGGTAAAGGATTTTCAAAACTTTGTATATTCCTTGCGCTCCTTTGTTGTTTTTTCCTACAACAAGAAATCGATTTGCACTTTCTTCCAACCGTTCCATACATAACTGGATCGAGGCAAACCTTCAACAAGAGAGGAACGTACAGTACGAACGCTAGTCCTCTATACATAGGCATGCCCGTCCAAAACTCATTCATCAACAGTAGCAAATGTTGCGGCAACATACACAAAGCAAAGGTTATCACCATGGCGATTATCACCATGACAACCCTTCTTTTTCTTCTTTTTCGAGGATTGTTGATGTTCTGTGCTTCACTGGAATATCTTTCGATTTCCAATCTCGATTCTTTTAAGAACTTTGCAAGGCATGTGTAGTATGCTAACATTAAGCACAACGGCAAACAGTACTGAGTTACGAAAAGTAGCACATAAAATACTTTTCTTGTATTTTGTATTTTACTGGCTTCTGGAGTGCACGCTTTTGCACCTAGATTTTTGATGGCAGCAAGGGGAGCGGTTAATAACGCAGAAGCAAGCCATATCAAAACTATGGTCCCAAATTGTCTCTTAAAGGTTGGTTTTTGATGAAAAGGAAATGTAATGGCTTGGTAATGCTGTATGGAAATTCCAATCAAAGTAAGTGCAATATTATATTCGTAGAACATTGTTAATGTGAATATTGCATAGCATGTTTCTATCATAAGAAGTTTTAAAAAGACACTAGCGGGAGTAAGGGTTAATAATGTTAGGATGTTAACAGCAGACAGGTGGAGTAAGAGCATCTCGCTGTTCTTATGCCGACGCTGATTTTTAAATGAATCGATCAATACGAATACATTACCAGTGAAACCAATTATAAAAATCATGACAAACAATGTAACTAATGCGTTAGCGGATACAATATGCATATATCCTTCGGTAGGGCTAATTGTCGTGCTGTTTGTATCAGTCGGTGGCAAGTTTCTTAACGAAGGTATCGCGAGACGTTTGGTTGCGGATGGCGTAGAATGGTTCATTTGATGCGATTGGAACATTCCTCCTCGATCCAACAATGGTGTTTCTTTAAGAATCGGGGTTGCAAATGATATTTCTGTTTTAACCGAGTCCAATGTTGGCGCCTCGAGCTTAACTGAAGTATAAATAACCGACGCTACCATGATTCCGTTTTCAATTGCTTTTGTTTGTGCAGGTGCTTTTACTTCAGTTTGGTTTAGAGCTTGAGTCGATATAACGTTTGCTGTTTGTTGTAGTACTAATACCGCCGTATTGGTTGCTGTAACACTGAGCATTGAATGCGATATTATTGACGCTAACTTGTTTTCACCTTCTCGGACTGCAGTGTGCTTTTCTTCTTCCACTGCTGCTGTTGTTGATGCATTTACATTTAAGAGTTCAAAGCTAGCAGAACAATCCACAGAGGTTGTAACGTGAGACTCATTTTTGCTAACGTTCAACGTGGAAGTTGCTCCATTGACGAATAAGCCACAGAAAAGAGAAACCAAAATTAACCAAAGGAATAATAATCTTTCCATGGTGACACTCGCAGTGTTCGACTGTTATTTTAATAAACAAGATAACTAAGATCAGAATTGATGTAAAAGCATGTTAATGAATCGACACGGCTGCTAAAAATTCAGTGAAAGTTACAGTGCCCTTTATAAAGTGCTTTTTATAAAGATGTAGACGTACGTTAAGGTTTTTGGCTCTAAAGATATGATCCTTTCGTGGAGTTTATATAAGTACAGTTGTTTATCCGTTCCCAGCAACGTATTGTTCCAGCAGTCAAGCCGTTATAATTTTATTCAGTATTACCAGAAGTAACTTGCAGACCCATGTACACTTGAGCCACTTGAGTTGAGTGCTGGGAAAACAGGTTTCTCCAAATCTAGCTCTTCTTTCAAGAAGACTAAACTGAATTATCAGATTTTTGGCAGTGATTTACACGGTTTGAGTATCATTTCAGATTTGATATCAAACTGAGAGTCGTTCCTCTTCACTCAGGCCATCAGCCATTTCATGCTGCGTAGCATCAATCTCGGTATTCCTCTTCTGAATTTAATGGCTTAAGTTGTTTCAATTGTTGCTCTTTTAAAGTAAGAGTTCTCGTGTACAGGATGCAGGTCAAGCAGGCAGTGCCACACTAGTGCTATTTCCTTGATAAGTATGTTGAGAAAATGTAAATCCGTCGAGCTTAATTCGTTCTAGAACGAATGCGATTAAATTTGAAAATGAGTGTGCCTCTGGATCTGAACTGAAATGTGATTATTGCCAAACAAAAGCAAGATCACTTATGAATTCCACCAGCGGATACAATTCATAGTACTACGCCTGTCAATCAAAATCAACAGTTCAGACCAATGTTTCCAGGGAAAATACAGCCGCCATCTTTTCCCACAAGCTTTTAATTTCTCGAGGAGATGAAGACACAAACTTGAGCCCGGTTCTTTGCAAAGGTGTAACAAATTAAGCAAAAGGTAGGAAAGATAACAGTAACACAGGAGGGCGGAGCTTATTATGTATGAGTGAAACTATAAATTGAGAACATAGATGCAAGGGGCGACAAAAGGAAATGAGTTTCCATATTCGTAGCATTTATGTAAGTAAACACCAGCTGGTTACTCAACTTATTAGTCTCACACTCTAACATTGACTCGTTTCCCTTTCTTAAGTGACCCGCACCTCAACTGGTCTCGGATCAAAGTAAAGGGAGCAAGTTACAAACGGTGGTGAACGTTTATCATCACATACTACTAGAAAGAAATAGGTCTTATTCTTTTGAGGAAGATCCTGGAGTCCGCCGGAATAAATGAGAGTGGCATCGTTTTATGAATTATGGTGTAATTTTGAGTGTTTTTGATTTAAAAAGTATGGAATCAGTTTTTAGTGCCGACTTCTATGCGCGTCGAGTTACCCGGGTCCCAATAAATATAACGCGCAAGTATCGCAAAAACGCAAGACGACTTTTTAAAGTAAAGGTATTAATTTATATAGCGCAAATTCTATATTCAAATGCGCTTCACAAGCCATAATTGTTTTGTGGCGCAAAGCGCTGCCGTGCAGTTTACAATCATGAGTGATCGTTAGTACCTCAGAATACCAGGCTGTTGCGTCGGGAGACAATCCATTGCTCTTTCTCGAAATAACACAACAGGTTCTTACACGTCCCCTGGTATAGTTTAAAAGAGGAAGGAGACAAGGCCAACGACTTGTACATCTCTGCCCAAAGTAAAACCATGGTAAAATATTATGCCGATTGAATAATGTTAGACATGCTTATACAGCTGTTTAAAAAAGGTTGTCCCGGACAGACGACAAGTGAAATTCTCAGACCGAAATAGATTGTGGTTAAAACTGTCCAGCTGTGCGAAATGAATAAACTACAGTGTAATTAGAAAACCGATTCTCAGAAGCCATTAATATAAAAAAAAAATACCCAAAGACAAACATTTCAGCCGACATTCAGCTACATCTACAATCCATTTCGGTCTCCGAATGTCGGTTTCCCGCTCGTCCGGGACAACCTTTTTGTAATAGCCGAATCTTCATAAAGAAATATATCATATACATTGTATACAATTAACATTAGGACGATTTCAGGCTCGGCGCAAGGTAATTTCAATACTTAGGTTAAACATATATTTTATAATTAGCATAGCATAAAACTACATTGCGATCAAAATGTGAAGAACGCAACACTTCTGTAGTCAATGCTACTCCTTAAATTTTCGACAATATAGCATTTCCTTTTTAATAAAGTATCAAGAGCCATTCAAGAGCGCTTCCCGAAAACTTAATTGCGTGCGTTAAATTCAAGAAAACTCTTACAAAGTATATATTTTCTGAAAGCTTAATAAATACAGATTGTAGAAAACAGCTTGATTTTCCTTATTATTAAATACTCTTTTACGTATTGTGATTTTAATCCAATTTCACCATATCTTATACCTGGAGCTCCTGTCCCTCGGGAATTGGACGCAATTCCGCGCTGAAACGACCTTCATAAAGTAGAGATATTGATCTAAAAAATGGTGTCTCAGTTTTCTGACATCTTATTCCGTCGCGAAAATAATCAACTGCAAAGATCTGGAACACCTTTTTTAGGGGTTGAAGAAAGAAACGTGAAAGTATCTCAAGAACAAAAAAACGCATTAAAAAACTGACACCCTTTTTTCGTCAACATATTGATCTAGCCATATGCCAATTTTCAATCCGATCTATTGAAATCTAGAGGGACAGGAGCTTCGAATACATGCTACAAAACTTGCATTTATAACGCCGTGAAAAATGGTTTCAAAGTTTTCTGGCATCCCACTGGGGTTTGTTGACACAATTAACTTATCTGTCATTAAGAATATCATTTTTCCAGTAATTGATGTTGATCATGAGCAGTAGGTATAGTGAAACACGATGCCATGTTGTTCATGGATTTTGTCCGCTTCAGTGAAGGACTACCACGATAGTTAGCTCTTCAGTGCGATCAGTATATCGCAGTAGACAAGTTCAATTTTAGCGTTACCATTGTCATAGTATTTCACAGAAATCATGAGTGCACAGAGAAGGCAAAGACGAAGAAATCGTAAAGAAACAGACTAATTAAACCAGTACAATAACTGTTACGGAAGATCGTGTTCGGTTTCAGTCGGTTCTTCGTCTTCGGCTATCGAAGGCGAATATCTACAGTCGAAACTTCGTGGCGAAGTTTATGGGCACTTGCACTCTTTCAAATTGGAATTGACTTTGCAGAATCTGCAGCTTCTGCCCACTGATGATCTTGGTTATAATATGAGCAAACCATGATCGCTTTCCGTCAGCGGCGACTTTCGTTTCTTCGTGGAAGAAAACGGACATAAGCCCTCCCTTACATAGCTCAATTCGTAATTTGAAGCTATGATTTCTGTGTGAAACGTAAATGAATATTTGCAACTCAACGGCTTCAAGACGAGCCAGACGAGTAAGCGCGTTTCGTGTTTATTTATAAAAGATTCACGTGTTTTTTCGAGGTTTCCATGAGAACGCTTCACAAGTGCTAATAAGCCGATGACAGCCTGTTTTCCCGTCCATATTTCTTTTCGCCGTAATTTCTCGTTGAAAATAAAATGTTTTGAAATTATATTTTCACTAAACTGTAGAATTAACTTTGAACATTCTAAAAAATCAATACGATTTTTTTTCACAAAAAGTATCGCATAAAGGGCTCCTGATACCTTAATTAGCAGTTGGATTTCATCAACTAAATAATAATAAATTATAATGAATATTCATTAGTAATTATATATAAGGGTTCTAACCAACCCCTGACGCCATTGTATAGACCAACAACAACAACATGCTTTTTTAACACCATTAATGTTACAGTTTGATAGAAGAATGAATGTAAATCAAACGATTGTTTTGGTAAATGCTACCCAGAATAACTAAGAAAGCTAATCTAAGCTGGGTAGCATCAAATAGTGTCATGATATAAATATGTTTATTGTATGCTGCCGTAACTAGAGTGGAGAAAGAAAAAGAAAATAGAACGACACAAAAACAAACAACACATATGGTGTAACTACGACAACAGACAGACTATCAAACAACACATATGTGGTGTAACTACGACAACAGACAGACTATCAAACAACACATATGTGGTGTAACTACGACAACAGACAGACTATCAAACAACACATATATGGTGTAACTACGACAACAGACAGACTATCAAACAACACATATGGTGTAACTACGACAACAGACAGACTATGCCAGCAATAAGATGTTTCAATATAGGCTATGCAAAAAAATCAAACTATGAATCAATATAACAAGACGATATTTTTGTTTGATGTTAATTTTGAATAAGTGATGGGAGCAGAATTTTGTGTTTTCGTCAATTTCGTTCCAGTCTGGTGCGGTAATTATGTACAGAAGAGATAGGTATAAAGAAATTGTTGAAGGCTCCTGGGAGCAATTTATTATGAAAGTGATAAATAAATAGCGCATTTTGCACAAATATGACATCTTGTAGTTTTAAAATATCCAGACTCTTAAAAAGAAAATGTAATGATTCTCACAGCTTTCTTCTGAAGGATTATTATAGGTTTTATAGTAGTCTCATATGTATTTCCCCATACAATCAAGCCATAAGTCATAAACGAATAAATAAATGAATAGTATAGTTTTACAAGTATAGAACAGTTAACAAAATGTCTTAATTTCGATAGAATGCCAATACCTCTGGATATTTGTGCTCAATTGGATACCTCTGGATATTTTTGTGCTCGATTGGCATATTGTTAATTTTAATATCCATTGGGACTACATTCTTTTGTGGCGGATGGAATACTACAAAATTAGTTTTGCTTATATTTAAGGATAGTCATTTGCACAGAGCCAGGAATGATCTTTGATTAATTCTGCATTAGCTTTAGTTTCAAGATTTTTATAATTTTGGTCTGTAATAAAAAGATTAGAATCATTTACAAAAAGGTGGAAATAAAATTTTGAAGAGGATTTATAGAAGTCATTAATATAAATAAGAAATAATATTGGTCCAAGGACTGACCTGTGGTACACCAAGAATTACCTCCTCATAATCCGACTTTGTATTGCCTATGCTCACAAACTGCTTTCTACCAGAAAGGTAAGATGCAAACCAATCATTTGCAATGCTACGAATACCTTAAAAATGTAGTTTAGATAACAAAATATCATGATTAACTGTGTCGAATGCCTTACATAAATCTAGGAAAATACCACGCGGAGTAAGTATTGTTGGATACGGTCAGTAAGTAATAAAAGTGCGTGTGTTGTTGAATCTTTAGCTGGAAAACCAAACTGACCTTGAAATATAGCATTAGTCATAGTCACAAAATTATGTCATACATTAGCTTCTCTTGAATTTTGTTAAATATAGATAAAAGCGAAATAGGTCTATAGTTAGCAACGGAGAAAGGAGAATCTTATTTATAGACAGGGTGACATTAGCAATTTTAAAATGATCTGGAACAATACCAGTAGTGAATGAATAATTGTACAAAATTTTGAGAGGATATGATATTACGGATTAGAGTAATTTTACCAAAGAAACAGGCATCTGAAAGGACCACATGCTTTGCCAGGCTTTAGTTCAGTTATAACTTCTTCAAACTCTTGGGCAGTGATAGCACTGAGATAAAAACTAGATGGACAGGGGTCATCTAGATAGTTTTGAAAAAAAATGTCTACCCTAGGAATTTTGCTATCAAGTTCTTTGCCAACATTAGAAAATGTACTCTGTAAATACATGAAGCCATTATTTTAGCTTGTTTTGTATATATTCATGTAACTAATGTAAACAACAACTCGAATACTCGACATCATTTGGCCAAAAATGTGCCGCGTCGATGGGCAATTTACCTAACGACGGCAATCTCAAACGTTGCCGGCGCAAACATAAAATTTAACACGGCGGAAATTTGACTCGGGCGGCCAAAGGCCTGGCCCAAGTAGTAATTACGTGTTTTATGAACTTATCAATAAATTTGTGAGATCGTGTAATCCTGTAAGCTATTCAAATCTCGTCACTTCTCCCCGATTATATATCTAAATATTTTAATATGCCGTGAGAAGATCTCGTAACAGTTCACAAATAGCTTCGAATTCTCGCGGCAAGATAGTTCCCCGTTGCATTCATACCGTCCTGGATATGTTCTGCTAACGCAAATATTAATTTATAACATCAAGAAAAATATTCGACCAAACAGTAAACATAGAGTTCATTTACTTTATTTTTATTTTTATTATTTTTAAGTCTTCGCTGTATATTTTCAAATCGCACGATCGCGATTTTAATTGCATTATAATTAACATATCCGTATGCATCCAATATACATGTATTTGATGTGGGGGGTCGAAGTTTTTGTACTTTGCTGTTATCTATCTAATGTGAGGGCCATTATGTAAACTACCGGGAAACCGGTAATAATGTTTGCCACCCTCCGTAAATAAAGATTCTACTACTATATCTATATATGGCAAACTTGAATTTTGGTCGAGCTTGTTGGAGGTTCTCGAATCGATTTTCGTGGTGAACTCTCCACCCTTTCAATTTTTTATGAAGGGGCGAAAACGTTTGAGGGAAATTTCAAAACTAACAAGTTTCGTATATTACAGTGATTACACAGGAACCACGCTTGTACTCCCTGGGGATTAACTTGAGTGATAAACGCGATACAGGAAGTCGGAGCATGTTGTTAAACTTTAAGGTTACCGGATACCTTCGCGGGTCTCTCTCGTTAATAATTGTGTACGCGCGTTGTTTTAAAGAAAACTATAGAAACCTATATACCTCTGTAAAGCTTATGAAGTGTAGAATACGCTGAATGGATTTGTTTAAAAATATATTTTATTGTAAAGCAATGCTAAGCCAACAAATGCAAAACTGACAAGGTTTATAAAAGTGAATTAGCAGCCTACGGGTTAACGCATGAGAACAATTCAACTGCATAATGTTAATCAGCGTATGACAGCCTAAAAAAGAGTGTGAGCATTTGTTAATATTTTACTTCATTCAAATGAAATTCATTCCTAAAGTTTTAGTCTTCAATAATGTCCGAGTCACATCACGCGGGATAATCTACGAGGAAAAATACTTTGAATATTGCTAAACGCTCACACACTTTTCTTTGTCAGTAACTTATCTGTCTTTTGGCCGAGTTTCATCAAAATCTGGTAAGTCTGCATACCCTATTAATTCGTTCAAAGAGAGGGGATACGAAGAAAAACCTAGTCGGAGATTTGGCGTGTAAAGTTTTGTGAACATTTCACACCTCATCAAGGCAAATGTCAACACTTCGAACCAACTAGCCAATGACTACGCAAGAACCCCTTCAAATGACTTGCTGGTTCCTGGTAAGCCAAACGACAGTTTAAGCCTGCTGGCGCTGCTTATATTTGGAGTTGACACTGAAGTTGAAGGTTGTTATTCGCTACCTTTCTCGCGTTCTTCGAAGCACGAGCCTTTGTCGCTGTTCGCGAGCTCAATCCGGCTCGTTTTACCGAATTCCTCCTTATCGCCGGTTTCCTTTCTTTTTCGGGCCAGGGTTCGCTTTGTTTTACTCAAGGACTCTGCTTTTCTCTTTTGGATTTCCCCATACAAACGATTGATAAAAGACTCTAAATGCAAGTTTGTCATTTCGAAGAAGGGATTTAGCTACAACAACAGTATGCAAATTACGGTACTCGGATAACAGCTCCCGCTAAAAGTCCACGGGGTGCCCGTGGCACATAAAGGGATTACAGCGCCTCGGTGATTTATTTAGTTTCCTTCTAAATACGTTTTTTCCAAATATCTCGCAAGCTTTTATATCTTTTGAAATAATGTTTTTTCTAAATTGTAGAACAATCCATAAACTTTCCAAATAATCAATAATATATTTGTTTACAAAACAACATGCCTTGAAGGTATGCGGTAACCTTAAAGAGGTCGCTGGACTCGCCCTCATCATGTTTATTGACAAAATACCAAGGGTTATTTAAAATCTTTGCTTACTTTATTTCAAAAATAATGATTTCATGCTATTTTCTGCTATCATTATACTCAGTCTATTTTCGACTGTTTAAATCATGTAATTCTATCGTGGCTTCCAGGTCGCAAACAATCACTGGCGAACCACAGGGAGCCCAATCGTAGTTTCTGTTATCAGTCTAATATATGAAATTGTCAAAATAGAGTGTTTGTGTTGTTTACAAACTGTGTCTGGTTATTATTTATGTTAGTTTTGAAGTTTTCCTAATAACAATTCCTTCCCTTCATAAAAAAATGGAAAGGGTGGAAAGTTCGACTCGAAAATTGATTCGAGCACCCACCGTAAGCTCCACAAAATGCCACATTTTCAAGAAATTCGCTTCAATCGAGTTCAAACGTTCCTAGCACACAGTTAGATAATTATGTTACCCACATGCATATAAAACGGTGAAATCACAGCTACACGCGAGGCTAAGCCCAAGCAAACTCAGCTAAATTCTCTCGTTGCACCATTTTAAATTGCCTATTCATCCCAATCAAAGGACCTGGCGCAGTCGTTCCTCGAACATGGAACCAAGGAGCATAATTGATTACCACCAGGAGGTTCGGCGGAATTGTTGACCTGACAAATCGATATCCCGCCCCTACACTAGTACTGACAAATTCATGGTCACAAGGAAAACTTTGTCCCAAAAGTCTCTCCTTAACTAAATTGTGAGAGCTAGGTTGAACGGCCTATACAAGAACTGATTCCAAGGGAGTTCGGCGGTGCGTCCAAGGCCATAGGATGAGTGGACTGTTTGCGTGGATTCAGAGTACACAGTAAACTCAAGCATATTAAGGCCTGATTCGCTTGTTAATTTGACATATTTTTATTTAAAGGGAGGCTTCCATCCAATCTTTGTGAAACTCGGTACGCTGTTTTGTTATCGCTATTTGTAACAATATGAACTACTTGTATCTTTCAAAGTGGTGTCACGTGACTTGAAAACGACCGTTTAACGGTTGAAACCTTGGGACAAAAACGGGGTACGTAAAGTGAACTTAAATGAATCTTTTTTCTTCATTTTTCTATGACTCATAATAAGGGCTTGAACGATGCGCCTTTTAATCATGTCCAGATCATAACGGCAGTAATTGATTAAAGGAAACAGGTCACGTGACATAGTAAAAAGTAAAATATCTTATAATATAAGTGACCGATACCACCTTAAAAAGCGCAAATGCAATGCAATTGTCATTTTAAGCAATGTGATAGCAAAACAAAGCCAAATTTTCCTGTGTAAACTTCCCCCATTTCAAAGAACTCGTTTTATGACGTCACCAACTGGGGAATGTCACGTGATACTAAAGGAGACTTCCATCTGATTAAGAATGTCAAATATTGGGTATTTTCATATTTTGGACAATTTACATATAAATATATCGACAGATAATTGAAGATCTTTAAAATCTCTGCTGGGGGTCTGTTAACGACGAAAATCCAGGCCTTAAGTTACTTGAGAAGGGCAACCCACCTGAAAAGTCGCCGATACAGTTCCTTCGTTAAATACGACTTTCCTGTTCCCATCTGGCCGCTAATAGTATGCCCCCTTTCGGCCACGTTAATAACTGACTCCGTACTCGGCTGTTAGTGTTATATTATCATCGTAAAAAAACAAAACTCCATCCGACATTTATTGAGTACTAACTTGAAAAATCCAAAAACAAACCAAACGATTTGGGAAAACAAATCGATACGGATCACTAATATTTTCTCGTGCTTATTTTTGGCAAGTAATATTTTCGTACATTGTATTGCGATTGGATGGATTGAATAGCTGCGAGGTTTTCCCAAGTGACAAATTCACTGATACTAAAGTATATGGGCGGGATATCGATTTGGCAGGTCCAATTCCGCTGAACTTTCCGGTGGTAATCAATTACGCTCTTTGGCTCCATGAACGACTCCGCCAGGTCCTTTTATTAGGGTGAATACATGCATATGTACTATCATTAAAAATGGTGCAACGAGATAATTTAGTTTGTTTAGGCTTCGCCGCCTCGCATATAGCTGTGATTTCACCATTTTATATGCATACAAAAGTAAGATAATTATCTAACTGTGTGCTACGAACATTTGAACTCGATATGAAGTGAATTTATTGGTAACATTTTGGCATGTTGTACAGCTTGTTGTGGGTGCTCGAATCAATTTTCGAGTTGAACTTTCCACCCTTTCCATTTTTTATGAAGGGAGCAATTTAGGAAAACGTCAAAACTAACATAAATAATAACTAGACAGTTTAGAGACGATACTAAAACTTTATTTTGACAACTGATAACACAGAACTACGCTGGGCTCCCAGTGGACGGACTACACGTGGCCAGCAGTGTGACATGACCAAATAGCTGATATTACAGGTGCGTCTACGAATAGCAGTTTCAGCGGTATTGACACGAACGCCTCACTTCTATGTAATGAAGCACTATTCAAACTGTATTCTAAATTTAGTCGTGCTTGTTTAAGAGGGTGTTGGTGTTTTGCAAGAATGATGGTCGTTACATCGAAGTGAGGCGTTTGGGTCAATACCGCTGAAACTGCTATTCGTAGACGCCACTGTAAATAAATATCAGCTATTGGTCCAAATTGCGTTGCTGCATTCAACAGTCGTAAATGGTTAGCAAAAGACGAAAACCTCTATCTGGGCATTTTACAAATGTATTTTAACTCTTTCTGGAAAAACGTGCTTTTCATCCGATTTTCCAGTAAGACGTAATCAACAATTCAGATGAATAATTTCGATGTCAGCAACATGACGACATCAATTTATTCAAAACATTGGTCCACCTCGTTGTTCTTAAAACCAAAAGGAATATTATTAATAAATATTATAAATATTAATAATAAATAGTATTAATAAATATTAATGTGAACATTATTATAATACACTTGTGTAGGAGAGTGACGCATTTTGCTTGTTCTTTTGAATATTATTGTTTTTGTTTTTTATTATGTCGACCGTTATGCTTTGTGAGGTTGCCTAATTATATAGCAATTGTTGTTACGCTTTCAAATTTAAGATCGGAATTTCATATACGAAATTCGTTTGAGAGTGCAAAGCTTAAAGTGCCTATAAGCCCACATTTTTTAACATTAAGGGTGCGTTTACCAATTGTTTTGGGCCGTTGCTAAGTTGAATTTAAAACGCCATAAAACTCCAACAATTTGAGTAAAACAATTATAAATCACTCAGGAACTCCTGGGAGACGGACCCTTTTATTTTGATGACGTCAGAAAAATTCAATCAACTCATCATTTCTTTGCGATAGTGCTTTCATATTTGCATATATCATTAGTCTGGATTAGGCACAAAAGGTGTAGCATGCGTTTTACGATATACCGTCAATTGATCGTTTTAGAATTTTTCCCCGTGAATTTTAACAGTTAGATCGTCATAAAGGCTTCCGTGTTTTTATTTGTTTCGCTGAATCCATGCTTGGCTCTGTGCAATGCGACTTCAGGACAATTTTTATGTGAAAAAGGTTGACTTTTCTTTGTTTCACTAACTCAGTTTATTTTTTTGTGAAACCGGAAGTATAATATTGTTACCAGGGCCCACGGGGCGCTTCCGCGTTTGGGTGGTTACAAAGCAATTTTCTCAACATACATGGTATGGATTCTCGTGTACCGATGGAATTTGCGAGGGCAAAGCTAAAGGCGTTCGACAAGAAAATGAAATCAGTGAAATTGAAAC
This sequence comes from Actinernus sp. WN-2022, assembly GCA_030867875.1. NCBI lineage: Eukaryota > Metazoa > Cnidaria > Anthozoa > Actiniaria > Actinernidae > Actinernus > Actinernus sp. WN-2022. The sequence continues at coordinate 3,827,612 of JAOWCC010001634.1, forward strand.
AGAGCTGCATTATCAGACATCTAATTCCAGTGGTTTATTCATGCAAAGAAGTCGATTTGCACCATAATCAGTCACATATATAACCGCCTTCCGGTCTGTCGAGCGGGAAGTTGCAGGTCCAAACCCCGGCCGGTCCAACACTCAGGTCTTAAAATAACTGAGTAGAAGGTGTTGCCTTTACATAATACAGTAAACGGTTAGACCTTCACGTCTTATCGGATAAGGACGTATAAAAATCGTAGGACTAGTGTCCCCAATTAGCTGCAAAGCTAAATACATTGACACTTAAATAAAGTCACCGGCTCACTTTCATACTTTACGTCGCGTCGAGGAGAAACAACCCGATTCAACTTACGGTAAGCTTACATCAAAATCTGATTCAGTTTTCTATCGTATAGCAATCAAAACCACTGCTAAACAGTGTCAGTTCCAGAGGAATGTCTTGCTATAATGTGTAATATCATTTGCACATGTTCGTAATCCTTATAATATTCTCCATTGATCAATAAAGAAATAATTACAAAATTCGGCAAGTAGGCCTTAGAATTTGTTCGCCCAAAAGGAATGGTCGCAAGTTATTAGGAACTTGCCATCGTCCGTTTCCGTATTTATGTTTAACTTCCGCATTTTTCACAGACATTTCCGGCGTTAGAAATGGTTGACGAATTGTTCAAGCAAGCAACCGTGAACGACAATCTACGTTCTACGTTTTATCGGAGTTGATTTCTCTTTCGTAGGCACTGCATTTTTCTTCGCTACTTTCTCAGTTGTGAAAGTGGCTCAAAACCAAACTCTTCGAAGACTCCTCTCACGTCTAGCTGCTCACTTGTAAGTACATTCTGACTCCCCTCGTTTTCAACAAGCTCTTTCCGAGCACATTCCAAACTTTCTTTGTCGAAATCCGAAAGAAAATTAGTTTGCACTCGACACCCGAATTCCACTGACATCGGAATTTTCCCTCGTCCAGCGACCCTCCGCATCTAGAATGGCTTTCTCGGTTTTATCGGCTCTTTTTCGGCATTATATAAAGTAAACTTGAAGCCTGGAAAGTAAAAAAAAACTGGGTTGAAGTAGCAAAAACAACTTCATTGTAACTTTTACGAAATGTAAACAAAACTGGAGGAGTGGAGCTTGCTAGCCAGCGAATTGCAAAGCGCGGGCGTTGCTTTTTCACTAAACCGGAAGTAAATTTTCCCCGCCATTTGCACGAGAGCGCGCGCGCGCCGACCCTTCATAGCAACGTCGCTGCTTAGCGACGAAATTGGTAAACGCACCCTTAAAAGACTTAAAATCGAATCTACATGAAGTGAATAGTGAAATAGTCTTAGATCTGAGTGTTGCGTCTATGCGTTATAGAGGTTTCTATTTCCAATATGCTAATTATGTGATGTCACAGGAGGCCAACAAAAGGTCATTTCTTTCTCCTTGTGAATGAAACTATTTCTGATTTATACAAAATAAATGGTAAAATCACTGATATAAGGCCCAAATATAAAAAAAATATCTCTGGCATCACGTTTTGTATAATAAATTATGTCACCTGTGACGTCATACATTAGCATCTTAGAACTAGAAACCTCTATAATTCATAGACCCAGAAATGTTAATTGTACGTTTCACCTATTTTCTTGACGTAGAATCGATTTTAATGTTAAAAACAATTGGGCTCATATGCACTTTAACGGTCGACATATGGTCTTGAAAGGTCTTTAATGCCCATTTGATTCGGTTTTCTTTGTTCTCGTTTGGTATTCGATCGCGGGTTGTCTATATGCATAGACGACCTCTTCAACAAAAGCTGAGAAAACCTTATGCAAATGGTACTAAGTCAGTTATTAACAAGCTCCGAGGATCTTAGTGATACATATTTCTCGGGCTGCGCGATATCACTAAAGGTGCGTTCGATTGCCCGTATTCCGGAATAAGAATAAACAGAATGATCACTATAAATCGCTTATACTGGATTCGTTTAGCTACTGGAATACTAATTGTATCCTGAATATCATATGTCAGCAAGAATTTGTAGCTTACAGTGTAAATTGTACCTCAACCAGTGATTTCCAGAGACTATTCCATCTATTCCTATTCCGGAATACGGTCAATCGAACGCACCCTAAGATCCTCGGAGCGAGTTAATAACCCTTACTTAAAATAAAGAACAGTCGCTGTTGCTAATATTTAGTTATGTGATTATTATAGAGCACGACTCTCTTGCCATCGCTAGCACTCTTCTGCATCATGGTAGTCGGTAAAGCGAATAACATTATACCCATAAGACAACACAGGGAACCCAACAACTTTCCAATGACAGTGACAGGCACCATATCGCCGTATCTATGAAGCAAAAAAATAAATAAACAGAAATGTCGTATAATTTTACCATATTTAGTCTCATACTCCATTTATACCAACTAAACCTGGTTAATTAAACTGAGCGCGAGTTTTTCTAGCCCCTATCTTGAATGTGTTTAGTTACACAGGGTCAAGACTACCTCGAACAGTTCGGTTTATTTAAGAAAGGTCAGATTAAAATTAGTTTAGCGCCAACAAGCATGCAGATAATATTTTAAACTTGTTTAATTGAACAGCTTTTATGTAAACATGTTCAAGCTTTGATGTGAATGAATTCTAAATATGTAACTATATGTATTAACTTAATGCATTGTAATTTAGCAAAAAAGAAACCTGACAAAATATATATTCCAGATGATTGTTTTCTTTTTCATATTGTAATTCGTTTTGCTCCATTTTTCTCCACATTGTAAATTATCTATGTTATTTGTTATGTGCATGTAGTGCAATTGTTTACATATAAAACGAATTCTAAATAGTGTACAAAATATATTTATTTTATAGATAGATAATGAATGATTGAATAAATAAACATAGGTTAAAATGTTTTCATCAGTTGACAGTGCAATCACTCCAAATATAATGAATACTAAGAAACTGGAAAATATAGTGCACCTCATTAAGTGTGTAGTAACAGCTTTATCCCATACACCTTTAAAAATGGCAACAACGGCAAATCTTGTTTGAATGGAATAAAGTGCAGTATATAATTAGGCCACTGTTGAGTGCTTCCACATTAAAGTGCCTATGAACCTTATTATTTTATTTTAGATATCAATTCTACATCAAGTGAATAGTAGAATGGTACAATATATCTTGCTTTGAATGCTGTGCCGCTAAGTTAAGGAGGTTTTAATATCCAAAATGCTAATTACATGACGTCAGGGGAGGCATCAATTATTATGCAATTTGTTTTGTTACAACTAAACAAATTTTTCAAATTATCAGTGTTATACCCACGGTTGAAATAAAAGGATGTTAGAAATTTGTTTTCCTATATCAGTAGAAACGCCCATTCACAACCACTAAGAAGTGATTGTAGATACCTCCCCTGACGTCATGTAATTAGCATTTTGGATATTAAAACCTCCTTAACTCAGCGGCACAGCATTCAAAGCAAGATATATTGTGCCATTCTACTATTCACTTGATGTAGAATTGATATCTAAAATAAAAATGTATTGTTCATAGGCACTTTAAAGAGTACGCCTGGTAGTTTAATTAGCTGAATGGCAATAGGTTATCGATATCTCAATTTAGTGCGTTTTGTATGGCCAGAGCTAACTGTTGACTGACTATCCTCGTTTTCATGATGATGTTTTAGTAGTTAAGTGCCAATATATTTGCATCATCTTAAGAAATAGCACTAAATAGCACTAATTAGACAATAGAAAACAAAGGATTTGGACCTATTTAGAGCTATTTACTGCAAACTTGTTTCACGGATATAATGACTTAGCCTGCGTACAGCATCCCCTACTTGAGGGAGAACGGCGATTTCATCGTCTACGTTTCTCCCCATGTAGGGTCTGCGACTCAGAGCCCAAAACCGTGTCCGTGACTCACTTCCAAATTTTTGGTAATTAGCTATTTATGCATAACGAAGTCAAAACAAGATGGCGATTGAAATGAGATTTCGAAGTGTAAAGTCCGTCGCAGAGGAAATTTCTCTCAAATTTGGAATCCCATCTCTCAAATGTGAACTGCTTAATGTTTTATGTAACTTTATTCGTGGGAAAGATGAGTTCGTGAGCCTTCCAACAGGCACAGGAAGGTCACTGATATTTTCAACTGGCGGCCCCTTCAAACCAACTCGCGGCTAGGTTCGGGCTTGCGTTTGTCATTGAAGTTACTCCGCTTGTTGCCCTCATGAAGGATCAAGTGAAGTGCTTACATAGTCATGGATTTAAGGTGAATATTTGAGCAGGGATTTTAATTGTCTGAACGGAGATTTTAACCGATTCCTTCATTCAGCTCCATCGGTACAAACAAAACTGTCAAAACTCCAAAAGCAAAAAAAATGAAAAGCAGTCTAAAACTTGAATATTGATTAATAAATGTAATTTATAGTTATTTTAATAAGCTCGGTACGAACCACTATATTCTTGGCAGGGAGAGAGGGTGAGAAACATAGCAGAACTAAACAAGTGCTTCGTTACTTCGATCCCTGTTATACTCCTATGTAAAAACATTTTTTCCTCAACCTCCAAACAACATTGTTAATCAAGACCTCCGTGTAATTTTTTTGGCAATAATATAAAGAACATATGTGCAATATTTTCCTTTTTCTTGCACACAGTTTGTTAGTCATTTTTTCACATTTACTTTTATTCCCACATGTGTGCTAGGGTTGTCAGTTTATATGAAAATCACTGAAAATAGATTTGCTCCAGCCCGGCTGTGTGGCCCTCACCCAATGATGGTTTTGTTGTCTTACTCAATTTATATTGAAGATAGATGTTGCGGTCTCATACTTCACTTTCAAATTCATATCGTATTCCAGACTAAAAGGCAAAATCAATAACCCCAATTTCAGACTAAAACAGCTCGCAAACCATACCCTCTGGCCTGGGCAGATCATAGAATGGCTGCAGTTATTTATATTTTTAAAGGACTTGAGGTTGTTATAAAACTAGAACAAGGAAAAGAACTGTCGCAAGTTCATATAATTTGTATTTATTTATTTATTCATACATAACTAGTACAACATGTTCTTTACATTATTACCCAAAAAATTACACGGAGGTCTTGATGATTAACAATGTTGTTTGGAGGTTGGCGGAAAATGTTTTACATAGGAGTATAACAGGAATCGAAGTAATGAAGCATTTGTTTAGTTCTGCTATGTTTCTCGCCCTCTCTTCCTGCCAAGAATATAGTGGTTCTGCTCAGACAATTAAAATCCCTGCTCAAATATTCACCTTAAATCGATGACTATGTAAGCGCTTCACTTGATCCTTCATGAGGGCAACAAGCGGAGTAACTTCAATGACCAATGCATTTTTCTTCCAAAAGCCCGAACCTGACCGCGAGTTGGTTTGAAGGGGCCGCCAGTTGAAAATATCAGTGACCTTCCTGAGCCTGTTGGAAGGCTCACGGACACATCTATCCCACGAATAAAGTTACATAAAACATTAAGCTGTTCACATTTGAGAGATGGGATTCCAAATTTGAGAGAAATTTCCTCTGCGACGGACTTTACACTTCGAAATCTCATTTTAATCGCCATCTTGTTTTGACTTCGTTATGCATAAATAGCTAATTACCAAAAATTTGGAAGTGAGTCACGGACACGGTTTTGGGCTCTGAGTCGCAGACCCTACATGGGGAGAAACGGAAACGATGAAATCGCCGTTCTCCCCCAAGTAGGGGATGCTGTACGCAGGCTAATAATGACTGCGCTCTAACATAGTATTTTGAATTTATAAGAAAAAACTTACCCAAGAGTCATCATTGTTACGATAGTATACCACATAGTGTCAGGTATACTGGTGAACTTGTCTGTGACCTGATCTCGCTCCATGTAGTACATGATGGTAGAAAACATTACGTTGGCCAAGAAGAAAGAAAAGAACAGAAATCCAAGATCAACAAAAGCTCTCTTTAACATGTGGCCAACAACGCGCATGTGTCGTGAATGTCGAGACAGTTTGAACATGCGCACAATTCGCAATATTCTTAATAAGGTGAGTGGGTTTTGGTTGCCAAAGATTTTATCAGCTGTAGTTAGGTTGGATATGATAATGACCACATAAAATGGTAGAACTGCCAAGAGGTCTATGATGCTTAGTTTGTCGAAAAATAACCGCAACCGGTTCTCCGCTGCATATAATCTAAGTAGGTACTCTAATGTGAAAACAGCAATGCAGAATCCTTCAACACTCATGAATATTGTTGGGTACTTTTGTCCATACGTCTGTTCTCCAGCAAAAGGGATTGTTTCTACGATCGTGTGTAGTATACTTATGCATATAATTAGACCGATAGAATACTGAATAATTGCGCCGAGTCGCGTCGTGTTTGATTCCTCGAGTAAAAACCACAATTGCTCTCTTGTTGTTGTTGAATGGTCAGCCTTTGAACATTTCTTTCGAGGTTTTCTAATAACAACTTTGGTGTTATCTTCCCAGCAACATGACTCAATATTGTTAGGGGATATACCATAGAAATCGAGTTCTTGTTTGAAAGCATCATGGCAATCTTCGGAAGAAGTGTGCAACTTTCCAACTCGGTAAAAATTCAAGACGTATCGAAACATGTGTGGATCACGGTCCAGAAAGTACTCCTTTCTTGTCTCATCAAAGAAACGCCCAAGCATGTCACTGCCAAGAAGGGTAGTCGGGTGATTTCTCAAAGTTTTCTCCCAGGTTACAAATTTTCGACCGCTGACATTTATGGTTACAAGGCGGTCATCTTTACTTTTCTCATGTACTTTTCGACGTTTAGCTTGAAGTGACATCTGTTGAAATACTGGCTTACCAGTAATGTTGTAGTATAATAATAAGTACGTTTCGAATTGACGTATATTTATTGATATGTTACTAAGTTTTCGTGAATTTTATGAACTTGTGGAGCAAGAAGAACAACTTAAACGTCTTTCACTTGAGGTGCTTTGTAACATGTTTTACTGTGGTCCGTCTTATTTTATAGAGTTGTGGTAACCAGTAACCATTTCTTGCGCTGCTTCCCTTAAACTGAGTGAACGTCCTCAGCTGTCGTACGGAGTTTACGAACCACTGTAAGGTAAAGTATATGTTGCTATATCCAGGAGTGGCGTCTTGGTTGGGACAAACTAAGTAGATAAACATACATAGATATATACTACATCTAGAAACACCAATGTTCATCAGAACTGCAACTGGAAAGAAGGCATTAATAATCAGCCAGCTAGACATTAGCACTACGTACACTGATTCAACGCGTTAATGTACTATAAATTATATTTTACACTAAATGATGTTCATTGGATCATCGCTAATTTTTTATTTTTTTTTGGAAGGAGACTGAAAAGTATGATAGGGCGAGTGTTTATAGGAGGGCTCTTTCATGCTGCTATACGTACGATTTTAATTAAGGATTATTCATTTAAGAGTTGTAGAATATTTTCCCAGCCAGTCGAGCACAGACTATGAAGAAAATAGAACTTTCAGGATAATGAACAGCCTTCAGTAAGCGTTCAGTGAAGGCTAACTACACAACATATTACAGAAAAGTACTTAAGTAACAGACAGGTGCATGCCTGCTTTTAAAGGTTAACATTATATACAACTAAACCACGTTTATATCAAGAGTTATAGGGTAGAAAGTTCACAGTAACAAACTATATTTAAAGCAAATTCATTTGGGTAAGTGTTTGAGAAGATAAGTCACAAATGTATTAATTCACGGCTTCCTAAATGGTTCTAAGTTTAACATCAGGTAAGGTTATTGCTCTTATTAACGCTTTCCATTAATGTTGCTTTGTTTTTCACTCATTTACTACTTCAGATTATAATATTGAGAATATTTAAATGACACTAGATTTTTTTTTTTTTTTGCCATAAAATCCCCAGCCTTAGGGTTGCATTTATCGCTTATCGTGGTGTAAGTGGGGAGTATTATGTCTTATAACTGAATAGAAGTCCTCTTAATATTGAATTTCATATTTACATAATTACAAATTATACATGATTATATTTGGTGTTTAGAAGTTTCGATTACTGGCATAGTTCACTTTAACCACATAGATAGATTCCATATATATGCTTCATTTCGTGTGACTTGGCTGGATAATTTCACGAATCATTCACTTGTTATATTTTAGCAAGCACGAAGAGATTTGTCACACAGATTTTTCTCCGTTAGTCAGTAAAGATTGGTGCGGGGCATTCTGATTGGTTGAAACAATCGAACAGAGGAACCTGTAAAGCGAGTTAATTTCATTTTGTAGATCCTCATTTTAATGCACAACTTTTTCAGGCCAGTTCGTTATTCGATACTATCTAAATTATGTCGCACTCAAACACCGGCGATCTCTAAAACTGCATGTATAATGCATCTGAAGGGAAGTCTCTTGATATTTAGAAATTAACCAAAACCCCAACAAAAGATGATACGAATCTGACTGCCAAACGTCGTCATTCTGTCTCATCATCTGATTAAATCGCAATTCAGTCTAGTCTACTTTTGGGAGGCAGTGGGGGTTTTGTTAAACATGACCATAGTGCATTAATAGTAAGTTAAGGGCTCACAGAGACATACATTATGCAAATTTACAATTTGTCAAACTCTAAAACGAAGGCACATGTGAACGTTTTGTGATGCTTTTGAGTAGATTGCAACAAACAATGACAGTTGACGTAAAAATAAAACCTACCGTAATAATCTGATTGAAGCTTTAATTTGAGTAGAGTAAAACTTAAAATTAATAGGTCTGATGTATTGAACTTGTTTTTCTTCATTACTAATCATAGAATCAGGGTGCTTGATATTATTCAAAATTCTTACAAAAACAGCACGATTTTTTTCTATCGCAGACGGAACATCTTGTATTATTTATCGCTAAAGAATTGCTACAGGCAAAACAGTCCTAAATGAAATAGTGTTAGTCACACATGCATGAATTGAATGTTTTTTTCATGAACTCAGTTGAACTTTCCATCTCTTACTTTTATATCAATAGAGTATAGAGATAGCGACTACTTCCAGCGAGCCTAGATACACCAGTCCTTGTTTGTCAAAGCAATACCAGTGCTTCAAATAAATATCGCAGTACTAGTAGGTTGTAACGAATGTAACGAACTTAATAAAACAACTAATATTTTGCGTTAATGAACGAATTCGTGGTAAAAAAACAAACATGAAAACTCTACGCATGTCCACTCAACGCAAGAACACGTGAATGCATGCATGCATGGATCAAGCCAAAGCTAAGCCTATTTATTAGATCTTAACATTTTACAAGAAGTAGTGCTAAGATTTGACCCACGGAGTTTCGAGGCCCCACTCAAGTTAAAGGTTAAGTTCTGAAGGAGATTATGAAGATGTTATATCAATTCGAGCTTTATATGACTGTTAGTCTTTCCTCTTGAAAAGTATTTTGTTTCCATTGGTTATTAAAGTATTGTGAGACAACCATGCAAACAATATGTCAAACCCCTCAAAGCTATGTTTTGTTGTCAAAAATATAAACATGTAATCTCTGTATTAATAATTAAGAGCTATACTTTGTCTTATACCAAAGTTTATCTTAGCTCATATAACCCCTGAAGAAGGTTCGTTCTGCCGAACCGAAATATAGGGTACAATAAATAACATCGTACAGCCGTCCGATCAGCCTTGCACTCTTCATATATTTATCTGAAGAGACGACTGTATAAGTAAAATTCTGATACCAAGGAGCGCTAGCTGTTTACATGGTGAATGGAGGTTGACCCTAGGACTAGGCCAAGAAGTATATATTGATGTCGATATGTAAGACAATTTCAAGATATTGCAACGGTAATGAAGGTCCTAGGACACTACTAGGACCTGTGGGATGGGACCAGAAGTATTGATGTCGATATTCAAAACAGTCACATGGAATTACAATAAAATGAAAATAGCCCTATGTTTTCACTTCATGTAAAACAGGCTCCGGCTAATAGTGTCTTAAAAAGGTAAAACATTGAAATTTGAAAACACTTTTTGTGAATGATAGATGTACGACGAGACTTGAAAAACAATAAATAACAACAATAAATTGTATGGAACCAAAACAGTTTCAAATCTCATCATACCGAGTTAAAAAGTTTATAAAACAATATTTTTTTCTTGAAGGTAAACAACAGTGACAGGTATAGTTTTACGTGCAGCTTATTAATTAATGTTTATATATTTTGTCTGCTTAACGTTAGGGAATCTAATTTTTCGGAATGGTAACTTAATTCTATGAAAATATCATTATAACCGTTTTAGGTGAAGTACGACTGTAAAAGTTTCAAGTCGCGTTTGGAAAATTGCAATTGTATTTAGCCGACCGCCAGTCTCATACGAAGCTTTCAAACGCGTACCGCCTACACCTAATTCAATATAGGCGGTATTTTCTCGTTTGACTGACGGTCGCCTGAATGTAATTTTTCACTTTAACAATCGCACTTCAACGAAAATGGTTATAAGCGTTTCTTCACTCATGCAAGCGTTTCTTCGCTCATACAATTCAACATAAAATGCCTCATACAAAGTTGATCTTAACCTTTAAACTTCAATCTACCAATCTGCCATATTCAAGAAACAGCATACTTTATTTATAACTGTATCTAATAATCCAGGTGCCTGAAATATTTTTTTTGTGTTAAACAAAAAGTATTTCTTAGACTTAGAAAAGCATACCTTTTGTGTATGAAGTTTATTTTGGCCAAGGTCAGGTCTTCATGTGATAACTTCTAGATCACACCAGAGTTGACGAAAGCACTGAAGGAAACGACATGTGAATCACATGTCTCTTATCTTCAAGCTTTGAATTTCATAGAGGCTTTTTTTTATTAATGACGTGAAACTATTCGACTTACTTAATTCGCATTCAAGTGGAATTACTTCAGTAATATAATTTTACTTTCTTTTGTAATTACTTCAAGCTGTCTAAAGTAAAGTCTCATTAAGAGTGGTTGTGTTCATGTGGTTAGATATCGCACTAATGTCTATCAATTCCAAGCCCGCCCATGCCCCTCCGGGCATTTGTTGGGATTTTGTCATCTTGGAATCAGAACGTTGCAAATGCCCCACCGTGGAGCCAGTTTAATAAGTTATGCAAATGCCCCACCCCGGGGCAAGTATAGCGAACGCGCCAAATTTCTTCGCCGTTTCAAAGCCACATTTCACCGCTTTTTTTAAATTAAAGTAATGCAGTACTCACCTTCAAACACTTTCGTAAGTGCCCCCAAATCCCACATTCACTAGCCAGTTCCCAACAAACCGCACACTTCACCCCGAAACTGAGAAATTCCTAACGTCATGTTCACGGATGACTTTTCCGCCGCCATGTTGATCGATGAAGCAAGCACGTGTTGATCAGTTGAGCAAAACAAAATCAAACACAGGGGAGGGGTGGGAAATTGTTTAGACAAATGCCCCAGGGCCGGGCTGACGCAAAACAAATGCCCCACCCCAGGGACAGATAGGTTGTCAAATGCCCCATCTTGCCCCAGGGGGAGGGGGGGGATGGGCCGGCTTGGAATTGATAGAGACATAAGATTTACTGGAATTGATAGAGACATAAGATTTACCAACGAAGTGTTATAAATTTATTATATGCTGTCTAGAGATCACGCAATCGGAAAGTCGATGTAGTTAATTTCGCCGCTCGATTCTATAGTCGTAATTTATCGCCGTATGTAGCATAACATTTGTAACTATCCTTTGGTTTCATGTAGAGAGGGTGAGGTAAGAGAACGAATCCCCGTGCCGGATGATAATTATTTGAAATCCGGGCTATTTTTAGTTTCACAACACATGATGTAAGTTATTTTGATCTCGTTCTTGTAGGAGGGGCTGAATGGGGTTAACTGATAACTGAGAAATGGCCAAAAATATTACTGTTAACTGAGAATTTTACCTTTTTTTAGCTGTTAGCTGATATTTGTGAGATAGCTGTTACCTGATATTTCATTATTTTTTATTAAAATGACGTAACGTCACATGCTATTATTGGCTTTTCGGATGGTTTTCGACAGATTTGATCCAGTTGATAATAGTCAAATATTAAACATGACACATCAGAGTTATCTGATACTAGAAAAATCTATTGAATAGACAAAATGTAGTGTTTGATGTTGAATTAGCGGTTATTATTCATTTCATACCAGCAAATATGTATTCAAATCAGGTTAGGGTAGTCTTTTTATATAACTTAACTGATAACAGCAAAATTTAACTGATAACCGATAAATAGCTAAAAATTTAGCTGTTAACTGATATTGGTACCCCCCCATTCAGCCCCTCTTGCAGGCTACCCTCGTTAGTCACCCATTGTTTATATCCCTGGGCCCTCATAATTATAACATCGTTATAAACTAGAGAGCGCAAAACGCAGACTTACGCCAATCAGGTGTCTTTATTATAATAACCTAATTAATTTAAATTAAAATAGATTTCAAATAATTATCATTGGATCGTGTGGGGGATTCGTTCTCTTACCTCATTCTCTCTTGGTTCCTTGTTGGTATTTTTGTTTGTTCTTATTAGAGATGAATATGTAATTGCCTTTCCGGAATTGAAAAAGGGACTGGGACCGAGTGAGTAACGCTACTGTACTGAGTTAAACAAATGAACCCTGTCATGCGAAAGAACACATTGAAATTAATAATTTCACCGAGTTTGGTTGGATATTAATCATGTTGTGAGCTTTCAAAAATCGCAAAAATATTGAAGAGATATTTTAGATATGATAGTATGTTTTTGGGGGGAGGAACGCCCTCCAAAAAGCTCTCTCTTATTTTTGCGATTTTTAAAAGCTTGCTATTCAGTTTCTATTCACCCAAATATCGTCACACCTGATAAACTTACTAATTTCTACATGCTCCTGTGATGGGACTGATTAGATGACCTCATATACACTCGGCGGTCCCAGTCCCCTTTTTTCATGTCCGGAAAGGCCAATTTATGTTAAAAATGATAGTGACAATGTTTCATGCTCACATGTACCATCTACTGAACACCGAATGGAGTACCAGTAAATACTAATTTCACAGCATCAAATCACCAGCTTTGTCAAATGCCGGATTCTAGCTTCTATGTAATCGGTTTACTCTGACTATCTATCACTGACGTCATGTTACGGAGTTGAGCAAACTCGTTCCCAGGCTCTTTTCCAGAAGCAAAGTCGAACTTTCCCGATATTGTAGATTCATCTGATAATACTGCATGATACCTGACCAATCGCTTGCTTGGTAGTATTAGGTATTCCTAATAATATCACAGCCGGCCTGAAATCTATAATATTTTAACTGAATGCTTTACATGCTGTTCACTACGGCGGCCGAGGGTGGCCACGCAACCTCGTCCCCAGGGTCTTCCCGGTCAGATCCAAGATGGCGGCTATCCGAGAGAAGACCCTGGTAAAGGCTGCATCACGTGATCAAATACTCCCAGATTTTGGGAGGATTTTGTCACGTGATTTGGCGATCTAAGATGGCGGCCAAGCTAAATATGGGAAAAGTTCATGACGTACACAAACCATAGGTATCCCAATCCGGAGTGAGCGAGAAGTGATTAACGGTATTTCCACGTGGCGAACGATGCAGTGAAAACAGGTCTACTAAATGGCTCGAAATGGAGTTTACTTGGATAAAGAACCAGTGGAAAGGTATCACAAAGCTACCAGGATGTATCTAAGCTAGAAGAGAATCTTAAAAAGCCGTTCATTTTCCGTTAGCGTTGAAGCGAGCGATCGATAGTACATGTTCAGGTTTAACGGCTTCTCCTGGCTTTCCCACTGATGAACCTTACCAGAAAACTACCCAGTAATGCACTTCATCTATTGCTCTAGCTACACAACGTGTTTTTAGGTTATTTAAAATCGTTTTATTGATAAAATTTGAGCAATCTAAACTATATACAAGTTCATCTCTCTGGACTCAGTCTGTTTGGCCAATAAAAAGCATTGCTAGAACAACCCTTGCGTCATAATCGAAGAGCCAATCAGAGTACATGACAGTTCAGCGTTTACCAGGGTCTTCTCTCGGATAGCCGCCATCTTGGATCTGACCGAGAAGACCCTGGGGACGAGGTTGGTGGCCACGTAAAGTCGTAACTGAAAAGTCATAAGTGGCAACTCAGTTACTACTTCCCACTTGCGAGTTTTCACTTGCCCACTTACCACTCGCGACTTTGCCACTTACCACTTGCGACTTTGCCACTTACCACTTGCGACTTTGCCACTTGCGACTTACCACGTGCGACTTACCACTTAGACCTCCCCTCTCCTCCCCTCCCCTCTTACTTCCTTGGCCGAGGAAGAACTGGAACTATTATTACACGAGGCGCGAGCCTAGCCGGCCACGAGGTTGTGCAAGATGGACGAGGAATTTTGGCAATCTCTCGACCTGATCCAAAAGGAAATACCCAAGCTATTTCAGTTAAATAAGGTGAGTCATTCTCGGTTACTTATCACTTTGGTCGCAAGAAAATGATTGCTGATAAGATACAACCACATCATGTACGAGCACATGTATTATTTTAACCTATAAATTAATTTGCAGAGTTCACAAGAAGAACTGGTAAAATTCCCTACAATTTCATCAACAACATCGTGTTCCAAACACATTTAATTTTAAGTTTGGAAATACAATTCACACAAGACGTTCATTAAAAATTCCACTGCGAGTGCAACTGTAAACTTTCGGGTGTGTGCTTTTAGTTGAAGTAATATGTCTTATCAGCAATCATTTTCTTGCGACCAAAGTGATAAGTAACCGAGAATGACTCACCTTATTTAACTGAAATAGCTTGGGTATTTCCTTTTGGATCAGGTCGAGAGTTTGCCAAAATTCCTCGTCCATCTTGCACAACCTCGTGGCCGGCTAGGCTCGCGCCTCGTGTAATAATAGTTCCAGTTCTTCCTCGGCCAAGGAAGTAAGAGGGGAGGGGAGGGGAGGTCTAAGTGGTAGGTCGCAAGTGGCAAAGTAGCAAGTGGTAAGTGGGAAAGTCGCAAGTCGCAAGTGGGAAAGTTGCAAGTGGTAAGTGGCAAAGCCGCAAGTAGTAAGTGGCAAAGTCGCAAGTGGTAAGTGGCAAAGTGGTAAGTGGGCAAGTGAAAACTCGCAAGTGGGAAGTAGTAACTGAGTTGCCACTAATGACTTTTCAGTTACGACTTTACGTGGCCACCCTCCAAGGGCACCCAACGAAGTTTTCGGTTAAAAAGCTGTTCGAGAGAGTAAGTTAGCCTAAAACTTTCTGATTTGAAAAAATTGTCCCTAGAAAATTGTTTTCTGAAATACTGGCTATAGAAAATTTGTTTTCAATCCCTAGAAAATTATAGAAGAAAAGGGAGACTAAAAGGTTCCCCCTAAAATATTCGTACGTCCCAATTCGTCTGATCAATAGAGTCAGAACAACACATTTTCATTCCCTAAGAATTGCCTGAAAGGAAAAAAGAATCCCTAAAAAATTCGTACGACCTTCACAAAACTTTGCAACATGGAGTTACTTGGGCTAGAAAATTATTGTTTCTGTTCTAGACTACTAACAAATTCGTAGGCCGGGAAAGTTTGCCATAGTATTTTCGGTTGACGCGATTTCCACCTAGAAAATCCGAACAGCTAATAGCTTTCTAGAATACGTCAAAAGACATAGTAGGCGCCTTAAAATGGCTAGATAAGCTGCAGACAACTGGTTTCAAACGAATTTCAAAAAGTACTCGTTGGGTGCCCTTGACCCTCGGCCGCCGTAGTTCACAGCTGGCTATGCTGAAAGTAATAATACAAATGTATATGTAGCTAATCCTAGACATATTAGATCCAGCTTGAAAGTAATTAAAAATACTTCTGTTGACTTCTGAGTTTCGTGAACAGAATTAAATGCACTTTTTTGCCGTAGAGCTATGGAGTTCACTCATGTCCTATAGCTTGTTTGCCTATTTACTGCTGTCAAATCTCGCTTAAATTGAGACATTATTGACAATTGAATAAGGTCATTATCATATTGATATAATTTTATTCAGTGTAGAACTTTGAGTTTGTTTTACTATTTAGTAGGCCAAACTCATGTTAAAGATTTTCCTTTTGGGTTTGAATAAATATAATTTTGCTTTCAACTTTTTACTCTCAACTGGTCATTATGTTATCACACACTCTGTAAGCAGAGGATATTTGGTGAAGAGGGAATCGAAAGAGAAAAGAGCCTCTGCTCGCAAGGCCAGGGGAATTATCTTGTAACAAGAATATTTTCACAGATTTCCAGTCAGAAATTATGTCACACAGCGCTTCGGGTTTGGGGGTAGAGTTCAACAGACGTGGCATCATATGTGAGTAGAGTCCATGCCCCAAGGGTTTTTTCCTCAAGGTTCTCCAATTTTCCTCTCCGTAAAAACCAACATGTGAGTTGACCGTAGAGTGCAGGAATAATAAACCCCTTTTATTATTCCAACTGAATTATGTGCCCAGAGTGCTGTGATAACCAACAAAGCACTGTTATTAGCCAATCACCTCTTTGGATTTTGTACTGACAGTGCATGGAAATAATTGTTCATGATAATATAGATACTCAGGATACAAGCATGCCCATAATGCAGTGAGTACTACAGTAGCACTTCTAGACCTGTATTCTGATTGGGCCTATTATACTGTAGCGCGACTTCCGTTTTTTCTTGTGGTGGGGAAGTGAAACGGAAGTCGCCGCGGGGGTCTGCTTTAGGAGGCTAATTATACTGTAGCTCTATTTTTTTTTGTAGCGCTCATTATTTCGGTTAGAGTGTTTTGTATTGTTGGGCTAGCCAATACTGTGGCTTGTTTTTGAGCGGTACTGTCTGTATGACTCAATGCAGTAGACTCATGTACTCATTGGGTTGTGCTCCGCTGGCCGAAAGAACGAAGGCTTTGGGTTCAAATACAAGTTTCCGAAGGTTTAAACTTTTTTAGTAAATAATTTTATAACTTAGTAAACTCACAGTGAATTACAAATTAAGAAAACTTCAACCTGTTAAAGTCTAAGGCTTAGTCATCAGAATTTTTCTGATTTTCTGTCAAATAATAATGTAGAATTAAGAAAAATACTCACTATACACTAAGTGATATGAAACGATGTTAATTTTCGAAGATACAGCAAGCTAGAGTAGAAACATTAGCTAATTTCAAATATAATTTTAGTTTAAAACTTGAAAACGTTAGCCTAACTTTTCAAGATTTTCATAATCGTAATCCATTTCCATCCTCGCCATCCGTTGTCCGATTAGCTTCTCTGTAGCTTAGCTTTACTAAGGAAATCGCTTTTAATAAATCTACACCATTATTTCTTGGTTTCTTTTAGTTTGAATGTAATTTTCAGCGTTTCAAAGTGATGCTAAAATAGCTGACATAGTCCCTTTAAGTAGTTTTCTTGTTCTTCGCGAAACAGTTCACGTATATACGCGTACGTACTTCAAATTAGAAATAGGAGTACGTGATTGCTTATGTTTTCTTTTAGCTTTGGCGGGAAACTGGGGAGACGCGCGCGCAATGGGCTCATCGAAAGCGCATGCGCGTTACGTTTTGCCGCGGTGTGGGTCAGGACTGACATTCTTCCTGTTTTCTTCATACAAGTTGAAAGCTGTTGGGGTGTTTCTGATATCCCCCACCGAAAAAAAAATACCCTGAATTTTTCCAAGAGACCATCATTCAGAAACCTACCCTAATCTTCCTGGAAGTGAATAGATTCTCTTGGGACGCTGTTACCGGGGACGTGCTGCATTAGAATTTATAAAAAGAATAGGGAGAAACACGTGCTCTGATTGGTCGACAGTCACAATCTGTTAGATTACAGCTTGATGCAAAGATGACTTCACAAGGTCAAGTGCGCCCTCTATCTTGCTAGTAAAGTTCGCTAAATTTTGTATAAAACAAATAGATGTCATTTTGCCGTGTGTTTGTCCTCTTATACATGTACAGATGACGTCACAATGTGAAGCAGACATCAGTTACGTTACTCGACTGCGTCTCGTGGCGCAATTATTTATTATCTTCACGTTATGACGTCATCTGTGCATCTATAAGAGGACATTCCAGAGTAGTGCGCGTCCAGGAACCCATAACCTGGAGCGTCCATATCTCCTATACAGGTGTCACAGCGTTTTTACAAGTTGGGCTATTTTTAGATTATTTCTCCCGCCAATTTGTGGGTTGCACCGTGGGTGAACAAAAGAGGCCTTATTAGCTACGTTTGTTATACCAAACAACATGGCTGCTACGCTTTTGTGATTTTATTCCCTTAGGAATAATTGCAACTCAACAATAGCGGGAAACCATTCTAAAAATAACCTAACTTGTGAAAATGCTGTGACATAGGCCTAGTATGCGGGATGGACGCTTCTGGTTATGGGCTCCTGGCGCGTCTCGGTCTCCGTGTCTCGTGTTTGCGGCACATTTTACGGAGTCTTTTGATTATCAAAGAGGATTTCTCTGAGAGTTTGAAAGTGTACAGTTTCCCGAAAATGTCATTTTAGATGTCAGACGGTCGCAAACAGCAAATTTTGGTTCAAAAATCTTGGTCTTAGGTGCACACGATATGTGCTAGTAAAACGAATTAGCACCAAACTTAGGAAGATTTAAACTTTGACCCGATTCAGTTTACTTGCCGCCATTTTACCTTTACGTTTTCATAGTTACATATTGTCATCTCCATCCTTCGCCCACGCGCGGTTGGGCATGCGCATATGTTATTAAGCGCTGTCGCTTTGCAGTCTCCTTGATAACTAACTAATAATCTGTTGCTTCTCTTACAGCAGTTATTGTATTTTGCTTCTGGCAAAAAGGTAGCGCAGGTGTTAAGCGATTTGCCTCTCACCGCTGTGGCCTGGGTTCGAGATCCGGTAACATGCGAGTTGAGTTTGTTGGTCTCTCACCCTTGCTCCGAGGGTTTTTCTCCGGGTTCTCCGATTTTCCTCCCTCACAAAAACCAACCCGCTAAATTCCAATTCGATCTGTGGTTTAGCTTGGTCCTGACATTGAAGACCCCTAGTGTCAGTAGCGGCTAATGCTGCACATATAAGCCCTGCAATTAGCATATAGGCGAGGGAGCCTTTCGCCTTCTGGGCAATGGACTACATGGGGCCTCTGCCTGAGACAAGCCGCGGAAATCGTTACATACTCGTTATGATGGACCACTTCACGAAGTGGTGGGAAGCGGTACCCACCAAAGATCAAATGGAGGGCTTTCTCGCAAGTTTCCCCTCAAGCATGGCGTGTCACACGGAACATGTCTAGGCCCCATGCTCTTTACAGGTACACCTGTAAGTTATTTCAGATCGTCGAAGAGCACTTATCCCAAATCCACTGCTATGCCTCAGAGGTCCGTCCGGTGTCTGTTGCTAGAAACCCGGATACATGGTTCGATTCCCAATTAACCATGGCCAGTCATATTAGTAAGGTGTGTGGCTCTGCATTCTACCATCTATACAATATAAGGCGTATCCGTAAATATATATCACTAGATGCAACGGTAAGCGCTTGTACATGCGTTTATTACTAGTCGCATAGACTAATGACACATCTTATTGTACGGGCTGCCAGATTGTCAGCTAAGCAAGCTTCAGCGCATCCTCAACGCATCTGCCAGGCTGGTTTGCAGCGCACCAAGGTGCTGCCACGTAACGCCGCTTTTGAGTGACTTACACTGGCTCACTATAAAGTTTCGTGTTAACTATAAAGTTCTGTTAATTCACGGATTAGTTCCAGTTTATCTTAGTAAATTACTTAAAGGCCCAGGTCTCTCGCCTAGCATGCTTTGCGGCTTTGTTATTGTTGTGGTTGCCTCAAAACGAGACTGCTATTGTTTTGTGACAAGCGCGCTAAGATTGAAGTCGCTCGTGGCGCGCTAGCTCAGCTGTTTTCCAGTGACAAAGCAGAGAGACTTGGAATTCCGGCTTGGAATATGGCAGAATCATCCAGTTATTCAAACTATTCGATGTTAGATGTGGAAGATGATGAGCCAAGGAATCGCAATGGGTCGTTGATAGCGGAAGAACAAAAGAGATGGACGAGATGGAGGTTTGTACAAACTCGTCTTGTGATTTAGTTATTTTGTCTGAATATGTTTTGCGATTGCGTTGGTTGTTCCCCCGTTCTCTGGTTTAACTTTGGCTTAACCGTTACAGGAGATCGTCGAGGATATAGTAGCGAGGACGGATAGGGCGAGATGTTCTTGTAAAGGCAAATATGAAAGCGAGCGAATTGCGGATGGGGTCAGTGACACGGTTCGAACTCTTGACAATAATCTCCGAACGTGAAATTCATGTTTTTTATCACCAGTTCAGGTAATGTTTTGCTTTAGTTATTTATTACCAAAGTCGACGTTTCAAGTCTGGTTGCTGTCTTAAGTGACAAAAACAGTTGCTTGCAGCTTGTTGGACTACCAAAATTAATATTGTTTTGTCTGAATGTTCCGCAAATAAAGTGGTTTGGTCTCCTTATTATACAGTTGATCTATTTCCTGTCCTCCGTTTGATACTTTTCTATCTTGCTATTGTGTGTTGAACTTTGCTTCTTTTGTGAATCTTTATCCAGCACTGTTGTCAGATAAACCGTACCTTATTAGGCGTGGACCATAAGGAAATCCGGGGAGGGGTGGTAATCCCAGACAAAAAAATTGAGCAAGGAAAAATAGTCTGAAACAAATTCCTGCAAGCACCAAGACGCCCCCAAAAAGTCATGCAAGGGAACTGAGACAAATATATATTAATACAAGCATGTGAAAGGTTTATCTTTTTAAAGGTCAAAATTGTGTCTAACTCGATAGTTAACCTCACGGTTTATTTAGACTCTAGGCATTTCCTTCTGTGTTACTATATTTAGTATATTTTTGTAATAATAATAATAAAAATAATAAAAATTCTAACTAAATATAGAAAATGTAACTGAAAAAAAATCATTGTGAAATGTGAAAATAAAGTATTGTATTGTAGTATTGTATTGTATTGGTTATATGAATTCTAAAAACTACCTAAACCATCACACCAATTTTAGCTGCATAATTAAAAAATAGGAAAAAGGGGGGGGGGGGGGGAAGGGTGGGGGATATTCCTCCCCCCCCCCCCCCCCATTTGATGCACAGAAAAAAAAATCAATATATTATTGCAACACCAAAGAGGGGGGGATTTTAGGCAGTGTAAATTTATCACGAATTTATCATAACCCTACTTGGCATAATTTAGAAGCATTTCCAGGCACAATTTCAACTTTTACTGGGTGCCTCTAGCATCCTCACCTCCAAACTCATTCTGTTAAGTAATACCAATAATACTCAGTTATCTGTTATTTACATATAAGCAGTGGACAACTCAAAAGCCTTCAGCTACTTTGTCCACTGCAAAGGATAACTTATTATATTTCTTTAATTATCCTCATTGTACCTATTGATGTTTACCATAACCTCCAATTGTAATCGCCATTAGCAGTGTGGAAATAAACTTTAAAACACACACTGCAGACTTCGATGGCAGAGTTGCTATAGAGAACAATGGATGCAGCCGGTATTGAATGTTTTGAATTCAAAGTATAAATAACAAGGGAATGCTACTGGACAAATCTCAAATTAGGCTATCCAATCTGTCATTGTATGTTGAATTTGTTTAGCCAAATTGTCTTATTACATATAAATTTTCAATTTAAAACATGACCTGAAATTGAAGGCATTTATGGGAGGCGAAATCTAAAAAATTCCCAGGGGAGCAGGCAATTCCGGGGTCAAACGAGAGCCCCCCAACAGAGATGCATTTGGACCCTGAACAGAGGCAACTTTTTCTGCAGGCTACAATCGTGTGAGCCTACAGATTTTAAAAACCTGGGTAAGCCTCTGGTAGATGTATAAATTTGCAAATATAAAACAAAAATTAGTTTAATTTTTTTTTGTGCAGAGCTCTCAGCTAAAAACAAAAATTAGTTTAAAAACATTTTGTGCAGAGCTCTCAGCTAAAAAAATTGTCACACCCAGGAGGGGGGACAGGAAGCCAGACACTAAGAAAGGCTGCAAGCGAGACTACGATATGGGTAGAGGCAGCTTGGATTTCATAAAAAATATGTGCACAGCCTTACATGAACCAGATGAGCCTCAAGACCCCCCATCCCAGATTGCCATGGTGCAAGTGTGGAGTCTGCAGACAGTGCCCACTGAAGAAGAGAACGTTTGTTGCAAGCATGTCAGATACATTATATCTTTATAACCAGCCATTCTCCAACATTTGCCTCAATTGAGACATTCCGAAGTGTGCATTAAAGCTAGGTGCAACATTCGAGCAGACGCATTTAATTTCTCCATGGAGTTTCAGAAAGGCTGGTTATCGACAGTTTGTTCTGTGGAAGTTAGGTAGAGGGCCGAATAGGCGAGATAATTGGTATATGGGATTTAGGTCAAGCTAAGAGTGCTATAGCCATTTTTTTGCCGACTATTACATGTAAAAGACCATACATTTTGATATTATAATTTCAGCAATGATTTTCCTTATTTCACCATTCTTTACTGGACATTATCATTTTATAATACTTGTATACAATAGAGTGGCTTTGTTTGTGTACAGCAAAGTTGTGGTTCATTTAATTTACTTGGTTAAAATTTTGTTAGCATGGTGGACACGTACATGTAAGACACAAATCCTTAAAACAGGAAAATAAAAAACATAGCATTTTGTAAATGAGATATATTACAGCACACAATTTCAAGCTAATTGGATAAAAAAATAGAAAGTTATTAAGTCCCTTCCGATTTCATGTCTTATGTACCCACCGTGTAGAGTGATTTCACAAAACCAGTTAAATAGATACATGTATCAGCATAATAACTGCTATGAACTCCTGATTCTTGTGTGTCCATTTGACTAGTACATGTAGATATTAACTGGTAGAGATTGTTTCACAGGTTTTGTGAAATCACTCTACTGTGTTCAAGCACATGAACAACAATATATAGAAACGAATATTAAACTAGGGATAATAAAATTCAAAGAATCTGGTATAGGAATTAGTGGTGCTCCAACAACTGAAATATCTAACTATTTGACTATTGTTACTTTAGTCATAATTTATATCGTAACACAAAAAATCCTATTGTAACCGTTGGAAACTCAGTTTCACTAAATTTGTTGACATAATTTAAATAGTTGGATTTCAGTTATATTATTTCACAGTGATGTTGGAATGCCTCTAATAAATTCTCAAACCAGGTACATGTAACTTTTCGAAATATCCAATCTAAATATTCAGCATAACTCATCAGGAGTTCTATTGTTTTTTTTCCAACATTTTTTTCAACATTTTGCTATTCTGCTGAATCCTTTGTAATAGCTTTGATTGCTATAAAAATGGTAAATAAACCAGGTGATATCATCAATATTATTAAAAACAGTAGATGATGACCTAGTTGTTTTCTTCATGGCAAAGCAAGACCAGTGCACTACGCAGCTCTGGTGTGGGAGGTGGCTCTGTCATAATAGTAGGTGAAATCTGCTTGGGGTCAAAGGCATCTCTATTACTCCTACAAGAAATTTCATCTTTGCTGTTCTGAAGAGGTGCATGTTATGGTCTATTGCAGCAAGGTCGCACTGATTCTCATGATAAAGTATGAGTACCTTTTGATGAAAAGAGAAAATACTATTATTGTATACATTCAAGTTTCTCAGTAGAAGCTATAAAAAGGTTTACTGAATTCCCTAAGACTATAAAAATATAAAATGATTTCAAAACTTCTGTTTGGACCAAGGTCTGCAATGTCTAAGCAGCTTTGGACTAGTTTGGTATTTTATATTTTCCTCTATCATCCAACTTTGCTCTGTATATTTTTTGGAAGGACCCATATTTGTTATTTATTAGGAAGCGGTTATTAATAATTTTTTCAAAAACCCACATCAACTGCTGTAGAATCTTGAAGTTGTGCTTGGTTATCTCTATATACTAAAGCAAATGAAAAAAGATTGCGAAGTAATACAGAGGTTCTGTAGAAAATTTCGAATTTCTCTTCAACTTACCCTGCACTGCTGAAAGACTTCCCGGGAAATTGATGAAGTAGAAACTGTGAAAAGACTATTGGTTTTCTCTGCGTACCCCAGGGGCTGCTATACCAAATACGGACGAGCGAAGTCTTATTTATCTGACACAGCCAGGGAAACGCAGCGTTCCACCGCGACACTGCTGCGACTCCGCCATTTTGCCTCTAACCAAAGCTAAAATAAACTAAAATGGCTTACGAAAAAACAAAAATAACCCAATGCAGATCGAGATGAATAGTCAAACTCAATTCAAAGGCAGTTTGGAATAATCAAGATGCTCTCTAACGAAGGATGGAACAAGATCCACGAAGACGAATATCTCCCTCACAAAACTCGGGGGTTTTCAACTACGCGAAACTCAAGAGGCGCGCAAAGCATGCTAGGCAAGAGACCCGGGCCTTTAATATTAAGTCCTCTTCTTACAATCTTAGATCATCTAATAGTCTTCTCCTTAGTGCCCCTACCATTAGAACTAAATCAACACTTGGTGATAGAGCATTCGTTCTTGCGGCACCAAAGCTGTGGAACTCTCTGCCAAAGGAACTACGCCATCTAGAATATATGTTGAGACTTTAAACGTCATCTAAAGACTCAGTTTTTTTAGATTTGCATATAACTAGATATTTCATACCTTCTATTGTAAATGCTATTTTATTTTTATTGCATGGTTATACTTAATTTTAGACTTTTTTTTAGGAAACGCTATTAGATTTGTATTCTGATTAGATTTGAATTTTAAGACCGTTTAGTACTAATGTAATGCGCATTTAATCATTTATATTTAATCTGCGCAATATAAATAAATAAATTAGTTTTATTATTTATTATTATAAAAGGCCTCGACAGTTGCCAGTATTATTATTAGCAGAGTGTTTTCTAGGTTCGGTCCACCCGTAGTTTTGCACTCTGATCAGGGCTCAAACTTCGATAGCAACCACATGCATGCATGAGATTTGCAATGTCACGAGTATCACGAAAAGTAGTACAACGGCGTATCATCCCAGGTGCGATGACCAAGTCGAGAGACAAATTAAGACCATATACAAACCATGCTTTATTCTTTTGTTTCGCAAAACCGCGATGACTGGGACCTATGGGTGGACTCGGTTGTCTGCGTACAACAGGAGTAGGAAGGAATTGACAGGCATATCACCATATGCGGCAGTGTTCGGTCGTAAGGCAAGATTACCGGCGCTAGATCTATGACTTGATGTCTCACTCAAAAACCCCATAACAGTCAGAATATGCTCGGTCAGTCAGAAAAGTGTTAAGAGTTTCAGGGAGATTGTTAGGTAAAATCTAGCAAAAGCAAGGAGTAGGCAAACTCATGATCCTTATGCGTCAACCTGGAAGCCTTTAACTGTTAGACAATCAATGTACCTGCGCAGGCCCAAAACTTGGAAATTCGGACCAAGATGACAGGGGCCCTTTCAAATTCTCGCGCGATTCTAAAGGTCTTACATACACGATACAGATTAAGGACGGACAAACACGTGTAGTCCATCACGACAACCTGAAGCCTTGCCACAGTCCTGAGGGAGGGGAGAGATAGTATGCCCCGGGAGGGAGACTGGTGACATTACCGTCACTCAAACCTTAGAGGATCTGCATATTGCTGATCCTAGAGTTAGGCCTGCTAGGTTGCGACAATGTATCCGCCTTCCCGTTCGCTATGGTTACGATACCGGTTAGAGTTTACTTTACATTGGGGATCTCGGGATGAGATCCAGTAAAAGGGGAAGTAGTGTAGCTGCTATAATACTGCACATATAACCCCTGCACTTAGCAAAGTAAATTGATACTTGTAAACCGATATACTTGTAAACCGATATGACATTACTAGCATGGTAGGTTAGAGCTAACTGTACAAAAAGAGAGAGCAGATAATAAATTTGGTAGCTCAATAAAAGGAGTGGATTACTCTTCTGTTTAACTCGTGAGCATGTCGAATTACAGATTCGAGAATAATAATAATAATAAGTAGCATTTATATAGCGCCATATCCATTTAGCCCAATGGCGCTTTCCTGACAATGTCATGTGGTACTAAAATAAGTCTAGGACTAGAACTATTAAGATATATAAATTACATGCATATGAAATAAAAAGATTTATAGGATGTGTAAGATTTACTTGGGTGTTCAAATATGTAATATCTAATGAATAAAAATATCTAATATCAAATGAAACTTATCTATATAAAATGACTAATTGTAAGCTTGATTAAAAAGATAGGTTTTGATATTTGTCTTAAAACTAGTTATAGTCGTGCAGTGACGAATTGCATCTGGGAGGGAATTCCATAGTTTCGGTGCTGCATGTTGGAAAGCCCGCTAACCATAGCTCTGGGTTTTAAGGACGGTGCCTACTATTGTCAGCGCGCACGCCGTTCTGCGCATCTTCCTTTCCGCGGGTCATCCCGCGAGACAGGCCATTTGCAGAACTATTTCGAAAAAGCTGTGTTAATTGTGTAATTTTACAGTCGAAAGATGAAGGATTTTAAAATACGGTTGAAAGATATGCTTGAGAAATGAACGATTTGGGAAATCTTTAAATTCCACTACACGTCCAATTTTCAGCTGAAATGGTATTAAAAGAGCCGACCATTTCAATGATTTATCGTGGGGAGATGGTCGAAGAAGTGTAGATTTAGGAGATTTGCCCGACCAATTGAATGAAGGATGTTTGGACTGCCATGAATCGCTGCTGTGTTTTCGCCCAGCGCCTTGTGCTTTAGGCCTGTCGATGCTTTCGAGTTTCGTCAGTTTCTCCAAACATGGACTCGGCTGTATAAACAATGTGTGAATACGGTAAAATAAGCTTTGTGAAAACGGGTAAACATCTTGGACATCCAAAGAAGAATGAAGAAGGAAGGACTGTATGGGGTTTGAGCACAAAGAAAGCAGCAACAGGTTTGATTTTCAATGAAGAAAGTGGAAAGACGAGACTGACTCTTTTCACCGCCGCCATCTTGAAAATCTCCCAGAATGCAATAAAAGAAACCAATTTTCAGACTTACTAGGGAGGCCTTGGTAAAAAAATGTCAATTTTTGAAAATAAAATTAGCGATAAAGAGGCCTACCGTCCACATAACTTTTTAAAACGCGTGGATACCCCCATTTTTTCTTTTTGTAATCTATAATATAGAAGCTAAACAACGTTTACATATTTTTTTTTGTATTTATAAAATTGAAACTTGATGTCCATTTGAGCAAAAAATATATGTCTGTTCATGGTCACTAATGAGGCTTACAAAGCAAAATTTGTACAAAAAATGATTGTAAGATTGTAATCATTGTAAGATAAATGGTTTGATTGGTATTTTTTGTGAAGAACGCTATGTATAACGTTTTTTGCCCTAATATTTTGCCAGATAACCCAAAATATTAATCGAATAAAAAAATAGTTTCTCGGACAAAGAAAAAGGCTGAGTCAGCACTTTTTTCGATTTTCATCCTTAATTATCTCTCTTAAACGTATGGGTACCCCATATTTTTTTCTGACTTAAAAAGCTCCTTTGGGGGTTCAAACAATCCATATAGATTTTTAGAAAACAAATTCGTTTGCAATTCAGTAGGCACCGTCCTTAAAGGAGCTCATTCAACCAAGATGCATTGCGAGCTCAAATTTCTCGAACCGCCATTTTCGGGGCACCCGATAATGGCTCTGGAGAGCTTCTTGAAACAAATCCTATTCCATCGGTCTCACAGGGGCATACCAGTTGATTACTTATAGGGGAAAATGGTCCTTATTTATTAGCTTTTGTGTTCAGTCATATATTTCCGAATTTTCACCTGCCAGGGGAAATATTGAACGTACTCTGGAGTCGCCTTTGGTCAGTGAAATTATTACTAGAGCCTGTACTGGAGTTAGCCGACTGTTTGATCGTAATTCCTACAGTTTATCCAAACCAGAGCCTATCTACATTGGCTTGATCGGCCCGCAGACCTAAATGACAAGAAATTTAAAGGTCAGAAGAGCTGAGCCTTTCGGACACTTACAACATTTAAAGCAAATTGCTTTGACTGAAGATTCGAGTACGCGGTACACGCGCGTACATGCAAGATTACAAATCTCGCAGTTTCTCTCTTAGCCTTATAGTCTTGGTTTTCGTTCAATGTACATGTACAACGCTGAGATAATTAAAGTAAGTGAAATGTTGTGTTGATATCTGCATGAGCGGCTGTAAAGTGCAAACCTATTTTATAAATGTTTCTTTGCTGATGAATAAACTTCAAGTTCAATCAAGTGCCGCTGGGCGCTCAGAAAACTGATTGATCGATATTTTTTTACCCAGCATATCCAATGTACGATTAATGGAAGTCAAGGGGCTTTTAAAATGACACAAACCGGCTGAAATTCAGGCTAACAAACAATAACATTATACGGATTCGATTCCTCAAATTTGATTTCAAATTTGCATATGGCATTGGCGAGTCAAAATGTGGTATGGAGAAAGAATGCACGGACCTTGAACACAAATAGAATGTGGCAAACAGTACTTCAACATTTTAAACCAGCATTTTGGCAGGGACAACCTAGCTCCTTTCTTTCGACTACACGTTCTTGCATGCACAAGCCTAGAAAGGAAAGAACTCTAAATGTATATAAACGCTATCGTAGAATTGATTAATTTCCTTGCCACACGATCTGCATCGCTGCAACTTGGTCCAGAAGTTGGACAAATTGGTTCGCTAGATCGAGGATGAGATCGATTGCTAGCATCACGTCGAGGAATTTTTATCGGAGAACCGTAGTAATTCCGCTCATTCTATTACATTTCTTCAAGTATAAAGGCAACCGATCTCCCCGCCGATCAACTCGTAAACTCTATTTATAAAAAGCCCGATATCACATTTTCTGATTGGCAGCTATCCGATTTCAAGTAGTTTCCCGTATGAAAACAATAACAGTGACTCGCAATGCATCTTGGTTGAATGAGCTCCTTTAAGTAATTCATCCCTTGAAGTAAAATCGCAACGTTGTACTTCTAGCATGTCTAGATTTGATGCATGTTACATGCTTCATATTGGCCGGTTTTGGCCAGTTGGGTTCGAAAGGGTTAAGTTGCGTTTTGAATTTTCGAAGTTTAAGCAACACGAGAGCGCCCCGCTGCTTTCCAGATAACAAAACGCTCTTAGATGTGGGCTCTCCGTGTGGTATGTCTATAAAATATAACAAGCAATTCAATTTACGAGGTAATGCGTCTAAAGCCCGATTCAGATGGTGAACTGTTCATGTGATGAACTCAATACCTTTAAGTTCAACGTCGCCTTGCGGCGAACTTAATTCATTGCTCGATTGTGGCGATCAGGGAATCAAATTAATTTTCGCACAGCAGATTTCAACTGAGATGGTATAATTCATGCATTTAGTTCGGCACATAAGAAGAGCAGAGTTTGAATCAACGCATCTCCTGTGTTACATAATGCAACAGCATCTACGGCTCCTGCCGCACCAATTCAAACGAACCAAATTGATTCATTCGTCGCCCTTCTGGATGGAAATGTAAGTAATATTAGAACCAAGGCCTTAAGCAAAATGATTAAAAATTTGCATATTGAAAAACGCGCTAGCGAGAATTCGAAACTTACTCGTTAGTGAGAATTGAAAAACTGGAAACGTAAAAATTCGTCACTCTGACTCGATTTCAGCCACAAGCAGCCCAAGCTCTGTATTTTCACTGTGTGACTATTATTTCACAAAATTCTCAGATAAAGAAAATAAACTTACCTTAAGAGTTTGTTGTTGTCCTGTTGTTTCTCTGGGGTTTAGAAATGGCGGTTATGGGGCATTTCTCTCACTTTGGGTTTTTCTCTCAGAAAGGAAAGGCTGCACACTCAAATTCAAACCACGAGTCACTTGAGGACGATTTTTCGCACGAAAACCCGTCCGATAGGCGTAATTTCCTCCGTCAGGTGAAAGGTAGATAGTTTTTCTTACCCCAGAAGTTTTCAGACTTGAGAAATCATTATCCTAACTCTTCCAAATGAATTCATTTCTTTGAAAAAGCCCTCTCATTCTTCGTCAGAAACTACGTGTTTGCATCAATTCGGTCATGACCGTTGCAAACTCGGCTTTGTAGCCTGGTCTGCTGACAAAATTCCTATTTCCGGCAGTGGGACAGTCAATAAATTGCCAGATACTTTACTCTCTTCCCACGGGATCTAACGTGCCGCCTATTGTACTGAGTAGCCAATCGCGTGGCTACAATTTCAAACAAGTTGACATCGCTTGACGACGGCTAGTTCCCAAAGTTCACGGGCTCAGAACTTATACATATATACCTTATTTTGAAACGAACTGGTCTACAAGTGAATCGGCTCTGTGGTAAAGTGGTGTAGTGCGCGCGCTTCGAATCAACGATTTGTAGTTCGATTCCTGCACCTGATTTTTTTTATTGGATGTTGAATGACACTTGGCAGTAAGGGCTAAGTGTAGAGACGTCTGAAACATAAGCCTGGTTCTAAATTTGATACGCGTGCCAATTTTTCGGCACGGCACCCCTTATTTTCGTCGTGTAAATGGAATTGTTTCGGTGCTGGTGCCCTTAAATCTAGGAGTGCTAAGTCCATGTGAAAAGGTAGTATCGGCCCGGGTGTTTGGGTTGCCGTGCCCAAGTTAACAGTACCGTGCCCAAGTTAACAGTTCCGTGCCCAAGTTAACAGTACCGTGCCCAAGTTAACAGTACCGTGCCCAAAACACTTGTCGCCGTGCAGACCGGGCTATAAACTCGATTAACAGCAGTCAGAGTGTGATCCCACATTCCTCCCCAGGATCGTAACCGGACTCGTACAACGGTACACTGGGTGCCACAGGCTGGAAGAAATAAAAGGCGCACAGGCGAGTGAGAGAGAGAAGGAAAAGAAGAGCCTCTGGTGATATCCGTTGAGAATCTCACTTCCATGCGCTGCGTTTCAACTCAAGAAACACGCCAAACCGGTTTTCTCAGGTCATTGGTAAACCAGTGAAAATGACCGTTATATCCAGCACTCACGGTTGCGCCAAGATTCAAATGCTGAATCTGATATTCGCATGGACATTATTAACGGATAACACCACAGGCTCTTCTTTTTCTTTTCTCCTCTCTCTCCTCTCATTTTGTTGAGCCTCTGGACCCCAGGGTAGCGCAACGGGTTAAAATAATAGATCCTATAAGACACGCTTCAGATAAATCATTTAGGTTACAGAATGAAGTGTTTAACCTTTTCTGCTTTGGATTCTAATCACGGTGTATAAGCTTATTAAATTTCACCAAGAGAGCCAACAGATTCGTGATCTAGTAGAGTATATTTAACTTACCCAAGAGTCATCATTGTTACGATAGTATACCACATAGTGTCAGGTATACTGGTGAACTTGTCTGTGACCTGATCTCGCTCCATGTAGTACATGATGGTAGAAAACATTACGTTGGCCAAGAAGAAAGCAAAGAACAGAAATCCAAGATCAACAAAAGCTCTCTTTAACATGTGGCCAACAACGCGCATGTGTCGTGAATGTCGAGACAGTTTGAACATGCGCACAATTCGCAATATTCTTAATAAGGTGAGTGGGTTTTGGTTGCCAAAGATTTTATCAGCTGTAGTTAGGTTGGATATGATAATGACCACATAAAATGGTAGAACTGCCAAGAGGTCTATGATGCTTAGTTTGTCGAAAAATAACCGCAACCTGTTCTCCGCTGCATATAATCTAAGTAGGTACTCTAATGTGAAAACAGCAATGCAGAATCCTTCAACACTCATGAATATTGTTGGGTACTTTTGTCCATACGTCTGTTTTCCGGTAAACGGGATTGTTTCTACGATCGTGTGTAGTATACTTATGCATATAATTAGACCGATAGAATACTGAATAATTGCGCCGAGTCGCGTCGTGTTTGATTCCTCGAGTAAAAACCACAATTGCTCTCTTGTTGTTGTTGAATGGTCAGCCTTTGAACATTTCTTTCGAGGTTTTCTAATAACAACGTTGGTGTTATCTTCCCAGCAACATGGCTCGATATTGTTTGGCGATATACCATAGAAATCGAGTTCTTGTTTGAAAGCATCATGGCAATCTTCGGACGAAGTGTGCAACTTTCCAACTCGGTAAAAATTCAAGACGTATCGAAACATGTGTGGATCACGATCCAGAAAGTACTCCTTTCTTGTCTCATCAAAGAAACGCCCAAGCATTTCACTGCCAAAAAGGGTAGTCGGGTGTGTTCTCAATGTTTTCTCAGAGGTTACAAATTTTCGACCGCTGACATTTATAGTTACAAGGCGGTCATCTTTGCCTTTCGTATTTCTTCTTCGACGTTTGTTCTGAAGTGTCATCTATTGATTTCAATTCTTTCCGGCAATGTTGTAAATTTTAGTCTTCTCAGTCCACGTATATAGCTCGTTTCGTCTTTTTTCAATACGAACTTGTGAAGCAGTACCTTAAACGAGAGCATTTATATCACTTGTTTTCTTGTAGTAAGATGTACCTGTATTTTGTTGACTTGTTTTTGCGATGTGTCATAAATTATTTCACCCAAAGCGATGTTGCTTGCTGCAGTAATGAATCCCATAACATAGTAAACATTTTGTTTCATTGAGGAGAGTAGCTAGTTTTTAGTAGAGGCAAGCCTTGCTTATATATTTTCCTTTCTTTATATTCAATATTTCCATATTTCCAATCAAACGTCATACCTGAAGTTTAAACCGAACTAGGAATTAGTCAGTCAGTATAATAAAATTATCTCAAACCTCAATTTATCCGTCATGTGCAATTACAAACACTTCAGGCACCATAGGATTATTATTAAATGATAAACGCAGTGGTTGGTGGATAATTATTTGTGTTTTACGATATTGTCTGTCAGTGCGATTAGGAAAATGCTTGAAAGTCTTCAAGGGGCTGTCTTGAGAATTTTGTTCTCATAGAGTCTAAATGACGGGAAAAATGGAGCGAATGGTTGTGCATGTGACTTGAAGTTGTAAAATCTACCATGTTGCTATAATAATAATAATAATAATAAACGGTATTTAGTGTCTATATTCAATTAATATTCAAATTTCGTGCATTGTACAAATATTTATTTCCAAGCGGGTGCTTGGCTAATGAAGTGCGTTATTGGTGATTAATATTAAAATTTCGTGCATTATACAAATATTTAATCCCAAGCAGGTGCTTGTCTAACGAGCGTACATTATAGGAGATCATCGCCCAGAATGGACTTTGTTAGAGGGACATGGAGAAATTTTGGAATACATTAAGCTAATTATAATATTAATGAGTTAGAGGTTGCCCTACGATTGGCTTAAATAAATTAGCTTTGGGAGTTGCTTGTCCCTAGCCGATCTCATATGGAATGAGCTTTGGAAGTTGCTTATCCCTAGCCGATCTCATATGGAATGAGCTTTGGGAGTTGCTTGTCCCTAGCCGATCTCATTGATATGGAACGAGCTTTGGGAGTTGCTTGTCCCTAGCCGATCTCATATGGAACGAGCTTTGGGAGTTGCTTGTCCCTATCCGATCTCATATGGAACGAGCTTTGGGATTTGCTTATCATATCCCTAGCCGATCTCATATGGAACGAGCTTTGGGAGTTGCTTGTCCCTAGCCTGGCACAATGGCTCACAATGTTTCGCCGTTCGTATCATCTCATTCGGCAAAAGGCATGCTTAGCCAATCACAATACAGTATTCACGTTAACGAGACACAGATTAATATCAATCTCCCTTCCACCTCCGTGATCCACTAAAGTATACCATAACTGTGTATGTACGATTTTCTTTGCAACACGGTGTATCGTCAATCAGTTTTTGCTCACGTCTTTCCCAACACTGCTAATACCCGTAACTATGTAAAATAATGGCTTGTTTTCGAAGTCACTATGGCCTTAATTTATTAAAAGCAATCATCGAGGCCATAAGCCTATTTTTCATGTAAATTCGGTGCTTCCTCGAGCGTGAACATTATCGTATCAATATCACGCTGAGCCGACATGTTGACTAATTTCAGATCATGATGGGGTACTATAGAAAGCTAAATATTATCTTGCTACACCTTAATTCATTTTGAATACGTTCACTTTCAAGTGAGACCGCCTAAGGAAACGGTCTATGGTGCATATTTGAGGGCATTTTTGTTCAGTATTTCATAAAGTTATTCTGTTTTAATTTGAGGCTGCAAAAATCTTCTCTGGAGGACTGCACACGTCATATATTCACTGTGTTTTAATTCGAGTTAAAATCTCTAAGCATGCAAATTAAATGAGAACTAATAATTCCATTTACAAAGTCAAAAATCACGTACTTATGTTGTTTTTAGTACGAATATAGTTTTTTCAGAGTTTTTATACTCTCTGGCGTAATTCAAAGACAACCACTGATACAAGGTATAAGACTTTGTGAGATATTCTTAAGAAAGCATTAAGAAGTTTGTATTCAAATCGATCAATACAATTTATTTTTCTTTGTCATAACCAACATCAGGAATTGCTGTTAAGATTTGTTTTGATTTCCTTGAATATGTATCTAAAATACATTCAAGACCCGACACAAAGCGCAGCTTTTATTTCATAGAAATGTTATCAGATTTTAAATAATCAGGGTATTACTAATTTAACAACAAGTTCAGAATTATTCTACGCGAGTGCAATTTATTATAGTCGGCGGTCTTCTTACCTTTTTGAGATCAGTAATACTGCGATATCAAGAATTAAAAGAAAACTTTCAGACGCATTTACAGTGCAAAGAAAACAGGACAAAGCTTTAGACCAGTATTTTGTTCCGAAGATAACTCGAGTGCAAATTATAATGTGAACATAAGTTTGGGCTTAGGTACGGTTAATTCCGACATTTTAAAAGGGGTGCTAACATTGCGCGAAATACAGTGTTTGTATGGGAATCCGATGCCAAATAATTTCCGTAAAATCTTAAGATACCATGTAGCTGTGCTGGGAAGCGTTCAATCGTGTTATTAGTTTTCCATACATTTGTCTGTAATTAAACGAGTCAAAGTCCGCGGAAAAAAATAAGGACAAATGTATGGAAAACCTGATTGAACGCTTCCCAGCACACTGAGCTACATCCCTCAAATTTTGATCAGTTAATCTTTTACCTGGTATATTAAGATTGCAGACAGTAAATATTTCAGAAATTAGATTTTACGGACTGATTGGCATCGTATTCCCATACAAACACTGTTTTCGCGCCATGTTTGCACCCCTTTCAAAATGTCGGAATTGAACCGCGAACTGGTCTATCGGTGCCCGAGTTAAACTGAAAGTTATGAAATTTGAATAGCAAGAAATGGGAACCACTTACCTGTACATGTGGCACGAGAGAAGGCAATCAAGTAGGAACAACAATGTTCAGAATTAGTTCACTACTGAGCAGTGCCAATATTGTTACTACGGGTGGATAAAATATTGTCTGGCTGTAGTAATCTTTGCTTGTCTTCGTTCTCATAACAAGTTGTTTTCTGTATCCTTCCACGGGATTGTAATTAGCACTACGTTTAATGATGTCTAGGGTCTAACTTACGAATACTCGAATCATCCCCTCAGAAAAACTTTTAGTTAATGTCCGTGTCCTAACGAGTCTCCCTAAAGACCGCCATGATATTGAATTAATGTTGATTTTTCAGGAGCAGCTGCGTCGGCAAGAATCGTTGTTATTGTAACGGTCCATCTATCCAGGCATCCACAGTCCGTCCTCGCCGATAAAATATGTTCGAGAAACTCACATGCAGAGGGACAGCAACGTCCACGTCAGAACAAAGTTTTGTTGTATATCACTATTTTAAATATCAAGGTTTTGCAGAAAATCTTTGAGAATTGTTAGGAGTGAAAAAGTACAAGGAAGGGCTGCACGTTTTGTATACAGAGACTACTCAAACGAGTCTAATGTTAGCAGTTTGCTAAATAAGCTGCAATGGCCCCTACTTTCAATCCCTCCGACTTACTTTCATGTACAAAGCCTCTTCTGACCTAAGTGCCAGTGTCTGTTTCCTGCCGAAGGCCTGAATCGGCCTACTTGAAAATCTTACTCAAACATATCAAACTTCCGTTTAACAAAAGGTCACTAGACGTTAGTCACGCTCACGCCCCCTCCGGCAGTTTACTCAACTGTTCGACAAAATTACGGAATTTTCTTGCAATTTGTTAATTTTATGCCTCGTAAATAAAAAAATAAAAAAACCTACGAACGGAATACAAAACAATAATGTATTTTCTCTGTAGTTGTAATAGTTTAAACCCCATAGTCGCTTATTTTCCGCGGTCAATTTGCAATTGTTTTCGACCTGTTGAGTCAAAATATACAAGGCGTTCCTCTATTTCTGGGCATATACCAGAGAATTCTGGGCTATAAAAGGCTGGGAAAAGAACCAATCAAAAACCTACAACCGAATTCAATTAGTCTATTAAATTTCCCGCGTTTTGATGTATAGTTTGCCCACATTCGTAACGAATAAGCGCGGTCAAAAATGACAACCAAAATCTTGCATCTGCTTGCAATACTTGTTATTTCTGTCGTCGAAATGCTCGGAGAGCAATATACTGGCTCACAATGCTCTGAATGTCCATCTTTCGTGCACGAAATTAACAAGTAAGTACAGTTTTACTATAAATATTGCAGTGATTCAGCACAAGTTTATTTTACACTGTGGCTAGATACCCGGCAGCCGGGAACGGTTTTCAAAATACTAGATACCCGGCAGTCTAATTCAAACTATTCGATCTTTGTCTGAAGGAACACTAAGGTCTTTCAATGCGAATACTTATAATCAGTTATAATAAGAGCGGGCTATATATAGTTTCATCACCTAATGGTACCACTTATCATACATAGATACGCTGTTCACTGCACCCCGCATGTATTTTTACTCGCTCCCTCATCGTAAAGTTTATTATCCTTTTTCCTCATTATTGGTGACGAATTCGTCGAAATCTCGTCGATAAATTTTTCATTGGGGTAGCGGTTTTGGATTCACGTTTGACATCTGTGTTGACAGTCGTCTGCTTTATTTCTTTCAACGACTACATTACGCATGCGGAATACGGAAATAAGCTGTCCACACTGGCCTGGACACTAGCAAGATGGTCAAGCTTTGGACCACGTTCCTAGCGAAAAAGACCTAGGCGTGACCGTTGGTACCGACCTTACATGGTCCATTCACATTCGTCAACAGATCACCAAGGCGAACCAGTTGCTTGGCCTACTCAGACACTCTGCCGTCAAAGTCCGAAGTACTAGCGCCCGTCGATGTCTGTACTTGTCCCTGGTTAGGTCGAACCTTGCCTATGCCTCACAAGTATGGAGCCCACAAACTGTCGATCTGATGCAGGATATAGAAAGAACACAAAGGAGGGCTACTAAGTTTATTCTCCTATTGCCCTTCCAAACAGACATCTCCTACAAATCAAGACTCTTAACTCTAAAGCTTTTACCTTTATGTTACTGGTATGACTACCTTGACCTCATCTTCTTGTATAAGGCAAAACACGGTTTAGTAACCTTAGCTCCAGATGTTTTGCCAAAGCTTGTAAACAGGGTGAATTTAAGCATCTCTCTACGTTCGATGGATAACTCACTTAATCTTATTACTTATCAGATTCCTAATGTCAAGACTCTGTGTTACCAAAATAGTTATCTTATAAGAGCTTCCCGAACTTGGAATACACTTCCACACGAACTGCGTAAATCAGATATCTCTTTACCTAAGTTTAGATCATTACTATTTAAATATTACGTGTCTGCCATCACTTCTGTATTTGACATCGAGAACCCTAGGTCTTGGAAGTCTGTATGTCTGAAATGTCACCAGGCAAGACAGTTAACCGCACCTCTCAAATGCTGCTTTTAGGTTGAAATAGGTATTGTAATTAGATCATTTATTGTAATCTTATTTTTCATAGGAAATCAACGTAATTGGCTAACGCTGTGTTGGTTCTCCTGGCCTATATGTTTTGTTTGTTGTATATTTTACTTTATTCTATTTTGTACCTTCTATTATGGCCGAAGTAAGTAAATAAAAATATATAAAAATAAAAAAAGAGCAAATGTTCTCGCTTGTATGGGATAAGTTTCATATGTTGTACTATCTCGCTCTCTCTCTAGCCTTTCTCAGAGCTGATCGAACGGAGAAAACCTCTTGAACCAGGATACCCCGCCAGGGATGCCATTGTCAAGCCGGGCTATGCCGACAGTCATAAATGTCTTCGTTAAATTATTTAAGAACAAAATATAAACTTTCTCGCTTTTCGATGTTGGGACGAAAAACTGACGTTCACTTTTCTACTTACCCATTCCAGTTGATTGCAATTTCTAACTCAACCCCTCTCCCCTGTCAGTAAACAACAGCAAATCGGAGAACACTATAAGGTAAGTAGATATTAATCCAATCAGGAAGGAGGGGCAAATCTTGTCCTTTTCTTTCACTTCCCTCCTGCCGCTTCGCGGCTCGCTGATCGCCTAGCCTCTTAGCCGCTCTCTCTAATCAGCAGGCGGAGGAAACCACTGGGACCAGGACCGATAAACTTCACAGCGCTGAAGCAAAACCGGCAAAACCGTAACTCAGTTCCTGCATTGAATTCTGTAAAAATGTTTGGAGCAATAATAGTTAGTTATTTTCAATCAGCGATTCTTCATTGTCTTGCTTTAATGATTCTAACTTCGTGGAACTCGAGTATAAATTCCTCCAGCCAATGTTTGTATTTGTCCTAAGAACTTTGCAACCACTGTCAAATCTTCTCTTAAGTTATCACAAACTAAACTGTAGTGCTTTTCTCTTTTCTTCTTCTTTTCTTAATACCACCAAGAACGATCTACTTTTACTTTTTTGGGCATTGCATTAAGGTATAAATATTTACGAACAAAAGTAGGGCAGAAAAGCACAGGATAGCGAGAATGATATAAGATGCCCAATGAATGACAGCAGCTGTCAATCATTTATCACGTCTTTTTTTTAGCGTGAAATCAGAAAGTCGCATTTTCAAAGCTTGAAAAAAACCACCAATTATGAGGCACGAATAATTAGTATTTATGTTGAGACAAGAAAAGGTCATTCATAAAACTGGGTTGGTTCAATGACAATAGGATACTGTTTCAGAGTATCAGATTCCTATCTTGGTTATAAATAGGCAGATCTCTCAGTAGAAGTCCTCTCCTAACTGCTAGCCGTCATAACGTGAACATCTCAGCAGAGGTTTTAGATTAATTTTGAAATTTGCGAAAAAAACGCATTTTGGAAACCTTTCCATTTTTAACCCATTGTTTTCGTTGTATAATTTGTGTTTTTGATGCTTATTTAGTACTTTCTTAATGTTTGGGTACACCCTCCCCTCACCTTCTCCCCGAACTTGCACCCGCACATTCTACCCAAATCCGCCCCCGCACCTTCTAACTGCACCCGCAGTCAAACTCCTTCCAGGACGCCGACGGTGTACAACTTTACACCTTTCTCTGACAGAGTTCCCGAGTTAAGGGTTCAAAGCTATACAACCTACTCGGATCAGAGAAGAGTTAGTACGGATGTGCCGGTCCTCGAAATCTAACTCATTCAAAGAGATGGACTTAAAAATCCATGATATGTTGTACCACAGTACTACTTACTAAAGCCAACCGGACCCAACGTCGAACGTTATTGTACAATATAGGCCAAATCGTTAAGTTGGACCAACAGTCATCCAACAAAATATGTTGGTCCACATCGTCCAACATGGGGTGCTAAACAGTTTAACATTGTTGGTCCAACATGGGGTGCTAAACAGTCTAACATTATTGGTCCAACATGGGGTGCTAAAGAGTCTAACATTATTGGTCCCACATGGAGTGCTACACAATCTAACCTTGTTGGTCGAACATGGGTGCTAAACAGCCTAATATTGTTGGTCCCACATGGGGTGCTGAACAGTCTAACATTGTTGGTCCAACATGGGGTACTAAACAGTCTAACATTATTGGTCCCACATGGAGTGCTAAACAATCTAACATTGTTGGTACAACATGGGGTGCTAAACAGCCTACTGATTGTTATTCCAACATGGAGTGCTCATCGCGTAAAATTGGAGGTCATCTCCGGTGTATTTTCTAATTTGCATAATACCTTGGCGTCAAATTTCAAGTTTCAAGCTCATTAACTCCGAAATTTTACAGTAAACACGCGTGCAGCCGTACTTTCATAAACGTATGACAAGATAACAGCACGTGTCGAAGAAAACTTAACATCGGAAAATAAAATCATTACGACAATAACACAACTTAATTTAATCCTTACATCGCCTATATAGAATGCCGCGACACATCTGGGACATTTGTAAGAGCAACCGCGCTAAACTGATTCAAAAGCTACGCAATGAATAGTAAGCTAAACAATAAAGAAAATGTGGTCAAACACACGAGGTAGGTTATGTTTTTACTATTTTTTCGAAAAAATAACGATTTTATAGTTTAGGTTTCCACTGGCTTTTGTAGAAGAGATATTAATACACGATTTCCACCCTCAATCAATTTATTCGAGTGAGTACAAGCATTATCGATTTTGACTTTAATTTGGGATTAATTTGAAGTTTTTACAGTGAAAATTGGCGCTTGATTCACTTTGGAGTCAATTTTTACATTCAATATTACTTTAATTTCTTAGGTTTCGTATGGAAAAGTTAGTTTGATATATTACTAACTCGCAACCGTTTTCTTGTAGAAATCCGACGGCTATTAGTATTATCGAAATCAACATTTCTAGGACGTATATGTTGCGAACTCAAATTTACTTGCTAAATTTGGATTTTGAACATTCCCGCGGGGCCTCAGTGAACTTCTAAGCTCCTCCCCCATGAACAATAGCACATACGCCACCTAATTAACCATTGAAATTGCACAACAGTAGAACCAAAAGGGCCTTTCAAAACGAGAACAATTGTCACATGAGCTTTGTAAGTTTAATTGGAAAAGTGACTGACCTGAAAAACTACAGAACAATGTGGAAAGCGCTCTCGCATCATAAACAAACGTTCTAGCAGATGTTTTAAACCATCAGCTTTAAAATGAGATATTTCTCGTGTTTCTGTGTGCAGTAGAAGTCAACAAACAAAAATAAAGAATCTAGTTGTTGTCTTTACTTAAAACCGGCAAAGTGTGAAAGATTAGCGGCACTGCCGTTTTGATTTCAAACCAATCGCGACATACATGAAAAACTAACAGAACAACGCTGAAAGCGCTCTCGCATCATAAACAAATGTTTAAGCATATGTTTTAATCTTTCAGCTTTAAAATGATATATTTCCCGTATTTCTGTGTGCAGTAGAAGTAAACAAACAAAAAATAAAGAATCTAACCGACAAAGTGAGAAAGATTAGCGGCACTGCCGTTATGATTTCAAACCAAAACGACTGACATGAAAAACTAACAGAACAACGTAAAACTAAGCGCTCTCGCATCATACAAAATTTATCAGTAGATGTTTTAGCCCTTTAGCTTTAAAATGAGATCTTTCTCGTTTTTCTGTGTGCAGTAGAAGTCAACAAAACAAAAATAAAGAATCTATAGCTGTTGTATTTACTGGCAGAACCGGCTAATTTCTTGATAAACAACGTATTAGTCGGCTAAGCAGCTAATACGGCTGTGAATTTCTACTTGTCATTCGCATGCA
Organism: Actinernus sp. WN-2022; assembly: GCA_030867875.1. NCBI lineage: Eukaryota > Metazoa > Cnidaria > Anthozoa > Actiniaria > Actinernidae > Actinernus > Actinernus sp. WN-2022. The sequence continues at coordinate 3,869,267 of JAOWCC010001634.1, forward strand.
TACGAATGATTCGCAAAAATACATAACCGTGTTAGCTGCTTAGCCGGCGAATACTATATCTTTTCCTAGTATGATGTTTTATAATATTGAGTCGTAATCTAGAATCACAGTGTAGTTTATGTTATCAAACTACAACTTATCTATTTCAACCAATATTTGGGGTAGTTAATCATTGACTTTAATGCGTGTGGTGGTTTAAAAAAAAGGCGTTGATTTTGCAGGAATTGAAACTCAGTTTTCAGTTCCTGTGTGATAGTCTATAGAGCCGAACCGTTGACTTTCACTTTCTCCAATGGACGCGATGCAGTCTTGCAGCCCGGTGTCACAGCGATTCCCCCCCCCCCCCCAGTGAATTCGCCCCCCCCCCCCCCCCCCCCGGGGCGAGATCGCTATTTTTTTTAAATAAATCTAAAGTATTTTTTAATAAAATGAAGTGTAAGACCCCTACTACTACTGACTACAAAAATACGCGAGTCGGTAACACTCCTTTTCTTCGGAAAGTCATTTCAAATTCTTCCCGGATTTGAATTAATTGTACTGCTAGAACTGTACTGCAAAACTTACCGCCGTTTAATCTTCTCATTAGTTAATAAGTTGTTTATCCAGAAAGGTTTTCCTAGTTAGAACTGATCTAATTACCGAATTAACAAGCGCCGTTAGCTCAATTGAAATAGAACAAAGCACGCGAGTCGGTAACGCTCCTTCAAAGTTCTTTCGAAATAGATGGATCGACGCGAGCATTAACGGGTTATCAAAATCTTACATAGCACGATAATTACGACAACTTCATTATGGTTTTCATGCATGAAAAAATCATCAGACTGGCGACTTGGATGCGTGGGACCAATATTTGTTTGCGAGAAATAAAATAGTTTTTTCTCGCTTGTGAAAAATGTTCCTTCCCTGTTTCAATAGTAAATATACGAATTTTATTTGAGTTCGTTGACAAAACCAGTTTACTAAAACGGAGAAAAGCAATAGAGTTGTTGTGTGCTTGTTCTCAGTCTTCCACACTGTCATGACCTGATTTTAGGGGCAATTGTACGCGATGTAAACAGTCTAACATTGTTGTTCCAACATGGGGTGCTAAACAGTCTAACATTGTTGGTCCAACATGGGGTGTTAAACAGTCGAAAATTGTTGTTCCAACATCAACATGGGAACATTGTTGGTCCAACATGGGGTGCTAAAGAACCTAACATTGTTGGTCCAACATGGGGTGCTAAACAGTCTAACATTGTTGGTCCAAGATGGGGTGCTAAACAGTCTGACATTGTTGGTCCCACATGGAGTGCTAAAGCACGGTCTAGAGTGCGGGAGGTCGGGCGTTCGAATCCCGGCCGCGTCCTTGGGCAGGGACGTTTATAAGCCGTTGGCCTTGTCTCCTTCTACTTCTAATCAGTATTTGAAGGGGACGTGAAAGAACCTGTTGTACTACTCGAAAAAGAGCAGGGGATTGTCACCCGGTACAGCAGCCTGGCCATTACACTAACCACACTCAACATTGTAAACTGCGTGGCAGCTATTAGCGACGTGAAGCAGTCCGAAATAATTCACTGACGGGATATGTCAGTCATATGTAAAGCGCCATGAAACTGTGGTTGATATGGCGCTATATAAATATGGCCATTATTATTATTATTAAACAATCTAACATTGTTGGTCCAACATGGGGTGCTAAACAGCCTAATATTGTTGGTCCCAAATGGGGTGCTAAACAGCCTAATATTGTTGGTCCAACATGGGGTGTTAAACAGTCTAACATTGTTGTTCCAACAATGGTGCTAAACCATCGCGCAGAATGACTATTGTTTCGGTGGACATATTCAAATAAGGCGCTCTTACACAATGAACGTTGAAAATCGTTATTTGATTGGCTCTAGCTTTCACGTGAGATAATGTACGTCACTCCAACGCAAAGCCTAACCTGTCAATCATATGATGATTGATAAGGTAAAACTTGTACACAAATTCTCAAGAGAATTATCAATAAGGGCTGGTTCACACTAGTGAGACCAAGCGCAACCAAAATACGCAGACCCTGTGTCGTAATTAGCTTGCGTCGCTAGTGTAAACTCGTCTCTATATCATTGTTTAAAAAGATAAATCATCCGAAATGTTCCTGATTTCAATTCCTTGCTAAAGATAGTAACAACTCGTTCATTTCATCTCCATTTATCAGTCAGGCAGTGTTGTAAAGTTGATGTTGAAATACGCTTAACGATAATGAAAGCCGTTTGTTTAGTGTTTTTAAAATTATCCATGAAAATTAATCTACAGTCATAATGAAAGCTGCTTGTTATATTAACCCTTTCACTCCTGGACGCATTTGGGCTCAATTGGTGAAATGCAGAGTGCTAACTCAACCCTCCCCCCTCAGTTCCAGTTTGGCTAGCCCGGGCTAGTTAAATACTGCTGACTTTTTAAACCAAGGGCTCAAACTTTCCCCATGATGCCATTCGGCAGAATTCTACGGACTCGGCGGCGGTGAGTATGGTTTCTTCTGTAGGTTTTCCAATGAAATGTGCTCTAATTTTGGACAAATAAGCCACTGTAAGAGAGCTAGAGGACATCATTAAGTCTGATGACGGCTGAAAAGTACTTGGTTTGCTTTTAGTAGGCCTTGTGAGGGGTTTCATAGGGTTTTTCTTTTGTGTTTCTGCTTTGGGACACATGAAATAATTCTTCACTGAAACCTTTGAAATTCTGCAGTTGGTTGTCTTTTCCCCCTGCTTAACCTATTAGGATGTGTTTTTGTCACTTTAAAGCAACGGCTTGAGTCCAAATCACCGCTCTTGGTTGTAGGGGTAAAAGACTTATAAAAAAAACCTACAGGAGTCCCAGAGGGGGGGGTCCCCTTGTGATTGTTTTGTTGATTACCCAGCATGCAATTGGAGGTGGGAGCAGGAAAAACATGGTGGAGAGAAGTGCAGCATTAAGAATAGCATGCTTCACAGTCGCAATGTGTGTTTTGTGCAAACAAACCTGGTGGTTCGAAAGATTAAAGAAGGTACTGTAACGACTGAGTGCTGATTTTGTGTTTGCTTTTGATTTCAAGGGCGAATGGGAAGGATTTTGGAGGGCAATTTTCAGCTCCTCAAAATTCGCGAAAATCGAAGAAACGGAGAATGATCTCCAAAACAAATGCGTTTTTCTCCAAAGTGGGAGAGTCGAGCGATCCCTGTTATAGCTCTGACTTTGAAGTTATTCATCCCTTGAAATAATATCGCAACATCGTATTTCCAGTATGTCTAGGTTTGATGCAATATTTTTTCCCAGGTACATGCTTCATATTGGCCGCTTTTGGCCGCTCTAGTAGTGAAAGGGTTAAGACAAGTCTTGTAAAGAAGCTTTAGTTCATAACTTTGAGCTTCTAGGTTATCTCTAATTTCTGTAACTGTCATGCTTTACAACACTAACACGCGGCTTTAGTTCATAACCTTGAGCGAGACGTTTAAAACTACCGTGGCTTTTAGAAGACCAAGAAGCTTGATCGAATGATACATGTAGCTCATTCGAAAGGTGGATGCCTGGAGAATCTGTTTTCATACTTATTTGCAATTACGATTTGAACATTACCGTGAGATATTCCTATTTTAACTAAAGCGTCTTGGTTTGAAAGTAGTCGATTCAGAGCCGGTTTTTTAACACTGCGTTGAGTTGAACAGAAATAGCCGCGACTCTTTTATCAATATATTGACTTCTAGAAAACTGAGAAGCTTGAATGACAGCTCATTTGAAAGGAGGAAGCGTGTATAATCTGTTTTCATACTTGTTCTCAATGCGATTTGAACATTACCGTGATATATTCTTATTTTACCTCAAGAGTCCTAGTTTGAAAGCAGCCGATTCAGAATTTTTTAACACTTGCGTTGAGTTCATAAGTAGTCGCGACACTTTTATCAATATCTTGACTTCTAGAGGACTGAGACTCTTGAATGATAGCTCATTTGAAAGAATCAGCAAATAAATGGCAATCAAAAGCCTTAATACAATGTATGAAGTCATTAATGTATAATAGGAATAACAATGGGCCATGCACGGGAAATGACCACGTTCAAAACTAATGAGATACTGTGTTGCCAATTGAAACAAATTGCCTTCTATTACTTAAGTAAGAAACGAAGCAGTCCTTTGCAATTCCTCTTACACCATAACGTTTCTTAATTAAGATTTGATGGTTCACCGTATCAAAGGCTTTGCTAAGGACAAGAAAAATACCGCAGGAGTAAAGGCCTTTCTCAATTTCTTTTTGGATTTTGTTGCTAATTAACAGAATAGCTTGTATGGAGTGTTTAGAACGAAAACCAAATTGACTATCATGTAAAATATTGTTTTTATCAATATAACTAATCAATCGCTTATACATCAATTTCTCTAAAATTTAATTAAAAATTGAAAATAATGAAATAGGCCGGTAATTACTTGTACACATTTGAGATCCCTTCTTAAAAACAGGAATCACACGAGCAATTTTGAATTTCTCCGCTGTTGAAACAATGGCCAGACTTGTAAAGTACATGAAGAAAAGTTTTATTGAGTAGGCCCCTGATTTTGAGCGAGATTTAGGACGAATTGTGGCCATGAATCGAAGACGCTACGATTTCATAGTAGAGTTATACAGTCAGATGTTTAATGGTCAAGATTGAAAAGGAAAAATCAAAAGCTCGTGTATTCATAAAAGAACTAGAGAGTTCCATGCAACTTTTTTTCCAATTCCGCCACCACGTGTATGGATATCGCCTCTCAACCAATCTATCAACTACAATCGGGCAATAACATTGATTACATAATTTAAAAGTGAGTAAGATATCGAGTAGAGCACGAGAAGATACTGCATTTCATTTTCCAAGTACTCATCTATTTATTTATCTATTTTATTATTACACTGACTGATGATTAGAACGTATCAAGAATGAATTTACGGTGATCATATCACACATCATTTGCAAACTATTTAATACTCAGAGATTTTGCACTAAACTAGGAGAACATAATTGATAACTGATGCCAATTTGATGAAAGTAAACTACAACTACAGAAAAGCAAGAGAGAATGAGGTAAGAGAATCCATACATGGGTCTGTTCCTATGATAATTATTTGAAATCTATCCATAGCTTAACATGACACAACCTGGTTATTTTAAGAAAGACACCTGATTGGTGTAAGGTGGCGATCTTGTGCTAAGGAGCGGTTTATAACGATGCTGCGAGGACCCAGGGGATATAAGCAATGGTAGTCGGCCAACGAGGGTAGCCTAGCAGAACGAGATACAAATAACTTACATCACGTCTTGTTAAACTAAATATAGATTTCAAATAATTATCATGAGGCATAGACACGTCCAAGTTGAGTAACCTTTTAGGAATCTTTAGTCTCACCGAACTAGGAGCGCTGATAGGTGTAGAAATTAACGACCACCATATTTCAACAGCCCATGCACCGGCTCCAGGATGCGAAAAAGTAAGAGATCGAATCATCGTAAAGTTTGTGCATAGAGAGTAAACAGAGGAGTTGTACAAAAGAAGGGAAACATGGCAAACTTCTAGTCAATTCCCATCAGTGCAGAATGAATGGGCAATAGCATATTAACTAGAGACAACAAGATCCACATCAATGAGCCTCTAATCAGTTATAGGAAGCGGTTATTCAGGAGAAAACATATATTCAAGCGGGAGAACCACTTCGAGTTCCTTTGGACAACTAACCGTAAGATCTTATTAAGAGAGTCGAAACATTAAATGTGCTTGGATTCACTACTTAGTGACTACTCAAGAAGAGTTCGACAATTATTTAGATTTATCCCACAATCAAAGAGGTAATGAATGAGTCACTAACTGCAACTGCTTATATTTTATAATAAATACCATAATTAACTGATCCATGCATGGCTACTGATAGTACTAATCGTGTACAAGCAAGTGCAATTCTACCGCAACGTGGCCAACCACAATGCGCTCCTCCCCTCCCCACTGGAGGACATTTTTTACAGCAACTGATACGATTCTGGAGGAGAGCGATTTACACAAATTCGCGAGTGCTTTGTCGTACACTGTACTTCAGGCTAATTCAGATCGTCTTCGTTCGTATTATTACTACAGATCCTTCAGTGTTCGTTATTAGTCTTGACGTGAAGTTTACTAAAACAGCGAGTTTAACCCACAAAATATTTTTTGTAACTTGATGATCATGCATGCTAAGTTGACGACTCATGCACTGGAGTCACTGGAGTCGTGTAGACGATCAGACTCAGTGTGAGGATATATAGTTTGGGGCGGGTAGTTCAAGTTCAAGTTCATTTTATTCACACTTATTATTTATTTTTTTGGTAATTATGTACATTTACGACAGTCATAAAAAAAAGATATTTTTTTTGTAAGGTATAAAGATTTTGTAGGAGAAGAGTGCGTAGTGGCCAAAGGAGCAAAGCTTTCGAGTTGGCCACTACAATGTTGAAATTGATGAGGGAAGGAAGGTGCTTAGCTTACATGTATATGGCTTAGGTGTAGATTAAAGAAAATAAAGAAAGAAAGAAAGGAAGGAGTCAAAAGAAAGGTATTTGATAATAATTTACAAGTAAAGTAGACTTACATATTTAAAGATTAACAGATAAATGTTACACTACAGATATTACGTATACAATAACATCAGTATTTTGAAGGGAAAAAAAACACAGGAGAATACAGGTGACTATGACTGGCTGCCAAGTAGATATATTTTATATTGATTTTTAAAACTATTATGAGGCAAACATTTAATCTCGAATGGTATTTTCCCTCATATTTTTGCTGACAGAGCTCTAAATCGTGTAAGGCCATAATTTGTTCTGGAGGCTGGTCTGTGTAGGTTTTGTTTAGCAGCATATCTAGTATTATGTTTGTGAACATCAGAGGCAGACACAATCAAGTCAGAAAAAGTGGCTGGAATTCTATGTTTCACATATATTATTTTATGTACAAGAGTAGATATTTTAAAGTTAAAAATGTTCTCAAGTTTAAGGATTTCTAGAATTCTATAATATGGGGTGGCACTTTCGGTTTTCTTTGCAAAGAAAATACAGCGGACACATTTATTTTGCTTAGTTTTGATCTTATTTAGTCTGGATTGGCATGCTGTTCCCCAGCTCATTAGAGCATCATTTAGATATGGGTAAATAAGAGTATAGTAGAGTTGCTTTTGTGTATTAATAGAAATATAATGTCTAAGTTTGAAAAGAATTCCTACATTTTTTGTCAATTTGTTGTTAATATGTTTGAGTTGAGCATCCCATTGTAAGTGCTGATCAATAAAGACACCTAAATATTTTATTTGTTTTTTTTCCCTCTATATTACAGGTTGTTATTGTTATATTAGGTTCTTTTCTGGGTGTGGTTATTAGCATATAGTTGGTCTTTTTAAAATTGATGGATAGCTTATTTGCAGCACAATACTTTAAAACATTCTTAAGCTCATCATTAACAACTTTTCCTAACTCATCGAGGTCATTAGAGGAATACAAAATATTTGTATCATCGGCAAAGATTCTAAAGATAATTTTTTTTGAAGAGTTTGGGAGATCATTGATATAGAGGAGAAAGAGTAGAGGTCCTAAGGTAGATCCTTATAAATGGCTATCAGTTTCCAAGAGCAAGATCTCTCCTGTTATCAAGATGGTGAGCAGCAAACACGGTTCTTCTGCTGGTTCAAGATATCAATTAACATTTACAATTACATTCTCAATTACAATTGATTTCCGATGTTTAAAATTCACCTGGGAGAACAGCATTTTTTTTTGCAGGGAATCTTAAGAAAATGTCGGGAATTGGTAGGCTTAGGGAATTTACCGGTAAATCGTTGATATGTCGGGACAAAATGAAAATAAAACGAATTTTTTTTTTGGAAAACACACCGGCCACAGCTCAAACAGGCACGATAGCCCGAAACCTACAAAATATATTACTCTAACACTTTGGCATTTTTATCACACAGTAATATACTGATATATATATTTCCTGCCAAAGAGCTACTCTTTCTTCTAAATACACAAAGTGCTTGTTATTTACATCTCAAAGGCATAAAGAGCGTGACAGCAATCTAAAACTGTAACCACTTTTAAATACCTTGGCGTAGTGTTTGATAACTTTATGAATTGGAAGGCCCATGCGCACTATGTCTGTAAAAACGTAGCTACTTATAGGGTTAGCATCTTGGTTCGATTTAGAGGCTACGAAACAAAAACAGCAGCAGTATGTACATAATACGATTATTTTTCCAATTTTTGATTATTGCTCTATCGCATGGAGCAGTCTACTACAACAAGACCAGGACAGGTTACAGCGCCTGCAGAACAGATCTGTCTGTATGATCGCGCGTTGCGCACGCTCCGCCCAGGCAATGGAGTATTTACGCTGGTCTGCACAGGCGCTCCTATCATAAGGTTAAACTGTTTTTTCTCTGTCTTTATTCATTAGTTCCTAACTATTTATTATCATATTTCACTAGAGTCTGTAATGTACATAACTATAACACCAGGCATAGAAACAGGCTATCTCTTCCGAAGGTTAAACGCAATTTTGGGAAAAAACTCTTTTATCTTCCATCAAACCTCGTCAAAGCGGATAATGTGCAAACCTTCTTCCGCTTGGCAAAAAACAATATATTTTATATATTACCTAAATTAATAGTTAAGTTAAGTATTAGTGTTATTTCACAGGCTTCCCAGCCAGCAGACTCTACGTATATTTCCCGCTTATTAGTCTGTTGGGTTACCTGTGGGGTTATCTATTAGTTTCATAACGATCTCAGAAGAGTTTAAATAATTGCTTCGTGTGAATTCTCTTTTCCGATTTCTACGAAATGAATCTTCAATAATAAAAGATTGATACTTAATGAAGTTGTGTGAGTGGTTTTTGGGCGATTTGGGGCCTTCTAAAGCAGTTTATTAGGATTCGAAATTTTGACCGTTGGCCGACTGAGGCTCTAAGAAAATTTACAAGGTCGGCAACTCGACCTCGCCAAAGCACACACTTACCTCAAAGATCACCCAAAAATCGGCACTTTTCTTCCTCGCTCGCTATTCCGCTTTCGGCACAGGAGGGAATAGTTATCAAGCAACATCTGACCAGAGATTTAGGAAAATCCATCAAATTTATCATCGCCAAACCGCCTCCTCGAGACCCAAAAAGCGCGACCTTCCAATGATCTGTAAGAACCAGAATGACCAAAGCGGTCCAAAATTTTCCCGGCCCTACCCAAAACGATGCAAATCGCCTTTTTTCAAGGGGGAGACGCAAGCACAAAATTTTGCTTCCGCTTTAATAGGGAACGTATGCAAATAATCATTTCCATGGAAGGACCCCCAAGCGTGAAATTATACTTCCGCTCGAGAAACGGAAACAAATATATCGCCAATCAGAGAGACCATTACTAGGCTTTTAACGAAACTGGCGGTTACAGACTAATTTGGAATTTGGAAGATCTGTAAGAACCAGAATGACCAAAGCGGTCCAAAATTTTCCCGACCCTACCCAAAACGATGCAAATCGCCTTTCTTCATGGGGGAACCCCCAAGCGTGACATTATACGAAACTGGCGGTTACAGACTAATTTTGAATTTGGAACTCGCCAATCAGAGGACCAACTGACAGTGGGCTGGGGTCTTCACCGAGTGTTAGACAGTTCCACGTGAGAAATTTTCGCGAGTTCCAAATTCAAAATTAGTCTGTATACGTAACCGCCAGTTTCGTTAAAAGCCTAGTAATGGTCTCTCTGATTGGCGATATATTTGTTTCCGTTTCTCGAGCGGAAGTATAATTTCACGCTTGGGGGTCCTTCCATGAAAATGATTATTTGCATACGTTCCCTAAGCGGAAGCAAAATTTTGTGCTTGCGTCTCCCCCTTGAAAAAAAGAACATTTTGGACCGCTTTGGTCATTCTGGTTCTTACAGATCATTGGAAGGTCGCGCTTTTTGGGTCTCGAGGAGGCGGTTTGGCGATGATAAATTTGATGGATTTTCCTAAATCTCTGGTCAGATGTTGCTTGGTAACTATTCCCTCCTGTGCCGAAATCTGAATAGCGAGCGAGGAAGAAAAGTGCCGATTGTTGGGTGATCTTTGAGGTAAGTGTGTGCTTTGGCGAGGTCGAGTTGCCGACCTTGTAAATTTTCTTAGAGCCTCGGCCAACGGTCAAAATTTTGAATCCTAATAAACTGCTTTAGAAGGCCCCAAATCGCCAGAAAACCACTCACACAACTTCATTAAGTATCAATCTTTTATTATTGAAGATTCATTTCGTAGAAATCGGAAAAGAGAATTCACACGAAGCAATTATTTAAACTCTTCTGAGATCGTTATGAAACTAATCGATAAACCACAGGTAACCCAACAGACTAATAAGCGGGAAATATACGTAGAATCTGGGAAGCCTGTGGTTATTTAGCTGTATTTACATCGGTTATTTCTGTAATGTTATTTTTATACATATATTGCTGTTAATGTAATTTATATTCTAATTCGCCCTCGCTCAACCGAATACAATTATTTCATTATCACATAATAACACAAGACGCTCGCAGAAAGCCTCTTTAATCAAACTGCCATATTCAGTCTTACAATATATTCTTACAATTGCTTTACGTAATACAATTTACATTTTCAGTTATAATATGAAATAAACCTACAATATTAATTCGCATAATATTCAGAGTATTGCTATTAACGCAATCGTTATCGAAAGTCAATAATATTTAGCAGAGACAAACCACAACATGAAAATTATAAGTTTCCTTGGATTACACTTGAATAAACATATTACTAATTTAAATTTAACCAAAGTTAAATTTTTATCCAAGGCTTATACACGACTTTCATAATGGCCGCATATGTGATTTCCCGTTTCGGTAGTTTATCCACATGTATAGAAAATATGAACATTGCCATCTGAAAGAGCATGTTGACATTAGTGAACTTGTGAAAGTGAGTGCTGTAGCTTATAAAGCAATGAAGTTACATCCAGTTGAAATTAGAGAGATTTGTATGAGAAAAACAACGGAGGCCTTTATAGCCTCGCTTTCATATTTTTCTGCATTACAAATGCTTATAGCTCAACAGCAATTTTCCACATTGCTCCAAAACTCAAAACAATTACTAGTTATAATGTGATCTTTCATGTGGTAGCATTGGTTTCCCCCTACAGATTTATCTTCCAAATTATGCAAATTAGGAGGTGGCCGGAGGCGGCCATTATGAAAGTCGTGTAAAGCTGTCGAAGGACGCGAATGGGCTCCTTGCGCAACTGTGCGGCACTTAATATACCCATACTAAAACAACAATAATAACAATAATAACTAGAACGCTAATGAACTGAACATACCGTTAACAAGAACTGTATAACTGATTACTCCCTAATAGTACAACCTGTAATACATGTATGTACTATGCAGGGCCCCTCTGGATTCCAGCCGAGCTGAATGGGCCACCCTGTGAAAATAAAATAGTTATTTACTTAGGATTCTCCAGTTTTGTTATGTCATTGGTTACTGAGACTCAAGTTTGTAGACTATTAATGTTTTCAAATTTAAATACGAACAAAGCCTCAATAGATATTCCAAATAAACTAATTAAATTGACAGTGAGCTATTATCAAGACCTTTTACGTATAGTTTAATAAATGAGCAGCAGTGTTTTATCAGATTTAAAAACGCGAAGGCGCAGCCCGAGCGTTTTTAGATCTGATAAAACACGTGCTGCGAGTTTATTAAACGGCTTCAAAAGTATTCACAACGCCATGCAACTGATATTCGAGTAATCACCGCCTGCGATTACGAACAGCTCAAGGGAATGACATGAAGAAATTACCATATGTTGTTTGTTTGGCTGGCTTCAAGTGGACGTTTCGCAATGCTGAAAGTATTGTGTGCAAGGCCGGGCAAGAAGAACCTGCACTTGAAGGATTTGGTGTCAAGGTTGACATCGATAAAGTTCAAGACTTGGAGAGCGATGTGACTGACATGACGGCAGACTCTAAAGGAAGAGGATGTTTGTAAGTTTAATGTACGTTTTTATTATTTACGGCTTTGAGTTTGGTTCAATAATTAGTGACTAAATAGTGGCTCGGTAAACAAGTAATGGTAGTTGGATAATTCATTTTAAAGATATTATCTGTGTATCTCAGTAGTTTTGATCAGTTCTTTGGGTCTTTATCAGGATTTATTAGGATGGAACCTTTATATAAGGATTCACCTTAATAAAAAATATTTATATAAAGATTCATCCTAATTAGAAATTCACTGATAAAGCCCCAAAATTAGCAAAAAGGTACAAGTATTTTAAGGTACCTAGATAAGCAATTACCATACCCATTATTTTGATCAATTAACCCCATCATGGCGAACAATATCGTACATCATGGCCGCCGCGCATGCGTAGAATGCATTACACGTCGTTCCAAAATTAGTGAAAACAGTGAAGACAAGGCTTACCTTTTCGCAATTTTCCAATTTGCTGCTTTAATATTTATATTTCTTGAGGTCCACAAGTTTTAAATTCAGTTAACATGCCTGCTCCTGCCCTCGACTATGATTGCTAACAAGTTGTGGATGATTAGACCGGTTCCCGATGCTCTGCTAAAAAACGACCCAAATTAGCTAGAGCCGCCATACCGCATCTTCTGTTAAATACTGTAAAGGCCAGTCAGAAAGCTCAATCACAGACTTCCGAGTAGTTCATGTTTGAGGTCCACAAGTTTGAATCTGTTCTGCAGATACCAAAGTAGATTCTAACGCCAGAAAAACGAGTTGGAATACTTGCTTTGGTGGTTCCAAACGTCCTGTAAATAACTGCATTTTAACGCCAAAACTCTCCTTCCCAAACGTACAAAGTTTAAAGGGACAGACCCGACTCGTTCAGCTGTTACATTTCCCTTCGCGCAGGACGTTGAAAACAGCAGCTCGTCCGCCATTTTGACTGTCGATGTCCATGTAACGGCCCATGTAACCTCTCCTCATTCTACAAACACTCATCAACGGCTTTCTTTTTAAAAATAGATTTTCACGTACGCGCCCGCAATGACAATCGCTGACTGTACGAAATTGTTCGCCATGATTTTCCCCTAGGACTAAAGTCAAATCCCTCCGCAGGCTTTTTAGAATGATGAGATTTTATCAGGTATAAAGGAGCATGCATGTGACTGATTTGTTTCATCTGATTGGACAAATTGCTCATGAATTATTCATGAGTTTTTGAAATATATTTACAATCAATCTATTGCAACTGGTATGGTGCCAGATATATTTAAAACATCTAGAGTTATCCCCATCGACAAGAGTGGTGATGTCACTAACACTGGGAATTACAAACCTATCGCAACCCTGTCACCCTTTAGAAAAGTCCTTGAACGAAATATAATCAATTGCAGCTGTTTTTAGAGAAACATGATATATTATATAGATCTAGGAAAGGCTTCTCCACCGAACAAGCTAATATAAATTACTGACAATCTGAACTTAGCAAGTGACAAAAAGAAAACTACTTGTGGCCTTTTCCTCGACTTCTCATTTGATACCGACTGCTAACCACAAGATTCAGCTTTCTAGATTATATACTTATGGAATTCGTGGAACTCCATTTAAATGGTTTGAAAACTACAAACTGAGATCTACAAAATCGTACTCCATATGTAAAAGTTGGTGTGGAAACCATCCTCTGTGGCATGCCTTAAGGTTCAACACTGCTATTATTTCTATACGTTAATGACTTACCAAACTCCTCTACTAAGGTTTCTTTTAGAATATTTGTGTAGATGACACTAATATATTTTTTGCCAGTGATAACTTGAGGGAACTTGAATCCGTAAAGAAAGATGAAATTATAAAATAAGTTTGTATTAAAGTACTGTGCTGTCAACAAGCTGTCTATTTATTTTAAGAAGACTAATTATATGCAACATCATAAAAAAATACACATTTATATTAAACATCAACAACATCGAACGCAAAAGCTATATCAAATAATTGGGCATATATATAGATGAACATTTAAAATGGGAGCCTAAAATTCAACATAGTAATAATGATATTGAAAAAAATATTGGAATAATTAGTAAGCTAAGATACTACCTTGACGTTCATATGTGCTCAAACAATTATATAGTACACCCTAATATACTCATACCTGAATTATGGTCATGAGCTGGGACAGTACCTATATATAAAACAAGATTAACAAATATTTGCACTAAACAAAATAAATACATACGAAGTTATTCTTTGCGCATAGTAGAGTCTTCTTGGAATTTTAAAGCTTGAAAACATCTATAAATTTAAGTGTCACTTTTTGTCCATAAAATAAGGAACAAAACAAGCAGTATTCCAGCTGTGTTTTCTGACACTCTTATATCAGCATCAGAAGTCCACTCCCATAATATTAGGTATGCTTCAAATCAACTGAAACTTTCTACTGTCCCAAAGTGCGAACAAACTATGGAGTAAATTTTATTTGAGTTTTCTGCACCAAAACTTTGGGAAACCATTCCTGTTGAACTCCGTAAGAGCCTTACATATCCTGCTTTAAAAAATAAATAAAAAACAACAACTTTTGTTTATTCAAAATCAATTCCAACTAGATATACAGTGTAGCTTATCAAATAACATGTTTGACATATATACCAATAAGACTAGGAATAGCTTAGACGTATCTAAAATTATCAAATATTTATAATAAAACTATCTATTTCAATTTATTTATATATATATATGAGGCATGTTAACACAAAATGAGTGTTCCTTGGTAAGGCGCCTTTTGTGTTGACATGCGTCAATATGTGCACCGTTTCAGTTTCAACTGGCCGCTGTTGCTCGAGATCTTGATGGATTTTAATGCGGTTTACAGCAAAAGAACCGTCTTTGTCTATAGGACAACTGTCGAGGAGTTTTAGCCGCTCCTGGGCATTAGAAACACCCCAAAATGTCACTTTTAGTTGATCAACTGCAAAAAGGTGATAAGGTAGAAAATATCGAAAAATTCCAAATCTCAAACAAGGAAATTATGGGATAGAAAGGCTATACATGGAAGCGAGTGTAATTTTACTATCATTGAAACCTAGAATATCAGTTATTAGCGCTTTAAACTGAGGAAATCGAGAATTCCACACAAGATGAGGCATGTTAACACAAAATGAGTGTTCCTTGGTAAGGCGCCTTTTGTGTTGACATGCGTCATATACTTATTTAAAGTTATCCACTCGTCCTCCAAATAATGTATTTGTACAAGAACATAACTAAGTAATATAGGCAAATTAATATGTATGCTCTGTTAATAATATTAAGACAAACTCAATCGTTGTAATTTCAACATAGGCAGTGACCAACTGCCTACCAACTCGAAGGCATTCGCTACTTTGGTCACTTCGCACCAATTTTATAATTCTCCTCTTTATTATGTCTCTTTTGTATTAACTCTTAGTGTTGTTACATTATATTCTTTTACTGTATTTTATGTCAACAGTGTGAAATACAAACTTGAACTTGAACTCTCACATTCATGTAAAAACGCTTTGGAGCCTGAGCAACGTGAACACGAGGCTAAAGTCTCCTATTTAAACTGGACGCCATTTACGCAATGAGTCTATGGGGATTCGTTATCTTACCTCATCTTCTCTTGGGCAAAGCTATTAAAATATGATCATCTAGAGTCTGATATAGAGGATCATGATTTCATAGTCAGGCGGGTATATGGATTTTATCCTCGAGTGTTTATGAAGTGTATGAGCGCAGCAAACGAGTACAGGTACGGATACACTAAAACCATGATCACCTTGTTTTTTTATTTGTTTGTTCAGGGACATTTAATATCAGCATGCATGCTTTCATTAAATACCCCTCATTAACCATGCAAGAGGAAAAATGAGAACTAAATTTCCCTCGTTAATATGCATCT
Source organism: Actinernus sp. WN-2022 (assembly GCA_030867875.1). NCBI lineage: Eukaryota > Metazoa > Cnidaria > Anthozoa > Actiniaria > Actinernidae > Actinernus > Actinernus sp. WN-2022. The sequence continues at coordinate 3,885,181 of JAOWCC010001634.1, forward strand.
GAGGGACATTTAGTTATAATTTTCCCTCATGGACATGCAGAGTGAAACTTAGGAGAGCATGCAAGCTGTTGAGTGAACGTTATTAGAGAGCTTAAGCAACGACGACGGGGATCGGACGGCAGTGACGACGGGACGTAGAAAAGCGTTTTCTCCCGAAATATGATGTTTACTATTTCCTTCGTTCGCTTTTAATTACTGTTCACATCCATATCTTCGAAAAATATGATAAGCATAGAGTTCCGTTCACGCCGAACGAAACACGGAGTGATTTACTTTCGACCGTTTCCGTTCTCTTGTCAACGTAGAATATGGCATTTTCACGTTGTCTTTTTGCAGACAACGGTTGAAATGTAGTTGACTGCGTGCATTTTCACGTGAAGTTATTGTATTTTGTAATTAAGTATATTGTGTCATGCCGTCGTCCTAGACGTTGCCGTCGTCGTTGCTTAAGCTCTCTATTAAGTCCCCTTGACCGTATCTAACCCGGCACTCTCTGCCGATTTATAACTGCGCGAAGAACCGGTCTCGATTCCTCATACCCCTGTCTTCATTGTGGGATACTTAAAACCAACCACATAATTACATTGTATTTTAGTGTTATTCTTCTCAAGGGGAAGCCAGAATAATTCAATACATGGCGCAATAATAACAAAACGTTTTCGAAAGCAACCCAACCGCGACGTCTTTAGTTGAGGCATAGAAAACTAAAACTTCTCGCAGATTAGTTCGCTTCCTCGGAGATCATAGTACGTATTACAAACTAATACTATGACATTTCGGGTTAATCCTCCCTCGGCTAGCGGAGCAATTTAGTAACTCATCGTATTACACTGTACTTATAATAACATCGTGTGAACATGTCACGCAATGTTGCAGAAATTGTTACATGGTTTGTCAACAAACGCAGATAAAATTCTCCAAATGGCCATGCAATATGTTCTGTTTAATGTATAATTGTCATCGAAATACCTGATCGAGACAAACATGACAACTGAACTGAGTGTAGCTCTGGCAACAGTGCTATCTTTACTTATATATATATATTTATTTATATATTCACCGCGCGTGTGAATATATTACTCTTTAGAAGGAAATATAATAGTATTTCATTGATAATTATATATTAAAATTTTAAATTTCATAGACTCTGTGCTCTCTATAAGCAGGAGCCCATTACCAGGAGCATACCTATGTGATGGGTAGCGCCTACAGCACAGTAGACGATGTGGCTATTTATAGTCGCGAAGTTCTGGTATGCGATTACGTTGTCTTTTGTTCTCTTGGGCTTTATTATTTTTTAACAGTTTGAACCGTGTTAATTACAATTTTTCAGTGCATCTTGATTGGTTAAAAGTGACGGCCTTAGTTTCTTTTCGCGGGAAACACAAAGCTAAAAATAGCTACATCATCTATTCTGCTGTTGGACAGACCTATTCTGGGAGATGCACGCTCCTGGTAATGGGCTCCTGCTATAAGCCACTTTCAAGATCATGCGCACTGTTCATGTCTTGTTTCTATCTGGCAGGCCACCTATTGTTTAACATCTACCTACAAATAAACAAAGGATTTCTACAACTGCACATGATACTGAAGCCGAGTTATTTAGCTAATTACTACGAGCATTCCGGTTTACAGACTTTGGCAGGATTCTTCAGTTCTAAGGACTCTCGCTGGCGCCGTCTCGGTGAAGCCTTTCGACTTTGTATTTGTTCTTCTGCTGCTCCTGCCTGAAGAATAGGAATTGGTAAAGCTAACATGATGATCCCCAGCAGACAGCACACCGAACCGACGAGTTTGCCGAGGACAGTGATTGGTACGACGTCACCATACCTGTTGAATATGAGAGCAAATCTGATTGGCTAAAGGCATGTTTATATAAGAGGCTACATATATGGAAATAGAACGCGCGCGTTATCTCCTTTAATTTTTTGTTGTTGGTTGTTGTCGTTATTTTATAAAGCGGCTCGTAATTTTCAAGTTTTTCTTTGTTTTCCACGTGTTTATAACAGAGAACAAACGTGGAAAGCGTGTTATATTGTTTAATTATCATATGTTATACGTGTTTATACAATGAAGAGTGTGGAACGCGCGCTCTGATTGGTCAATAGCCATCTGTTATTAGAGTACAGATGCACAGATGACGTCAAGTTTTGTACGAGGTCATTTCGTAGCCTCGTTTTGAAGCTAATTCTATTGTATAAAACAAATCGATGTCATTTTGCCGTGGGTAGTTCTCTTATAGACGCACAGACTTCGCAACGTGACCAATAACAACAATCACGCTACTCGACTGCGCCTCGTGGCATACCGTAAAAGCTCTATTTAGCTCTCAACTCTCAACCCCACTCTCAACCTTCCCTATGAAAGGCCTGAAAGGAAATAAGCCCCTTGTGGGCTTAATAGAGCTTTTACGGTATGTATGTCTTCTCCCGACTTTGTGACGTCATCTATGCATCAGTAAGATGACAGTTAAAAAGGTGATCTGATTGAGGGCAACAAGAAACAAGCCAAAACGTTTAGTTGATAAAGACGAGCATTCAAAATATTGTCTCTCCTACTAGTACAAATCTAGTTCGGAAAGATGGAGATTACTTAGCAAGTAGACAGGCATTACTGATCAATGAGCTGAAGACAAAATAAATGAATGGTAATTCCATGTTTTTTTTATGGAATACGGGCGAATTATTTGGCATACAACGACAGGCGAGTTAACGTTTCATACCAAAATAATATAAATTTCGCCCGTGTTCCATAAAAAATATAATGACCATATTATCTTATAAATAAGAAATGGGTAAATCTAATTTTTCTTCGGAAAGATCGAAAGGACAGATTTGAAGCAGATTTGAAATTTTCTTTGAAGCCAACGGTCGCGAGTGGCGGCCGCGTCTTGAGACAAATTTTGTATTCAAATTACTAGATTGTGATTGGCTGAAAAAGAAATAGCGTACGAAATTTCCTGTATTTTAATTGGCTTCATCTAGCCATGAAATACCGCTCTGTATTTCATAGAAATGCTGAGTTCTGATTGGCTGCATTGAACTATCATATTCGTAGGATTATATTTGAAATATGGAACAATACGCCTCGGAATTGTTTGTGTCCCTAGATAAGCTATTAATAAGGGTGCGTTTCATTGATCATATTGCGGAATAAGAATACACAGAATGATCACTATAAATCGCTTTTTTAGCTGCATAACTGGAATACTAATTGTATCCTGAATATCATATTTCAGCAATCATATCAGATGTAGCTTACACTGCAAAATATGACCGAACCAGTGATTTCCAGACTCTATCGTATGTCTTCCCATTCTGGAATACGGTCAATCGAACGCGCCCTAAGACTTACCCAACCGTCATCATGGTTATTATGGTATACCACATGGATTCAGGTATGCTGTTGAACTGCTTGGATGTGTCCTTCTCGATGTAGTACAACACGCTGGCAAATAATACATTGGCTAACAGAAATGAAAAGATGAGGAAACTAAGATCCACAAATGATCTCTGCAGAGCATGTCCCATCATACGAAGTTTTTTGGAATGACGAGACAACTTGAATATTCGAAACATCCTCAGAATACGAAGAACAACAAGGGAGCTGGCATTTTTCAGAGCGCTCGACGGATCTTCTGCAAGATGTTGCACGCAGAGTAGAATGTAAAACGGAACAAAAGCTAGCAAATCTAAAATGTTCAGCTTAGTTTTGATAAATTTCCATCTTCTTTCTGAAGCGAACAGGCGCAGGATGTATTCAAGAGTGAACACAGCCATGCAAACAGCGTCTATAACGAAAAACGTGAGCGGATAACGTTCCTCACAAGTTTTGTTTCGACCGCAGCTTATAGTTTCTACAATAGAAGCAATGATGCTTAAGTATATAAAAATGGCAATCACAGTTTGAACACCTTTCGCAAGCAGTGTGTCTGTATTCTCAAACAGATTCCATATACATTTTCGAATTCGTATCGTCCTTCCAGTTTTATTGTCAATCCCTTCGCTGCAAGAAACAACAGTGTCTCTGTTGATAAAAGCGCCATACTCCTCCCAACAACACTCATTCACTTCGTCGATTGATATTCCAAAATATAGCAACTCTTCATTGAATGAATCAACACAGTCTTCATACGACAAATGCAGTTTTCCTAATCTGTAATAATTTAGGATATAGCGAAACATGTGAGGATCCCGGTCCAGAAAGTACTCTTTCTTCTTCTCGTCAAAGAACAGTTTTAGATCCTCGCTCCCGAGCAAGGTGTTTGGATGTTTTTTTAAGGTGCTTTCCCATGTGCTGAATTTTCTGCCGCTGACGTTAAGTGTAACCAACTTGTCATCTTTTCGAGTGTGCCTCCTCCTACCTCTGGATTGCAGTGTCATACATTCAGATTAGCGTATCCGGTAGTTCAATTTCGACAGGAATTGCTGTCGCGTCTTATTTCGTTACTCTGCATCAGGACTGGTGTAAAATGAAGAGAGGGAGATAAGAAAAAGTTACTATTAATCGTTCGTAATTTAAGCTTTTTATTTACTGTTTAACGGAATCTGCTTAGAGGTCCGCACCGTAATCCACCATACGAGACTTGAAAAGATGGCGGCGATACATTTGACCACAATTCCTTGCGAACCTGTGCCATGATAACAGCATTTTAGTTGGCTGTGTTTGATATTCTAAACCTCTGCCGCGAATTGATTTTTTGCGAGCAAAGAATTGTGGGTAAAAGTACAAACCGCCATATTTTTCGCTGCGGTGGATTCGACTGATTGTGATGATCGATTTGATAAAGCAGCATTCGACCCACCACCCTTTTGTATATTAAAGAGTAAAATTAACGGGAGGTGGGTAAGTGTGATTTTGACAACTGTCTACTTCTAATCGAATGGGTCACGAAGTCACATCGAACTGTTCTGCGCCTAGCTTTCCGAATGTTTGCAAGAACTAGTAACATCTCGATTGGATCAGATCCTATTGTTTTCGAATAAGGCAACCGAACGTCGACCTTAACGTCGGCAACCATAACGTCGACCTTAATGGCATTAAGTTCAACGCATGAAACATTCGCCGTATGAAACGGGCCGAACTGAGCTACCGTATTTAGTTAAGTGGAATAAGTATGATAAAATATACTGAAAAAAGATACGAAAAAACCTTACCATGTAGATACGTAACTAATACCCATTCACACCACTAAGTTCAGCGTATGAAACATTCGCCGTATGAAACGGGTCGAACTGCGTGAGCTACGTTGAGCTAGTATTTTTAAAAGTGAAATGAGTATGATAAAATATATTGAAAAGATACGAAAACTGAGGTTATCTTGTCCTATCTTGTATGTGCTTAGTTACAAAGGGTTAAAACTACCTCGAACAGGTTGTTTAATTAAACTGAGTTTATCTGGCCCCTATCTTGAATGTGTATTTTTTTGTATAGGTCAGTTGTGACTTGATAATATATTTCAATTAGTACCTTCGGAGATATTAGCATCTTAATACTACTCTGTAAATCAGTTCTAAGTTAAATAAAGTTTATGTATGTATGTTTAGTTACACAGGGTTAAAACTACCTCGAACAGGTTGTTTTGTCAAGAAAGGTCGGTTTGAAACTAGTTTAGCGCCAACTAGCATGCATGCGGTGTTAACATATATTAATTTAAAGTTGTTTAATTAAATATATTTTAAACATGTTTAAACTTTGGTGTAAATGTGGTATACGTTAAGCTCTTAAAGGTTCTAAAGTACCTTGATAGAACCGATCTGTTCACACAAAATATACTGAAATGTCTATCAAAAAGAACGGGAAATCCTGCTTTAAGGTAGTCCATGCAAAATTTTAAACAGTGCTTGCCATGCCAACGATTGTAAGATTCGCAATCACCACTTTTAATTTGTTCAACTTTTGCTCATGATAAGCATAACTTCTTGGACGAAATATTAAAAGATTCTGATTGTTAACAGTTTTTCCGGCTGCATGAAATTCAGCTAAACAGAACACATTTATGATCGCAAATATATTATTTAAATATGAATAATCCTAATAGTGATTATTTTTAAATTCACTGTACATATAACGCCGCTTCGTTTTCATATACATATAAATAATGTTCCCCACCACTAAAGGGTACCTACCTTGAAACTAGTGAAAGCGTAAACAAAATAGCTGTTTTTATATTGATCAAGACCATCAAACATTCAAAGCTACATATGAACAAATAAATATTATATTTCTTTAACTTATTCGTGCCGTATATAAATATTGTATAACCTTTACCTGATTCAGTAAAGTAATGTTTAAAAATCCTCAAATGTTCGAGGTCAGCTTTTCAAGACGTAATTCAAAGAGGTATTTTTCCCATGTCCGTACTGCCTGTTTAAGTTCCAAGAATGCTTTAAAAGGAAATGTTTCCCACCTGCAATGTGCTCGAAGTGATATTCATATAGAAGGTTAAATTATTCCACGGCTTTATTCTGTTCTCAAGCTGCGAAATTACCGTCAAGTAACAAATTGCCTAAACAATAGAACCCACTCGCATTTCTACCATTTGATCTAAAATAATTATTCAAATGGCTCTGTATGATACTGTACATATACTATTGGTCTAGTTCCATATCCACAAGGTTGAAAATAAACAGAGCTATTTTCATATAACACGATCACACTGTGAAAGTAGTAGTATTTATTAATAGCTAGCTTTTGATAAGGAATAGTGGGCAAATTAATAATGACTTGTTTGTTATTGTACAAATATTACATTCATTGGTAAACACAGCAATTTCTGACAAGGCTGAAGCCGAAAAATAAATATTCACCATCTCCAAGATGTAATAAAAAGCAGGTTGAAGTCGCACCTTTATTAATAGCATTTGATCAGGCATAGTGGGAAAATAGTTACGAACATTGATTTGTTTTTTTAACGTGCAAGACAGCAGTAAATGAGCCAACGTTTCGGCTGCGGCATTTGATAACAGGCGATAAACAAACGAGGAATTACGCAGATACCATAACAAATTGAATGCTAGTAGCAAATATTTTGATAGCTATACTATATTGGGTATTGCTAAAAATGGCCGGCCAAATACTGAAGTGAAAATAATAATTATATAACCAATCAATCCAAGTGTATTATATTAGCAAACCAAAAATATTGCACGTAAACTAATGTGAATGCGGGAGTTCGTTACACTTAGTTTCGGCGCTTTTCTATTTAAAAATCAGCACTGTATTCTAGTCGATGTTTTCTAAATTTTACAGAATTAAGGATTTCGCACTATAGTAAGCCAGAGAAATGATAATCTTATCCGGTAACTGTATTATTTTGTTTTTAATTTCACATTATAATTGGATGAAGCTGAGCAAATTCGTGGCGAGCTGTCTGTTATTTGACGATGCCTTTTAAATCTATTGTTTCTTTTCTTAAGCCAGCTTTCGCGCTGTGACACTGAAACAAATCAGTACTCAGCGATCGCAGCGATCATAATGATCAAATGGAAACCGGGTTATTACAGTAGCTCTATCGGTTCTCACTAGCGACATCAAATAATCATGATCTCAAAGAATATGAAAATGGTCAAGCATTTTCTTTACCGGTAGCTGGTGTTTCCATATGATTAACTGATTTAAAAGCGACTTGTTCCGTCTTAGGCCCGATTCAGACGTAGAACTTTTCATGCGCCGAACGCAATTGAAACAAAAAATAATTAGACGGCTTCTTTTGATCCAATTAGGTTCGGCGCGCGAACAGTTCGACGTCTGAATCGGGCCTAAAACCTAGTTTCCATATAATCGCTACGATCGCTATGGTCGCTGAAAAATTGGCCCAGTGGTTGTAGCGATCATTTGGAAACAATTTTTTTGTCGATCGTAGCGATCCTGGCGATCGCGATCGCCGAGATAGACCAAATTCTATCTCGGCGATCGTAGCGATCGGGTGGCGATCGAAACGATAATATGGAAACCACTCTCCAGCGATCGTGTCGATCCAAACGATCCCATAAAGCATTGCTCACCAACAGAAATATCCCAAGATGCACCCAGGTTTTCTCGCACTCGGCAAAATGGCGTCTACCAGTGCAGGTACTAGCAACAACGCGAGTTTTATGGAGGAAGTCCAGGTATACGAATGCCTATACAATAAATTCAGCAAAGATTACAAGGACAAGTTTTTCAAAATCAACTGCTGGAAATAAATTGCTGAAAAGTTCACGATAACTCCTAGCGAAGCAGAAAACAAGTTCAAAAACATTAGAACCGCATACGGGAGATTTCTAAAGAAAAAGAACACGATACCCTCGGGCACATGGAAGGAAGCAGTGTCTGTCCCGAGAGAGTTTAGTCAGCTGGACTGGCTGTAAAACCTCAACGTTTTCTGTGTGCTTGGACGATCGTAGCGATAATATGGAAACCGGTCAAAGATTTAGGATCGCTACGATCGCCGCGATCGCTGGGCCAATTTTTCAGCGATCGTAGCGATCAGTATGGAAACTAGGCTTGACGAAGCTGTACAAACAAAACTGCAATGTACAAATATAGAATTAATATATATTTCCTAATATACCATTTGCGACTAAAACATATTTTTCAGATGTCTTTGGGATCATGCGCCGGGCTAAAAAAAATTTCAACAACATCCCATACTTGTAGGTACTAATATTAGAATACTAAAATGTACTTACAGTATATGTATATATTTGTATAAATATAAAGGGACCGATATATTGTTAAAACTTTAAAGATAAAATGGAAAAATAAAATTATTGGTTACTCGAGTTTCACGCTCAAAGTTATCATCAGACTAAAATGTGCATAGATTACGGAGGCTTATAAATGGCATCATAAAATTTGTTTTCATGTCGGCATTTAGCTAAGAGTTCGGATCGTTTGTTGAAAAGTTTTGTTTCTTGGCTTTTAGATTGCAAAGTTTTTCCGCTAAACACAGGTTGCATTGTTTGGAACCACTCTTGTAGGCGTTAGCCCGTTTCATAATTGCCATTTAATCGTGAAATTGGTCAGTGTTGGCTTCCTTCAATTCCCAGACGTGCTTTGAGAGGGCGGTGCTTGAAGAATACTTTGGGATCATCCCCGCTCTCTCGGCAAAGCACGTCTGTGAATTGAAGGAAGCCAACACCAAGTTTTATAAGTAATAGCGCGACTTACTGCACGTCATCCATTGTCATTAATGTGCCAACCAGAGATCCATTGGTTCTTAACACAAAGCGGCCTTTTGAAATCATGGCGGGTACATTAGCATAACAATTGCAATGTTTATCAACACAAAGTATCGCTATAGCAATTTCCCCGAAAGCCAGCCGAGAGAGGATTTGTGGAAGTTCCGACGCTGCAGGCGGAGGGACTTTTACAGACTTCCCGAGGCAGAGAGGAAATTTAATCACTAATTTTCCGAAATGTTATGCTATCACTTTGTGATACTATTATCACCGAGGAACGGAACAAATCTCTGAGAAGTTTAGTTTTCTCTGACTAAACTGAAGACGTCGTAGTTGAGTTGCTTTCGAAAATGTTTTGTTATTATGCTTGATTGAGCGCTATTGATTGAATTACCCTGGCTTCCCATGGGGACAAGCGTGTTGTTTTGAGAAGAATAACACTGACTAACCTACAATGTATTATGTGCTTGACTAAATATGCAAAGCGCATGCATGGAGTTTACTTATGTCACGTTTATGTTTTAAGTATCCCACATGGAAGAAGCGGCTTGAGAAATGAAGAGAAGAACTTAAAATAGACATAAAATAGATAGTGTACAGGGTTAACAGCCATAGCGCCATAGCGCCATAGCGCCATAGCGCCATAGCGCCATAGCGCCATAGCGCCATAGCGCCATAGCGCCATAGCGCCATAGCGCCATAGCGCCATAACGCGGGGTACCAAGGGACAGTCCAATGTTCCTTCATCAGCGTGCAATGCAACCTGTGTTTAGCGGAAAAACTTTGCATCCTAAAAGCCAAGAAACAAAAACGCTTGAACAAAAGATCCGAACTATTATTACCGCTCTGCATCCGCATTGTGGCGACACATTAGCCTTCAGCAATACAAACACTCGTTTTCAAAAACATTACTTTTGATTTATATATATATATATATACAGTCGTTGCCGTTAACGTTGTCCTGGACATATGCACATATGAATTTATAGCCTTTGTTCAGTTCGCACCTTTTACATAAAGAACGGTAATCAACCGTGAACGCGCCCTTTGTATTTGGTAACAAAGAGCCACGGTGGTCTAATGGTTAAGCTTTCCAGTTCGAAGCCCCGAGTTCAAGTCTCAGTATCGGCATCGTATCTTTTTTTGTTTTTTTTTGTTTTTTGTTTTTTCCCCCTTGTTTTTTTTGTTCTGTTTACATGTGTGTTTCTTTTTGCAGTGTATTTTTTGACATTGGATAAGAACGGACGCTGTAGCTAAGATAATACTGTCATCCTGAAACGGTCTCAATTTTTCCCAGACTTTCGAAGTAGATAATTATACCAGCACTGACTAAGTACGCCCAAATTACGCTATTTTCGTTTAGAACGGTGTTGCAATTCTGTTGATGGTTGTGGATTTGAATAAGCGTAATTTGTTTACGCTGTGCCGGGCTTACATGCATATACCAGAAACAGTTTTGAAAATACTAGATACCCACTGATTCAAAGTATTATATCTTTGTTTAGAAGTAGGAAGCGATTTTAGCAAGTGTTATGAATTTCATTCGTACTGATTTTCTGAACTTAGGCAGACTGAGCGAGCGATCTCATTTTTTTTTTCGAAATTTCGAAAACATCGGCCGCGAGACACGGAGACAGTTTTGAAAATACCCAGCAGTCCAGAAATTGTCCAGAATTTTCTTTGAAACCCATTGTAATGCTTGCATACGTTGACGAAGCTTTCTTCTTTGTGAAGGAAGAGAACTCACATGGAATTAAAGCAGTGTACTCGGCATAAGGTTTACGAGTGTTTGCAGTGACAAACGATCACAAACTTTTGAAGCTTTGCCAAGGACGATGTCGATGTTCAAAATACTACACTGATTCCCTGCGGCAGTCGAAGCTTTTGCAAAAGAAATGTTCTAACATCCCTTAATAATATATATGTGGATGATAGGTGTCCTAGGCATTTCAAAGGTTAAACAGAACTCCGTTCTTGTAATCACGTTTGAAATAAAATCTTCTGAGACTTGAACTCGGGGCTTCGAACTTGTAAGTAAGAGCGTTAACCATTAGACCACCGTGGCTCTTTGTTACCAAATACAAAGGGCGCGTTCACGGCTGATTACCGTTCTTTATGTAAAAGGTGCGAACTGAACAAAGGCTATAAATCCATATATGGATATGTCTAGAACAACGTTAACGGCAACGACTGCATTCTCGTTCCCAGTGCCTCCTCAACTAACTGAAAATTCAGAGGCTCTGGTAAGACACGAAACAGGCTCTAATTTGATTGGCTAGCCAAATCGGCTGCGCGATGAAGAAAAAAATGAACAGGTGCTGCGCACAGCGCCGTTTTCTTCCGGTTCACTTAGTGGATAAATCACTTCCGTTGTAAACATAACAAGTAAAATAAGGCATTTTTTGAGGTGTTCTTTCAATAAAAGTAAAATAATCAAAAGAATAAACATTCATATGTGAAAATAATAAAGAATGAAGTGATGTGATGTGCCTTTTAAAAGAACATGATTAAACAGATTAATTAATTAATTAATAAACATTCATATATGTAATGTATGGTGGCAAAAGCCGAAAGGTAATTAAAATCTCCCTTCGATCGACTATAACCCAATAATGGCGGATATTATGCCAAAAAAGGCAGCAGAAAAGCTTTTCGATCGAAATACATGCATTTGCTGTAACGCCGTAATATCGGATAAGAATAACCCAGTGATTTTAAACGTTGAATTCTTATCTAAGCCATCCGTTCATTTTCTGGGAACAATCCTACCCTACAAAAATATGCTGTCCGTGCAAACGCTCTCTTGAAACTGCCGAAAAATTCCGTGAGATGGTTCAGCAATCGCATGAACATCAAACCGCGGCGATCACAAATTCCAGGCTAAAACGAGGTCGAAAGCAAAATTATAGCTCTCCTAGTAATCCACCATCAAAACGACCAAGAGAAACACATTCCGCGCCGAGTGCACTGAGCGCTATAGCCCTTGCTAACCTACAACAGGTGCATAGGGCTATTCTTCCTCGACCATCAGCCCTGCAGTCTAATCCAGCAGCTGAAAATCAGCATGTTCTGTGCACTCCTCGATAATTGCGTTGAGAGGAGATATGACGACCACGATTGAGTTGGATGATCCTTGAAGAGCATTAAACTCAAACGGTAAACTTTGGTAAATTAACGATTTACCATAACCGGTCGGAAGGACACAGAAACAGTCCTTCTTATAGATACTAATTACCCGAATAGCTTCCAAGTGTTTAGTTTTTAAAGAAAACTGTATTTTAAGCTTTCCAAGGGCGAACTGGATAGCTTCCATGAGGTCCGCCATTGCTTTAGTTAGCAAATCGGAAATGAGTTCTAAGAGCATGCGCAGTTTCAATGTCCTAGATTCTAGGACATCCGGTTTCGTGTCTTACCAGAGCCTCCGATTTTTCAGTTAGTTGAGGAGGCACTGGGAACGAGAATGCAACGACTGTATATGTATATACAGTCAATGCCAAAAAGGTTGTCCAGCAGAACATAATATAATACTATAATATCCATTGTTTTGGGCTATTGTCTAGACCAAGACAATAGGCCAAAACAATGGATATTAAAGTATTATATTATGTTCTGCTGGACAACCTTTTTGGCATTGACTGTATATATACAGCGAAGTGCAAAAACTTTGACCCCCCACATCTCAACTATATAACTATATCGGGTGCATTATGGGTAGGAGTAAAGTCATTAAAATGCAACTACAGCCGATATCCGCGCGCGTTTGCAAATCGTCATAGCGAAGACTTATGTAGTTGATTTAAAGTTCAAGATTTCATCTAGAATACAACATTTTTACTCGGGACAGGCAGGACAGCTTAAATAAACCTGAGTATTTAAATGCACTCTATATATTTACTGTTAGATCGAATATTTGCAAAACAAAACATATCCCTGGTCGGCGGAAAGAGAACGGGAAATGATCATGCCGAACAGTTTCAGGTTCGAAGCGTGAATTCAGAGCTATTTGTGAAGCTGTTAGGATATCTTCTGATGACCTAAAATGTCGAGATAACCCATGAAGAGGAGACATGATTACACCTGATCTGTACGTGAGTTCAGGGCCAATATCAATTCGTTTGAAACTTTGACATTCTACATTTGTTGTCATTAATTCTAAACCAAAACTGAGAGCGATGAAAAAATTCAGCTCGATATCAGCGCAGTTATTCCGTTCTCTGTCTTCTACTTTTGTGAAGACTGAACTGATCAGTGTTATTAGACTGATACTGATAACGTTTCAAAGAGCAAAATGAAAGGATTCATATATATGTACTGACCGGAGCTGACCGGATGCACAGACTGCACAAGAGCCTGACTTATAGTTGGAAAACGTATCGACAAAGCAAAATAAACACTTTATAGTGTAACGACTAACGTAAGGAAACCTCTTACAGTTTGAACATATAGAATCGTTTTCTTTAACTGTTGACTGTTGTGTAATGTTTATTTTTAGCTGATCCCGATGAGACGAAATTCACAATCTGATAAAAAAACAGCTGTTGTTTGGAGCTGCAATATAATTACAAAATGAAACTTCGAAAATTAAATATTCAAAAGTTTTTCGCGGCTCGTTATCTACGAAATTAGGAAACTAGGATTCACAATAAAGTGATGTTGTTAAATGGGACCATAGCTGCTAACGTTTTTGGTTTAATGACGAAGCTATAATAAACAGTTTCGTCACAATTATGAGATTTAAATAGCATACAAAATACATTTTAAGAATGAAAGAAAACTGTGCAACAATAATAAGAACATTCAGCGTACCTTTCATAAAAGCTTTTCCTAAAACAATTATACCATAAAAACAAGATCCCTCCGAACCTTGAATAAAACTGGATAAGAGAATTTCAAGAGGAATAACTAAGAGATTATTAGAATTTTTTAGAATCGTTTAATACCATAAAATATGGCAATGATATGGGATACGTTAATTTCTATCCGTTTCTTAACCCTTTGGCGACGGACCCTGTAAATATCGGTCCTATGTGACCGTTAACTGGAAAAATCACATCTAGAGATGCTGGATAGACGATGTTGCGATATTATTTGAAGGGATGAATGACTTCAAAGTTAGAGCTATAACAGGGATCGCTTGGCTCTTCCACTTTGGAGAAAAGCTCATTTGTTTTGAGAATCGTACTCGGCTCAAAAAATCCTTCCCATTCGCACTTTAAATCAAAAGGAAACACAAAATCAGCACTCGGGCGTTACAGTACCTTCTTTAATCTTTCCAACCAGCAGGTTTGTTTGCATAAAACGCACCAAACGACTGTGAACCACGCCGATGTTTACACTGCATTTCACTCGACCAGATTTACCTGCTCCCGCCTCCAATTGCATGCTGGGTAATCAACAAAAAATCACAATGGGACCCCCCCTCTGGGACTTCGGTAGTCTTTTACCCCTACAACCAAGAGCGGTGATTTGGACTCAAGCCGTTGCTTTAAAGTGACAAAAACACATCCTAATAGGTTGAGCAGGGGTAAAAGACAACCAACTGCAGGATTTCAAGGATTACAGTGAATATAATTATTTCATGTGTCTCAAAGCAGAAACACAACGGAAAAACCCTGTTAAATCCCCTCACAAGGCCTACTAAGAGCAAACCAAGTACTTTTCAGCCGTCATCAGACTTAATGATGTCCTCAAGCTCTCTGACAGTGGCATTTTTCTCCAAAAATAGAGCACATTTCGTTGGAAACCCGAATGGCATTGTGGGGAAAGTTTGAGCCCTTGGCTTAACAAGTCAGCAGTATTTAATTACCCCGGGCTAGCCAAACTGCAACTGAGGGGGGAGGGTTTAGTTAGCACTCAGTATTTCACCAATTGAGCTCAAATACGGTCCGTCGTCAAAGAGTTAATCAAAATAATTAAATGTTTTATGAATTTGTTGTCAATAAATTTATGAAATTGTGTAAGCCTTTAAACTATTTTAATCTCTTCAATTTTCCGCGAAACAGTTTCAAAAATAGCGTTGAATTCTTGCTTCGCAATTGAAATTCGGCATGATAGTTCCGTCCTGCTACATCCTGCTAACGTAAATATTAATTTATAATATAAAATCAGGAAAAATAGTTGTCCAAACAGTAAATAGAGAGTGCATTTACTTTACTTTAAACTTTCCTGCCTGTTCTGAGTAAAAGTGTTGTATTCTAGATAAATTCTTGAACTTTAAATCAACTACACAAGTCTTCGCTATGATGATTTGCAAACGCGCGCGGATATTTGGCTGTAGTTGCATTTTAATGAAGTTACTCCTACCCATAATGCACCCGATATAGTTATATAGTTGAGGAGCGGGGGGTCAGCTGCGTGCAAAAATTCTGACCCACCCCCCCCCCCTCCCCCCCCATGAAAATTATATACTTATATACTTATATCGATTGCATCATGTGTAATCCAAAAATTAGCTTTTCAGACATTTTTTAAACAAAATATATATCAGGTAGGAATGAAAAATGTATGAGTAAAACATTGTGAGATCATATGGGCCCATCAGTTGAAGAAAACAAGTGTTATTTTCAGTTTTAGTTGTACTAATTTATTCCATGCGTTTGTCACTGGGTCTAGTCGACCGAAACGCTGCTATGACTTCAAGGAACTAACTGTATTCTTAACTTTACTTTCTCCACGTCGCACTAGCTAGGTTTATTCTATTTCCATCAACGAGGCTGAAGTATTCACTAAATTGATCTCAAACCTTGGAGCCTAAGTCTATGTTTACTATCAATGTGAAACACGTTCTATTTTATCTTATGGTAGTTCGGGCACGTTTGCAATTCTGCCAAGTTTTAAAACGCTTAAAGCCAAAACGCAGCTAAAATATTTTTGCCGTTATGAAGTCTGCAAAAGAACTACATTTTCACTTGGAACACATTTGTTTTCTTTTGCGTTTTTGGGGAGGTAATTATTTCGCATATAAAGTATTGCTCAAACATATTTTATTTTATTCAGAATTGAATGAGGTCGGTTTTCGTTTTGCTTTTCACGATGCATATTTAATTAAATTCTGACATATCTTGCATTGGCAACTTTTAATAGAACTCTATGCGAGATAAAATTCAAATTATATAGAATGATTAAGATTTAATCAAACTTTGTAACAGTTTATTTATTTTATTAGTAAAGCTTATCATTGAATGATTTTCTGGAATACCAATAATTTTACAACCTGGTGAGGCCAAAGTAAATAATACGTATTACTTACTGTGAGTTTGACTGACGACCAATTTTAAAATTATGTCCACGCGGGAGAAATTATTTTTACATAAGACCAAAACGATTTAATTCTGGTCCATAATTTAAACAGCTTCGGTTCTTTCTGTCCTTAACTAAATGCGATTTTTGTAACTGAGTTGCGGACTTCATAAAAATATAGTTTTAGCTGTGCTGTGTTTAATTAATTTAATTTGGTATAGTAATCGCACACGTCGAACTACCATAAGATAGAATGTGGGTTCGGGGGGAGGGGGGGGGGGGGGCTGGTGAGGGGTGGGGGAGTAGTAGGGGTGGGGGAGTAGTAGGTATGGTCTCAGTAAGCCAGTTAGTGAAATGGTTAAGCAATCTTGGACAAGTGAGTGACAATCTATATAATAGAAATACAATGTCTAACCAACAGTTTGGCCACCCTTCATATCATCGAAATTTCTAACATAATTAATGCCTGATAATATTAATATTGGGGTTTGGAACATTCACGGACATAATAGTAGAGTGCTTGGAAACAAACTTAACCAGACGGACGTACTAGGTGTAATAAATAGCCATGATATATTTGGGTTGACAGAAACGCATGCCAGTGAAAATTCAGAACTCGATGTGAAAAATTATCAATGTTACTCCAAGTTTAGACCAAAATCAAGAACAAAATATCACGGCGGGTTATCAGTTTATATAAAAAAGTCGTTAAAAAACGCAGTATCTTATGTACCAACTAAGAACGACAACATTCTTTGGTGTAGACTAGACAAGAAACATTTACAAACAAACAAAGACATATTTCTAGGGACAGTTTATTTTAGCCCGGAAAATATGGAAAACCAATCAAACGCAAACTACATCGACGAACTTGATCAAGATTTGATTAGTTTTTCTCAAAAGGGTTACGTAATATTACAAGGAGATTTTAATGCCAGGACTGGACAGTTACAGTATATAATTGACGACTCGAATATACACAATTTTTTTCAATTACCTGATGGGTATGTACATGAAAATGCCGTAACAACAAGGCAATCCCTTGATAAAAACAATATTGACAATAGGGGCAAACAACTCATCGACTCGTGTATCGCAAACGGCCTAAAAATTGCCAACGGTAGAATCATCGGGGATCGAAAAGGCTTGAAGACCTGTCACCAACCAAACGGCTCGAGTCTAGTTGACTACGTCATTTCAGATAACGAAACATTAAACTCATTTCAATATTTAAAAGTAGAAGATCTAAAACCTCATATTTCGGATCACTCACATATTACATATAGTATAGAGGTAAAGAAAGTACCACTTCCGGTTAACGACAAAAGTCAAAATAAGGGCAGGCGTCTGCTCTCAAAATTATTCTGGAACGATAATGTCTCCCATAAAGTTGTAGAATATTTAAATTTACCAGAAACATTAGCCGATATTGGTAACCTGAACCAGAGGCCGCTCAACGATAACACTGAACATTTTGTTGAAGACTTTAATAAGCTGATACATAAAGTTCTTGACAATGCTGGGGCACTAAAAAATACTGACGTCGATAAAACAAAACGTGAAGAAAATAAATGGTTCGATAGTGAATGTAAAATACAAAAAAACAACTTAACTAATTTAGGTAAACTTAGGACTAGACATCCAAACAGGGAGGATATAAGAGAATTGCTAAATAGCAATAAGAAAATGTTTAGGAGACTAATAAAATGGAAAAAACGAAAGTTCTACGATAGTGAATTTGATAAACTATCAAAGCTAAGATCACACAACCCACGGCAGTTTTGGAAAGCACTAAGAAACTTAAACACCGACAACAATAGAGCAGATGATACCAAACATGTTGATCTAAGCAGCTTTCATGAATATTTCAAAGATCTTAACAAAGCCGAAAAAGACAACATTGGTGAAACACACGACACAAGTACGCATGCCGAAAACAATGAAGCCGGTCCACTTGACTTCGCATTTACGAAAGAAGAAGTGATAAATGGAATTAAAGCACTTAAAAGCGGCAAAACACCCGGAAGCGATTTTATTAACAACGAATTCCTGAAGGTCAGTTATAAACTACTATCGGAAACAATAACTACGTTATTTAATTCTATTCTAAACTCGAAAATATATCCTAAAATTTGGGCCTTTGGATACATAACTCCTATATATAAAAATGGCACGAAATCAGAGCCAGGAAACTACAGAGGAATTACAATCCTGTCCCACCTAGGAAAACTTTTTGCTCTGCTATTAAATACACGGCTAGTTAGCTACCTAGATTTTCACAATATCCTGCCTCAAGAACAAGCAGGTTTCAGGAAAACATTTAGAGGTACTGACAATCTTTTAGTATTAAAAGCGCTGATCGACAAATATATAAAGAACAAGCCAAAACCCAGGAATAATTTCTTGTACACTTGCTTCATCGATTTTAGCAAAGCCTTCGATAACATATCACGCGACAAATTATACACAAAGTTAAACAACATTGGTATAAACGGAAATTTTCTTGCCATTATTAACGGACATGTACAACAAAGACTCCGCGTGTGTTAAACTTGACGGACACATCTCGGAGGAATTTGCGTGCCATAAAGGAGTCAAGCAAGGGTGCATGTTGTCACCTACCCTTTTCAATATATATTTAAGTGATCTAGCAAACATTCTTAACAAAGACAAAGACGCCCCCGAACTAAACAACAGAACCGTTAGTTGCTTACTATATGCAGACGATTTAGTAATTATCTCAAAGTCTCAGTTGGGATTACAAAACAATTTAAAATGCCTACTGGATTACGGCAAAGCCAACAGTCTCTACATCAACGAAAATAAAACAAAAGTAATAATATTTAACCCTAATGGTAGAAAACTAAATCGTTATTTATTCAACGTTGGGACAACACCGATTGAGAACGTAACTAAATATAAGTATTTAGGATTGACTTTAAGTGCCTCTTGATCATTTACTATAGCAAAACAAGAGCTAAAAAAGGTTGCACTAAAAGCTTTTTACTCACTCCGCAAGAACATGGGAATCTCATTTAGAAGAGACCTGTCACTTACCTTACATCTATTCGATACCCTAATAAAACCCATTCTCACATATGGCTCTGAAATTTGGGGTCTTGATACTGTTAAATATAATGAATCACGTGACCCAATAGAACAAGTTCACACAAAGTTCTGTAAACAAATCCTAGGCGTAAGCAAAAGAGCGGTGAACAAAGCTTGCCGTGCAGAATTAGGCCGTTTCCCCATCATTATTGAAGTAAAATCTAAGGCATTATCATTCTGGGCCCGCCTTCTAACATTAGACGAAAATAGAATCGCAAAGCAAGCCTACTTAGATATGCTAAGTCACACAAATTCGAAGAACTGGGCAATGCAAATTAAAGCTATATTATTTCAGAATGGCTTTGGCTATTGCTGGGAATCCCAACAAGATGCCGTTATTGATGAAAACGAGATCAAGCGGTTTTATAAATATACCAAACAAAGACTAGAGGATATTGAAACTCAAGACTGGAGATCAAGCATCTTCGATGATGAATCCAGATCAGTGGGAGGAAACAAATTAAGAACATTTCGTGAGTTCAAAACAGAATATAAACTCGAAGATTATTTATTGGAAGTTAAAAACATAGATCATCGCAGAGCACTAACTAAGTTAAGAATAAGCGACCATATTTTACAAATTGAAAGAGGCCGTTATAACAGAGTTTATGTGAGTCCTGAATTGAGAATATGCCCACATTGTCAAATTATGGAAAATGAAGAACATTTTTTATCTAAATGTCAATTATATTCTGATCTGAGAAACTCTCTTTTTCAGGATATAAACAAAAAAATAACAAACTATAAAGATTTAATCGCACCAAAAAAACATAAGCCAGAAATAGCAAAATACATATATGAATGTTTTAAAGTTAGGCAAACCATCCTTGTATAGAATATTGGAGAAGCATGCCTATGTACAGTCTGTTGCTTGGCACTCTAATAAAATATGTCTTGTCTTGTCTTGTCTTGTAGTAGTACTACACGGCAATACGACGGTCTCTTCCTGTAGATTAAGTGTGATAGAAGGAATTTTGCTGTATTTTGAGTAAAAATACCAGAAAATGGCCTTTTTCTAACCTAAGCCTAACCTCTAGCTCTCAAATAAAGAAATTATGGGATATATCTAACACAAGTAAATTATGGGATAGAAAAGCCAGAAAAGTCTTAAACTGTCATTTGCCCTTTCACGAAAACGGCAAAAACACGAGTTACTGGCTTTTAAAGCTAAAGGCACACAAAAGATCACCCATGTTTTCACAAAAGGGAGTCTTAGGTTCTAAGCGTGGCCTTTTGTGAAAACATGGTAGATATGTATATCTGTTAATGCCCAAAAGATTGTCCTTGACAAATATACTAATACAGGAGCACCTGACTAATAAAAATATATAAGTGTAGTTGTAAGTACTATTTTGTGGAATAATGCTAATATCAATACTTACAATTATGGGATATTGTCCAAAATATATTTTCTGATTGGCCTGACCCCCAAGAGATCTGACAAATATGTTTTAACTGTCTATTTTAGGATGGTAATGAATAAATATATATTTCCTGATATGCCATTCTGGTTAAAACATATTTGTCAGATCTCTTGGGGGTCAGGCCAATCATAAAAAAAATATTTTGGACAATATCCCGTAATTGTAAGTATCGATATTAGCATTATTCCATGAAAAGGTACTTACAGTATATACTTATATTATTATGTTTGTCAAGGACAAGCTTTTTGGCATTGACTGTATATATATATACGATATTCAGGATACGTTTAGTACATTTATAACCGACTTAAACCACCGCTATGTAATGAACAGCATGAATCACCATTAAGGTTATTAAACTTTGTGTAATTGAGGTCACTGTAGAGAAAACACCTTTATATAAACCTGGGTTCAGTAGCCTGTTCCAGGCTCTCAGTAGCGTTTAATTTGGGAAACCACAATGTATTTGGACGAGGGAAGAATGGCGCGAGGACAAAAAGGAAGTAGTCCCTTTTCGTCCTCACTCCATTCCTACTCGTCTGAAATTCATTCGCGAGCGGAAAACGTCCACGAAGGCGGGGAAAACCACTAGAAACGCCTGCATTGCAGGCTAGGCTCTCAGATATGATTGGGAAGGGGCACCCTATATTTTTTTTCGCTTCTATGTCGCTCCTTCGCCACTATCTGAGAGCCTGGAACAGGATACTGAACCCAGATTAAGGTTTTTCACTACTGACCTAAATTACCCGAAGGTCAATTACCTTAATTACTGTATTCATGATCATGCTGTTAATTATATCGAGGTCTTGAGCTTGGTGTTTTTTAATTATCCTTATTGTTTCATATATTTGAAAAACTAAACAAGAATCAGAATTGTATACATATTATCGAAAGTCGTACTGTTGCCAAGCACCGGCAATGATCACTGGATTTGAAGCTACAGTCGAACCTGTATTAAGCGGTCACCCTCCGGGAACCGCTTAATACAGGTTGCAACAGTAAAATGGTACGACAAAGGAGATCATACAATACATGTAATACAAAAACGGACTACAGTAATGTCAACAGTAACGCCAAGATCTCGTGTAACTGGCTAAAGGAGAAATTAAGGAAAGAAGAATTCGACGTGCAATGCTGACAAGACTTTTGCCCACAAACTACAAACATTAATTTCCGGTGATTTAATGAGTTGTGAAAATAAACACGGAATTCAATTACATTTGCGTAGTTTCCTTTTACAAAGTGACCGTTTAATACAGGTCAAGACAATAAAAACAGCTCGTTGGGACTAAGTAAAGGGTGACCGCGACCGCTTAATAGAGGTGACCGCTTAATAAAGGTCAAAATTACGGGTGTTTGTAAAACGAGGATACGGATGGCGGATGACGGATGGCGGATGGCGGATGGCGGATGGCGGATGGCGGATGGCGGATGGCGGATGGCGGATGGCGGATGGCGGATGGCGAATGGCGGATGGCGGATGGCGGATGGCGGATGGCGGATGGCGGATGGCAGATATGTTAAAATATATGAGAAAAAAAATTTGGTTGAGCAGCTCTGGTTTTGATTCTACGCGTTTTGTGTGCTTCACTCGGGATGTATACATAAAAAATATCAGCTAGCGTACCGAATTATGTTATTACGTGTTGATATTTTCTCCATTTTCTCCTCCGATTAGTCTTTCTTGCTTTTGGCACAGCAGTGCAAACCCTGCTAGCAGAGGCTCTTTTCTCTTACTCTCTCTCCAGTTCCACTAACGAGGGAGAAAGTAACCTCTGCCACTATCCGAACGGTTTTCTGTTGAGCATGCGCCACGGTATCTGGATTTCCATTGGCCGAGAAAAACGAGACAGTAAACATTGTAGATTTCCTATTGTTAACGGCAAGAGAAGGCGTGGGAAAAATAAAATAAATTTCCTTCGTCGAGAGTGATGTTGCTTTCCTTGAGGTTTGACACAGCTGCTTTTAACGCTAATTCGAACTCGCTCACGCTCATGGTTCACTCCAAAAACAGATGACATCTTGAAACTGCAGATTCTAGACTGGGCAGTGTTTTAATAGTATCAGCAGGTCATGTGCGTGTGACGTCGATCTCGAGAAACCGGTTTTTAAACCGGTTAGTCATGTGACTTACCTCCAAAAACTTGGAGCCGGCGAGATCAAAAGAACCGTTCGGATCGTGGCAGAGGTTCTTTTCTCCCTCCCTCGTTAGTGGAGCTGGAGAGAGGGTAAGAGAAAATAACCTCTGCTAGCAGGGTTAGCAGTGCAGTATTCCGCTCCCCAAACTCGAATGGCATTCAGTAAACGGAGATGAGCTTTGATATATTTTTTAAATGGTATTAATTTACTGAACTCACATTACACTTCGTCGTCAAGAATATATACAGTTTCTGTGATTCTTAAAGATAACGTCCCATTCATCGAACGGCAGATCACAGGAAACCCTAGTCTCCTTCGCAGCCGTTATGGACTCTGTCACGCAAAGCTCCGATCTCCATTAACGGCTGCTCACATTCGAACCACATGCCTTTCCCATTGTTCTATCGATCTCTGATTTTTTTTGCCTAAGCCAATCAGAAAACAGCAGATTGTAAACAAGGCCTTTTGCCGCGAAATGTGTTCTCAAAGGCAGCTGAGTTCCGAATGGAGGAAACACCTAAGAAGTTCGTAGAATTCGACGGCAAATGTTTCGTATGTTCTGCTGAAGTCGCAAAAAAAGACAAAATCTACATCTTTGGAAAGTCCGCCATTAATTTTTCCAAAATTATCCGTTCGTCGTTGAATGTAGACGTTAGCCTGAATTTCAGATTTGTTCGTCTGCAAAAGCTGTTATAAGCTGTTAAATAAATACGAACGAATACAAGACAACCTAAATTCAATCCAGAGAGAAATAACTGAGATTTTCAAAAATCGAGAGCTCCCTAGAGTGAAGCGCTTGCTTCGAACAGAAGATTCTGAAACATTGAGCGCTCCAGGCAAAGTGTCTAAGGGGCCGACCATTTGACTTTTGAGGGGGGGGGGGGGGGGGGGGGGAGGGGTGTTCTTGTCTGTGCTCGATTTTTTTTTCTTTAGCAGTGTTGCACGAAAATGGTCGGCCCCTAAATCGCTGAGTTTCCCGGTAGCGGCGAACAAGGAGACACCAATTACCACTTGTACTTCTTTGGTCCCTGACGAGAGCGAGCTGCGATGTTGGCATACTACATCACCCATTCAGCAGGATCCCCAACGGCTTGTACAGTTGCAAGCTGTGCAGAATCTCCCGCGTACTTCTACGCCTGTTTCGTCTATTAAATCGACAGACTGAAACAACGTCAACTACGGCTGCTGTTAAATTGTCAGTTCAATACCCGAGTAAAAAATTGTCAAAACGAGACAGTGAGCGGTTTGTTTGGAACCGATCGGTTAACAATCATAGTAAGAAAGGTACAAACATTCCACTCGATGAAGACACTGAACACAGCAACAATTTTATTAAGCAAGGTATTAAAAACCTTGGGCCAAATCTCACAGAGGCTGCCATTTCTCGACTGTGCAAAGCAGTTTTCCAGCGTACACTTTGTTGCACAACATAGCTCTCCACCGCTCATTATTGAGCCATGCTTCTGGCGAACCGTAGTGAGACTACGGAAAAAGCAACATTCTCGACCATACGCCACTCCTCTTCGTCGCAAGAACTAATGTTCACGGCAGTGATTCCTAGCCCCTTCAAATAGGTTACCTGGTCGTGCATTAGGCTGATGATATGAGCGGGGAAACAACCACAATATGACCCGAACTCTGGGAAATATGGTCAAACATAACAGGAAGCGCTTGATAAATTAGAGACTTCCCATAGCCTGTTGGCAGATTGATAAAAAATATCGCGGTTGTATGCTTCAACTACTGTCTGAATTGCCGATTTCTGGTGACAGTTTAGCTGATTAATTCTAAATCTTGGAACGCTTTTTCGAGCTCCGCCATTTCGTTGCTATTTGCATAAGTTGGGTAACAGATAATACACGAGCTGTGATTGGTTAGTTTACCAACGCGGGAACGGTTCCCAGAAAATAGGAACCAAATTGTGATTGGCTAACTCAGGGAAAGGCATGTGGTTCGAATGTGAGCAGCCGTTAATGGAGCTCGGAGCTTTGCGTGACAGAGTCCATAACGGCTGCGAAGGAGACTAAGGAAACCCAAGCTCTGTTTGTGTTTTAAATTATAAGGGTTTGTATGGGATTTTTAACGAGTATTTGGTCGTATTTGTTAAGCCAGAAATACAGAAATAAAATCAATGAAAACTTACCTGAAGTCTTTATCTGTTCTTCATTGGGCTCTGTATGCAATTTCAGCGAATTCTGTTGAAATTTTATCCCTCGACCTCTCCAGTTAAGAAAGAAGGCAAGGATGGTCGCAACCGCCATTTCTCGACCCCAATCACCCGAACATCGCGCTCGAATTTGCATCCAAAATCAATGCCAACCGCAACTAGATCGAGTCCTACACCGGGCACTGTAAAAAGTTTTTTTTTTTTACTTCTTTTATCTCCTTTCTCTGTTTTATTTAATCTTTTCCTCTATTTTAAACAATTAGAGCCACCTTCTACCTGAAAAAACATTGTTGTCTTTTGGCTCTCAAGCCTCGACCAGGAGCCCATTGCCTCAACTATTAAATAACTTTTCTGGTTACTTTATTATCATAAGAGCTAGAAGGAAAGCTCGCTGCGTAGAACAGAAAAGCTGGGATATCGGTTTCCTTTTATTCTTCGATTCGAGCCTGGTAAGTTTATAAGCAAATTAATGTATCATTTTTTTTTTACGGGCTTTGGTTGATTCAAATATCGCAAGTAAAGTACCGTACGTTAATTTATTAAAACTTTTGTGTTCGATATTTTCACAGGACGCTCATGACCTCGATTTAGTGCGATGATGAGAAAGATATCATAACAAATTCCCTCGTTACCTCGTAATTACATAAAATCCTGTGAAAGTATCGAACACAGTAGTTTTAATTAACGTACATGCGATCATTGAACCCGGATTTAAACCACTCGAAAACCCATCAAAATTTAACCGGAGGCTACTTATAAACTTACCAGGCTCGAATCGAAGAATAAAAGGAAACCGATATCCCAGCTTTTCTCATTGTTCTACGCAGCGAGCTTTCCTTCTAGCTCTTATGATAATAAAGTAACCAGAAAAGTTATTTAATAGTTGAGGCAATGGGCTCCTGGTCGAGGCTTGAGAGCCAAAAGACAACAATGTTTTTTCAGGTAGAAGGTGGCTCTAATTGTTTAAAATAGAGGAAAAGATTAAATAAAACAGAGAAAGGAGATAAAAGAATTAAAAAATTTTTTATTTTACAGTGCCCGGTGTAGGACTCGAACTCCGGGTCGTTGGATCAAACGCGCGCACTCTAAACCACTGCACCATAGAGCCGTTTGCTTGAAGCCCGCTTTCAAAATAAGGTATATGTATCATTCTGAGCCCGTGAACTTTGAGGCGACTTGCCGTTGCTATGTGTGGGCAACAAGTGTCGATCACGGATCCCAACGGGCGGATTTTTTTCAAATTGTGTTCGATTTAGGCTCGAGAAATGGGGATTGTTGCAATTAGACGGCACGAGGCTCTTGGAATAGATACTGTTGTGCTATTATTTGAGGTCTAGTTGCGGTTGGCATTGATTTTGGATGCAAATTCGAGCGCGATGTTCGGGTGATTGGGGTCGAGAAATGGCGGTTGCGACCATCCTTGCCTTCTTTCTTAACTGGAGAGGTCGAGGGATAAAATTTCAACAGAATTCGCTGAAATTGCATACAGAGCCCAATGAAGAACAGATAAAGACTTCAGGTAAGTTTTCATTGATTTTATTTCTGTATTTCTGGCTTAACAAATACGACCAAATACTCGTTAAAAATCCCATACAAACCCTTATAATTTAAAACACAAACAGAGCTTGGGTTTCCTGTGGGCAGATCAGAAAGATCAAGATACCGGCGACAAGCTATTTCGTTCAATAATAAACTAAAACCGACACAGCAAGTCTTTATCAGACCGAGTGAAACAATCAAAATAAAATACCCGCTCTTCTGTAATTATTTTCAATCAAGGTTTTTATGATTGAGCTACCTGTACCTTCTTTTTCTTCTCGCCCCATTTTGACCGCGCGTCACAGGTAGCCCAATCCCAAAAAACTTGATTGAGAGCCGGCAAGCAGACTAAACTGTTTGGCAGTTAAAAACAGCAAATGCCAGTTAAGAAAACCTTACGATTTTTTCTAGAAACGTCGGCGAGCCAGCCTTCAGTTTTGCATATCAGTGTTAGTTTAGAAATAAACGCCTTTTATTTCTACGACACATGCTTCGTCGTCCGGCCGTCGAGATATAACTCAGTGTTACAATAGAGGTCTATTGCATTGGAAGTAAAACGCAACGTGAATAAATAATAAGTTAACAAAAGTGCCCAGTACAGCACGCTTTTTTTCCAAGGTCGAAATCATTAGGACCTTACCATACTATTAAACTTCTATGACGCCGGCCGGCATTTTGACAAGTTTTTATCGTGATAATCTGCACGTGATGTTTCAAATTCCTCCCCGATAAGTCATCATGTTGATAATGATTTCGATGACATATAGATTCGAAAATATTGTAAACGTCACCTGGGACCATCCAGTTTATTTAATACGGCCGGTTGCTGGTTTGTTCCATTACCGTACAGCGTATTAGTAAATGTCTTTTTTATATACGAGGCCAATATGTCGGTTGGGATTGTTGCCGGTTCCCTCTGGTATCGAAGGAAAATTTAACTTGTATTATGCGGCATATATCACTCGTTGTGTGTTACTCCCTCAAGAGTATACCTACAAGACAGAACCTGTGTCACCTTGTGTACAAACGGTATAATCATTTACTTTTCCGAACCAATTGCTTTTAACATTAATCATTTTATTTAAATATATTTTTATTAGCGGCAACCAGATATCAGTATAGCCCAAAAATATCAACACGTAATAACATAATTCGGTACGCTAGCTGATATTTTTTATGTATACATCCCGAGTGAAGCACACAAAACGCGTAGAATCAAAACCAGAGCTGCTCAACCACATTTTTTTTTCTCATATATTTTAACATACATCCGCCATCCGCCATCCGCCATCCGCCATCTGCGTTTTACAAACACCCCAAAATTACAGTAATTTTCGGGAAGTAATTTTCGGGACTTTGACAACTGAGGGTGATCGCTTAATACGGTGCCGCTTAATACAGGTTCGACTGTATTTGCTTGACAGGTAAAATCACCGTTAGTGACAGGCCTAGGGTTGGCAACTGCACGTACCGGAACTTACGTTTGCCGATCAGGGAAATCGATTGCCATTATCTTGAAGAAAACACAATTACGTTTCCCCTATAAATCCTCCCCACATACCTAGCTCAAGGCGCAGATCAAGAGAAATGTCTATGTGATTTCAACAGGAGAACTCAGTCCACACACCTTGATCCCGCGGGGCTATTTCATATTTAAATGCGTTGGCTGTTCTTTTAGTTATGTTTGAGCCTATACAATAATTAGCTCCCCAGAGCGAGGCTTCTTTAGAATGTGTTTTACTGTAACTATTGTTAATACGTCTTGTTGCTGTAACCGATCGTGAGCTATTATCATAGTTTCAACATTTTAAAGACAAAGGCTTCTTGGTCACTGAGATGACTATAAATAGAAATCCATTTTTCCGTTCATGTGCTTACCGGCTACGTCGCTTAAAAGCCGCTAAAGTACATCGAAACAGGCGGTAAAGGCCTGGAGTTAATTTACTGACCAATTATTCCGTAGCTTGGGTACCAGAGGTTGTTTTCTCGATCATGTCAGGTTTCATAACGGCCGTTGGGAAAAGCTCATCGCCATATCTCTGGTCAGCCAGGGTAGAGTTCGAATGGGATTAAATGAGATTTGGAATATTTGAAATTCACCACTATCGTGTGTTAACATCATCTTCTTCCCCGCTAACAAGATTTAGACCATAATCATAATCCAATATTAATTCAGAACCGAATATTGTTTTATTAATCTTGCCCCTTCATGTTAGCCTGCCTCTAGCTCTCAATTTATCTGCATGTCTGTCTGAGCACGAGGCTGATTCAAAATAAAAAGACGAGTGAATTAATTTCGATCCCAAAAACGGCGTCCCTGCTGGGAGAGTTCTCTTCCTTCCTAAAACGAATTAGGAAGGAAGCGAAGTCTCCCAGCAGGGAACAAAAAACTAGAATTTTAAACAAGACTGATTAACTTCCAAAAAGCAACTTTATTTGAAGTCTAGCAGTTGAGCCAAGGCGGATTTTTTTACTACCGGCTGTAACCGGCTTTAACTCATCTTATGTCAACTACTGATTTATCTTCCGGCTAGTTCACCGAACTGATGCATGCTCAGGACAACGATCGAAGCCAGCTACTAGCCGTTGTAACTCGGGACAAAACTGTGCTTTACTGACAAGACAAGAAACTGCATGTAATCTATACCACAGCGTATAGTAAGAGCTTGGCCATAGTGTTATTACTCGGAGATAACTCGGCCAAATTTCAACAGCAATCGCGATGCCTTTGAAATAGAATAGATAAATGAGACAAATGAAACCGTCTTGCCGGCCTTAAATTTAAAGAAGTCTCAAATCAATATCCGTAGCGAACGTCGCATTCGAATAATTCCTTTCTACTGCTTGTAAAATACTAATCGAGTAAAAGAAAAAGGAAATGGTTCTAAATCTAGGACCGAAGCATCATTTACTTTTCTATCAGGCTTTTTCCTACCAATTTTTTAACTGCGCTCTTTTTTGTTTGTAACATTGTTTTGATTTTATCAGTTATAAACGCTATCTACAGGCGGCTTCGGTTAAAGACCGCGAAAAGGCTTATACATGATTAATGAATTTTCAAAGTTCAACGATAACTTTATCATGACCTACCTTAACCATCATTTTGATGTTTTTATTCGGATGGACGATTATATTTCTATGTCGGCCTTGCTGAAGCGAAATTCACCCCAATATGCTAATGAGAAGTATATAAGATCATTACCGAAGCGGATTTCCGTTTTCAGATAAAACTGGCTTCATTATACAGCTTGAATGAGTTTCTGCCGAAGTGATCACTTGTTTTGTTCAGGCGCTGAGTATGCGACCACAATTAGAGCGATAGTCGATGACTCAAAAGCAAGGGTATACAACAAGATTATACTACTGATCCATTTAGAAAAGTAATTAGCATTTCGGTTTTGCAAACGTGACGTAGTCCATCACAAGTGCCTGGGCTATAATTTGACAAGAAGTGACTACAAAAGACATGGAGTTACTTGGTAGTCAGTGTCCGTGTAGACGGCAGAAGTCTTTTTTTTAAACTGAACATTACCAGTAACTAAACAAATGAGTCGAATATTTTAAAGAAAAGCCGAATTATTGGAACCGATAAATTAAAGTTCATCCAGTTCTTAGTCTGTGCAACTTTGTATGTATACGGAATCAAATTATTTGCAGAATCTGTTAAAAGAGGAAGACACGGATTTTGAATGGCCAAGAAAAAATATATTAAAGCAATCCTCTAATGAATTTCACCAAGGGCTTTGCGAAATTGATGCCAGAGACTTATCATGGAATATATTACATATTTTTGTTCCTAGCATATGACAATATCTGATTAAAACTCCCAGCTGGGAAGCATAACAATACTCTAGGCTGCTGTGTCTGTGAGAGATTGGAAAGAGAAAAAAGTCATCAATGTTAATCGTAAGTATAATGCATTTGATAGACTATGATGCAGCTGAACTCACTACAATTAATGCCGAAAATGTTTCTGAGTGACATCGCTAAGTATGGTCTGGATGCATTACTCATTCCAGCATCGAATGCAGCCGAGTATGTGCACAAGTACACTGAAAACCGGCATTAATATTAGTCGTATATGGCAAGAAATAGTCTCCTTCGCAGCCGTTATTTGTGTCGTGACGCAACTCTTCTCCCCACTACTAACAGTGCTGAATGCAAATTAGAAAATCCGGTCAGCGGTTCGTATGTCTTATTATATGGACCGGATATAAGGAATAAGAAATAAGCCACTCATAAAACTCATACGAAACTACATCCGGGTATTGAGTGGCGTATTTTCCATATCCTCACTAGAGAAAATATCGATGACGTCACGTTTGCGGCCTTTTGTACTACAAAGATGGCTGCAAGTTTGTAAAAATCACAGAGGAATATGTAAAAATGAATATTCCGAGCACAAAAAGCCAAATACGATCTAAAAATCTAAAGATTTTCTAGACTGCAACTGCGAAGCTCGACAAGAAACTCCGATGAAATTCCCCAGAACAGCTTAAAAATATCGCTGCGCTCACTCGTGAAATATTTTCGACTCTCGAGTATAAACTTCATATCTTCCCACCACCGTGTAATATCCTCCACTTATATACACATCTACGGCTGGTTCCAGAGGTTATTTTTCCCGCCGACACACCGAGTGGCGACCGAGCGGCGACCGAGCGGCGACCGAGCGGCGACCGAGCGGCGAATCTGCTCGCGACTTCGTCGCTCAACTCTCGGCTTTGCCGCTCGATCACCACTCGGTGTCATATCAAAATCATTGCACACAGAAGAGAACATTTTGTTATTTGTCATCGCTTTGAAGTAAATGCGATTTTATTTGAGAGAGATAACAACTTCAGTCGCAGTACAACTTTATAATGTGGCTTACCTGTTGATACCGGAACTATACGAAGGAGAATTCTCTGCTTTCGGTTCGACCGCTCCAAAATCTCTCCTACTGCAGCTCTCGTCATTACAAAGGTCACACAAGAAAAAAATAGCAGGAAATGGAACTTTAACAACGATTTACAGCACTCTAAACTCGAGAAACCTCGATGATTTAAACATCAAAACACTGGAAATTTATTCTCCTATCTGAATTCAGCGGTAGAAAGTCAGTTCAGACATGCGTATTCAAGCTAAACCCAGTTTCCTCTGCTTGGTCGTCCATAAATGAGTAGCGCCTTGTAAAAATTCACTTCACATAATCACTCCAAACAGTTACCAGTTGCAGATTAGATGTTACTTAGCTTTAATTTTCAGTTTTCCATGCATTTGTCTGTACAAACGAGTCAAATTTCGCGTGAAAATTTACAGACAATGTATGGAAAACTGAAAACACGATTGCACGCTTCCCAGCACAGCTACATCCCTCAAATTTCGATATGTTAATCAGTTTTACCTGGTATCTTAAGTTTGTGTCTGAAGAATATTTCATAAATTCGATTTTACGGATTTTATTTGACATCGGATTAATTCCCATCGATTCTCATACAAACACTGTATTTCGCGCCATGTTTGCACCCCTTTCAAAATTTCGGAATCAGTCTTTGACACATGAATCAAGTTATTATTATTTATACTCGTATTCAAGTATCTACATTTTCCAAGAAGCAAATTATGGTTCAGTGATGCATTCATTAGCTATGATATAGTCGTACACAAGAGTCCAACATTCCAGATCTTGTGAAAGTCCAAGTAGTGGAGAGGCCAGCCAGGCTGCAGTAATCTCCGATACATAGCAATTAGCATTTTCGACTAAGTTCCCAAGCCTTTATGCAGATTCATATAAAATTAACCCTTTTTTGAGCTCATGGTTTGATCTAAAAACCTTCAGTTATAAGTTTTATTAGTGACTGTGTACATGTAGGCAGGTTGACCGTAGTGCATGCTAGGACCAATGGCATTGTTGAAATACAGACAGTCAAGGGATTACAATACACTGACCAATGGAGATAGCCCTGGTGTTATAGGGTCAACCTCACTTCATGTAAACAGGCCCCATGCAAGTTCTCAGCTTCTGGCTTTTGAAAGCTTGATTTTTTTGCCTACTCAAAAATATGCAAAATTGATGTTAGCAACAAATTTATACAAGACTTTATTAGACATATGTTGTACAATGTACACATTGCACTTGAAGCTTTCACATATTAATTTTTCATCCATCTTTCAAAATGCACTGGTATTTCTATCTTCTTCTTGTAAGACGTTTTTCTTACATATCTATAATGTATTTTGTACTTTATTTTTATTAATACTTTGTCAATATTGTAACCATGAATAATTCTGACCCTGACCACATTTGCCAAATAATTAAGCCACTCTTTTGTATTTCCAGAAATAAGATAATAATAATGCCTCTAGTATATTGCAAATATTGATGACTATAACTTTGTAGAATCAGAATAGGTTATCCAGTTGCATATCTCAAAGGGACTAAAATTGAAATTTCTTTCTTTGAAGTGATCAGTTCATCACATTATTACAACAAATTGTCACTAGTTTTGCTTCTGGGTTTAATTATAATGTGATGGAGTTATATTTGCTGTCCTAGGAAAGCATACTTGAAATAAAAAATCCTGGAAAAATATTCTGTAAAATATTTTTTATATACTAGTGACATACAAGCCCTTCTTTCCAGATAGAGGTAATCGACTAACTCTGTTGCCACCCAATTCAGATAAGGTGATGTAAACAGATGCTACTCTGGGGAATTATTCCTTTTTCATTCTAATCATAATGCAGTCATGCCTATCTGAATACAATTAATTTTCAGAGTCAGTTCTCCAGAGTAATGTGTTTACGTCACATGATCAGAATTGGGTGGTAACAGAGTTAGCCGATTACCTCTATTGGATTAAGTTTCTCCATCACATTGAGGTCATTGAAGTGTTAACACAATTCATCAATCACCTGTAAAGACAATACTGAGCATGTACCCAGTTGTGCATAGCTTAATCATTAACTTCAACGTTAACAGCCTAATTCTTAAAGTCAAGACCTGAACCAACCATAGGGGCTGATCAAAGTCAGGACCCAGCTAATTCACAGATCAAATTGGAATTTAGGAAATGTTATCTGTTATTATACCCTTTGTTGCTGGTTTCTGATTTGCCTCCCTGGTCAGTGTTTCAGAAGGGAACACTTTATACACATACTTCTAACCACATCACAGCTTTCATGAGACTCCCCTTCAAGGTTGGAACTCCAAATCCAAAGTAGTTGAGAATTATTTAATGTCTTCTGTAATAAATTATTGTTACTTTTCAGGGCTCCTACAGTCCTTTTGTATAATCAGTTTCATAACTTCGATGTTAGCTCCGCCTAATATCACCATTATTGTATTTGTGGTGGTGGATTGTCCATCCCTACATGTCTGCCCTTCCATTCCAATATTAATTATAATATACCTCTTAATACACGAGGAGTCAACTCAGTACCATACCAAAAGCAATAGTAGCAAATAACACACTTTGGACAAGATTCAGACAAAATCATTAATCACTCTTCATTTTCTCAATTTCTTGAGAATGACAGTCTGTTTCCTGGGATTTTGGATGCCATCAGTCTCTGGGAAAAATACCAGGTGTAGTCACTTTACACAAATTACAGAATTGGGATAATTCCAGGGATAAATAATCATGTTATTAATGACTAATATAAAAAAAACAGGAACAGATTAGAGGTACATGTAATGTGCTGAGGGACAGCCTAAACAGGAATGAGCTTCCCTAAATAAGGCTAAGAGTAAATTAATTTTATAGTGCGACTACTGAAACCAGGGCCACTTGGACAACGAGAACTAAACACATTGCAAAACTATTCAAAAGTATATATATCCTAGTATATCCCATGCATTTTCTTGATTATGATGATCAAATTTGCCTTTTATCGGATTGAAACTCGAGTAGTCAAAATGCTATTGTCTTGTAATCAACACTGATTGGCACAAGTAACTGTAACTTTGTTTTCGTTCTGCAGTGTGATTAGTTCTCGTTGTCTAAGAGGCCCTGGTTTCAGTAGTTGCACTGTAAAGGCATGCCCATTTTTCTGATTTCAATTGAAGGGCTGGGTGCAAAAAGGGCACTAAGTGACTTGATTGACATACATGTATGAAGATCCGCATATCTCTGTATTAGATCATAGAAAATGTTAGAGCTGTTTGGGTTTTCAATAACTATTGTAAGGTCATTCGTATTGAGGCTTTTCATAATTTATGGTCTATTGGTAATGCTGCAAATGACATAGCAATAATTATGGCGTTAGTGCTATAAGCTTTGTATATTATCTGGTCTGAATTCATATGTCCGCTGTGAAAATGATTATAATAATGTGGGTGAATAGAAAACACCTGCGACTGCTGGCTTTGTAAAAGAGTCTGGCAGTTTCCTTGTTTGTTTTGTACTTTCATTAAAAGTAAGGCTTATCAGTACAAATATATTTCCTTGTTTACATAATAAGTAAAAGTCTGAACGCAAATTACCCACAGCCAGCCAATCATAGGAGTGAGTAATCACAAGTAACTCATAAATGGCTTCCCTGTGAGCCAATGACAAACCAAAGCAAAACCAAAACAATTTGCGTTTGGATTTACTTTGGATTCTGATTAGTTGGTTTATTTTCTCAGCCAATAGGAGAGCTTAGTAAACGCAAAACCAAAACACTTCCGACACTCAATTGAAATCCGCTCTATAATTAATAATCTGATGTCTTCTCGAGGTCTTGTGAAGAAGCTGTATCGACATACTGCTAGCCGATTCATACGAGACTCGTTGCATTTACTCCAGTGCGACGAAGTGTATGTTTACAACTAGTCGTCAATCTACTGTTTTTCCACAACGCTGTCATTTATCAACCGATAATGAAACACTTATATGATGTTTATCACTGACTAATGTCATGAGCTTTGATTTTTGAAGAGACTCTTTCCTGTTCACAACTCAACTGTCTCCTGTCGCCTCCTTTTGTTTCGGTTTGCTTTTCAACTGCGGAATTTCTAGACTCCAGAGCTTTCTTTAATGTATCCTTGAACTTTTTTTTGCCCAGATAAGAGAACAATTAAGTTTTTTTATGTATAAAATTTACTTTCACAGCAATCCAACTACGATTTCGCAACAGTTGTGGATGTTTGATTAATGAATAAGTCTCAGCTTAATCGATTTTAGGGATTTTGGTTATTTCTTAAACTAGGCATTATTTCCGTTTATATAAAGTTTCATATAATTTTGACGGGTCCATGTTGAGTTACTTGTTGAATTAGGCGCTCGTCGCGTCACAGTCATTGAACACGAAATCAAAACAATTAAAAACACTGGTTTCGCGCAAAGTATCACGGGGCGTGCTAAAGGTTTTTTTTGGTAGCGTTTGGGAATTCAAATATTTCCACGGCGAGAATCTGCATGGTCAAGCCTTCAGAAAGAAAAGAGAGCCGAGGATTAATTCTAGCTGGTGCCTGCAAAAGTATTGGTCTTTATATTCCGAAATCTGCTGCTCTATCAGAGCGAGTCTGTCGTTCCTGTGGAAGGAAGATTTGAAATTCAGTAGAGAACTACACCTTTGTTCTAGAAAGTGTGCCGCAGGATAAAGATAACTAAGATAAAGAGAACTCGTTGCCGCTGCTAAAGGAGCAATAACCAAATCATAACTATGTTTAGACAGGGTGCCCATATCTCCGACGAGTTTTTCAATGGGGCCCTGCGTAACATAACTAATAAAGTAAAATACAGTTTAGATAGGATAGTTACAACTAATTAATAACAATGATAAGTAAAAAAATACAAAAAATGTATATACAATAAGAAATCTAAATAGTTAAAAAGTAAAATGCGCTTTAAAATTGGCTAACGAGTTCGAATCTCGTATTTCGGATGGGAGGGAATTCCACTCGTCCAAAGCCTGATAGGTAAAACAATGCTTTCCCCAGTTTGTTCTTGCTTGTTTAAGATGGGCATTGTTCCTCTGCCTAGTGTTTATGATTATGTACATCTTTATTTAATAAAATATTAAAAAGCGACAACCCGGCCATACTTTTCGACGTCTTTAATACTAGTGAATGCTTGGAATATCCCACATTTTTCGAACCCAGTTGGGATTACAGCTAGAGCTTTTCTTCCAGACAAAAGATCTCTAATAGCCTTGCTCCTGTTCTTTTTTAAAATTCATTGCTGAGGGAATTCTCGGTATGTTTGTCATTTATGTTTGCACTTCTGTACGTAGTTCCTCGGGATTTAGGTCTGCAAGTTCGGCAGCAGGATAACCTAAGGAACTTAACTGGTTCAATTGATCTTTCACTAGCCAAAGGAGCAATAACCAAAACGACAACCCAGCCATCATTTTCGACGTTTTTAACACTAGTGAATGCTTGGAATATCCTACTTTTTCCAAACCCAGTTGGGATTACAGCTAGAACATCTCTTCCAGACAAAAGATGGCTTGCCGGCGGGCTCTCTCTTCCTCTCCTCCCCACCCCCTCCCCCCTATCTATTTTCTCTCGCCCCATTCCGCCTAATCTCCACTCGCTGCGCTCCGATACTCCAGAGCCGCAACGCAGGCTACCTAAATATTGTTTCTGCTGTCAAGACTGAGCTCTGTTTGCTGGACATCCATAAGTACATAGCCATAAGAATGAGACATGTAGTTGGGTTAATCTGGCTATGTGATGTGCTGTTGCACATAGCCGCTTTAATACATCACAAATAATTTAATTTACACTTTGTGTAAAAAAATAATATCAGTACTACCCGTGAAAACGCGTGATAATTTATTTCTAAAGATAACAGACTGAAATGTAATAGAGGAGATAAGGCATAACATTCCTATTTGCAGGCAAATAATTCCTTTATACAACACTTGCTATTATTTAAATTACGGATAACGTTCTAGAATCTGTTATCACAGTTCGGCCATCTTGGATAAAACACTGGTGGGTTTCAGAACGAGTTTAACGGACGGAAACAAAGGTTCTTTGTTCTCCTGGGACTCAACATGGCCGCCGCTTGATACAAGCCCATGACAAAGTACTTATCAAAAACTTCCACTTCAACAACAAACCTGGCTGCTGAAATTTTGACGAGAGAAATTGGGCGGGAAATACACACGCGCTCCCACTGCATCAAGAAACACAGGGATCCCACATTTGATTAGCACCAATGGGTGTTAAGATTACACTGAAAAGCAGAAAGCAAAAAGAATGTATACATATGGCCTGCCTCCTTTCTTACAAACTTTATACAATCCTATATATATAATATATATATATGATGCAGACTTCAATTC
Source organism: Actinernus sp. WN-2022 (assembly GCA_030867875.1). Taxonomy (NCBI): domain Eukaryota; kingdom Metazoa; phylum Cnidaria; class Anthozoa; order Actiniaria; family Actinernidae; genus Actinernus; species Actinernus sp. WN-2022. The sequence continues at coordinate 3,923,220 of JAOWCC010001634.1, forward strand.
TTTTATTAATTTTTGTTGCATTGTAAACTTAAAGACACATCTATAGAAGTGTCCGAGTCATGTGATTTGTCACGGGACCAAATAAATACTCGAGAAATATATTTAAATTGTTATCAGTTGACCTGAGTGTGACCCGAACCATACTCGTCATGGCTGCTCTTGACTACTAGTCCGCTGTCTTACCCACTACGCTATCAGGCCGTTTGTTGAAATAACCGTGACAAAATAACAATCACAACCCTTGTAGTCTATAATTGCATGCAATAAAATTCCAAGCAAACAATACGTTCTAATGATTTATGAATGCAGGTATTGTTTTTGATTGAGAAGTCATATAAAAAACTCGAGCTTTGTGTTTCTCGGTGTTTGGATACCCTGGTAAAACACTAGCTCTCGTTTTTTTTATATATTACATCTATCTATCTAAGACTGCTGCTTTGTACAATAACCGGGGGAATAACCTTCTTAGTGTTTTTTGAGAAGCCATATCATTGTAGAGTTGGAAAATGCCTGATAGCAACCGATCGGTGGTAGCTTCTGAGAAATGCGAACGTTTTAATTGACCCCCTGTAGACCCCTGATATTAAATGCTGTATTTCAGTGAGTAACGAAATATTCATGCTATAGATACAGAACATGATTTTCAGGTTAACTGATAACAATTGAAATATATTTCTCGAGTATTTATTTGGTCCCGTGACAAATCACATGACTCGGACACTTCATTAGATGTGTTTTTGTGTGTTTGTATTTGTGTCTTTAAGTTTACAATGCAACAAATATTAATAAAAGAATTGAAATCTGCATCATATTATATATATATATATAGAATTGTATAAAGTTTGTAAGATAGGAGGCAGGCTATATATATATATTGTTTTTGTTTTCTGCTATTTAGTGTAATCTTAACACATGGTCCTAATCAAATGTGGGATCCCTGTGTTTCTTGATGCAGTGGGAGCACGCGTGTATATTTCCCGCACAATTATTCCCGCCAAAATTTCAGCAGCCATGTTTGTTATTGAAGTGGAGGCTTCGAGTGAAAGAGCCTTTCATACACAGTATCTTGGAAAAAGCTGTCATAAAAATCTGGAATTCTATTTATTTGGTACTCATGAAGTGTCTTATCATGTCTGTCGCGATTACCTAGAGGTAAGATGCAAATTTTGGGGGATAATGGTTAATTTAAATTTGCTGTAAAGAGGTTCGATATGTCTACAGCCAGGACAACAAAACTTCAGCATAATCGAAGCTGTCCGAATTGAATTAGCCACTTTATTAGCCTAACTGTCTACAATTATTCATTCAAATAAAATGTACCAGCTGATTGATAACATTGCTTTTGTTCCCGCTGAATTACAGTAGTTAGATATTAGTTAAATGATCTAAAATAGAAAGTTGTTATATGTTCATTGAGCAAGAGATCAACGCTGTTTTTACATATAATGCTTTCATTACATTATGTGTGTTGATCATTAATTTGTAGATACAATGGACGAGTACAATCGAGAGCACTGCATCATTCACTCTTCATCTTGTGATGACAATGAAAAGTTAGTTTCGCTGAAGGACATCAACTCATGGCAGACTTTACTCCAAGCGGCGAGAATTCGCAATCATAGACCAATTTTAGATATTGAAGAAACATTGCAAGAAAATGAAATCCCAAACATCTTCTACCACCGAAAATGTAGAATGCTATTCACAATGAAAAGAAAACTAGATAAATCAAAGAAAGAGTGCAAGAGAATGCTGACGAGCACGGTGATGATGATGAGAGACGTGAAAAAAGACTTTGTAGGAGACCGTCATCCATTAACGCAAGAACATACGAGCCTGTGTGAATTTTTTGTGGCAAAGATAACTTTCAGAAGAATCCAAAATCAAGGGAAAAGCTGATAAAAACCGTTCAACTTAGGGCTTATCAAACCCTTCGCCAATGTGCGACATCAAAACAGGATGCCCAGATTCTGGCCATTACCAGCCGGGATATTGTTGCGGCAGAAGCACATTATCATGCGTCGTGCTATAGGAGCTATACTAGAAGTAAAAAGGAACCTGGTGGTGACGATGACGGAGAAGAGAGTGATGATAATGAAGTTTTGTATGAAATAACTGAGAAAGCAGCCTACGAAGTGGTTTTTGATCATATTAGGAATGTAATTATTCCAATTAAGATCATTGTACCGGTCATCTCTCTGACGGAGAGATTGGACACATCTATGTCTAAACAAGGGCAGGCCTTAAAAACCTCTGCCAAGAAAAACATCTGCAGGAGGCTCGAGTCAGAGTTCATGGAAGCAATTCATATATTTTCCAATCGTTCTGGAAAGCTTCTCTTAGTTCCAGACATCATATCAGTCCAAGATGTAGTTCTTGAGAATCAGAATCTGTCAAGAGAGTCTGGAAAACCAATCTGACTGATGCTAATAAGATAATAGATCAGGCCTCTTCTCAAATTAGAGAAGCAATAAAGACAGAGATGAAAGCAACCACTTGGCCATGCCATCCAGCTGACATCAGCAGTAACGTGCACATGCCAATGCAACTACATCGGTTTCTGGATGGAGTTATGACTGGAAATCCTGAAAATGAGAAGCCATCGGAGAGGGTGATTACCCTTGTATAATCTTTTGGCCAAGATTTGATATACGCTGTTACATGTGGCCAACATAAGTCAGCCAAGCATGTGCTGCTACCTTACGCAGTAAAAACTCTCACTGGAAACACTGAGATCATCAAGACACTCAACAGGTTCGGGCATGGCATGTCATATAGTCAGATGGAAGAAAACGATACGGCTTTGTGCTTGCAGAAGTTAGGCCAGAATGAGAGAGTAATACTTCCATCTTCCATCAAACCGAATGTCTTCACAAATCTTGCTTGGGACAACATTGATAGACTGGAAGAAACACTTTCTGGACAAGGTGCTTCCCATCGTGTTAATGGAATAGCAATTCAGCCAAGAGTTTTTGGACCCGATCCACAGCCTGTCCAGCATCCACGGATTGATAAATCGGAGAAGAGATCACTGAACTTCGAGAATCAAGCGGAGTTGGATGTCTATGTTGCTGGAGCTCGTGTGGGTCCCCATCTTCTTATTACAAAGGAAGACCATGTAGGTGACGCAAATGACGCAGCGAAGCATGCAAGTAACAGAAACATGCTGTGGATCCTGACTAGACAAGTAGATTCAGGCAATCAACAAATACCCAGCTGGACAGGATTTAACATTAAGACGAGAGACCAAGTGCCTGTTTCACAAGATGTCATTCATTACCTCCCTACGATAAATGCCCCTGCCACAGACTTGACAACTGTGTTTGAATTCTTAAATCAGTCCGAGGAGATAAGAAAGCAACTGTGCCTAAACACCATCATCATTGTTATGGATCAGGCGTTGTTCGCTAAAGCGTGCGAGATTACAAGTATCCTGAGAATGGGAACATTTCATACCATCTGTAACATGTTGGCAACCCTTGGTAAGTGGTTTGGTGATGGCGGCTTGAAGGACATCCTCACAGAATCACAGATAGTGGCGGAGGTGTCGTCGATGGTAAGCAGTATAATCGAGCTGTAAGGGCACACAAGTATGTGTATGAAGCTCTGATCCGACTGGCGTGGGGAGAATTTATGAAGTGGCTGGAGAACAGTGATCCCGAGCTCCTCACCGTCGTCAAGCTTTTACTGGAAAAGATCAGTGCTATGGCAAGTGATCTGAAGCAGGAAGCGTTTGACGATCTTCTGCAAAGTCCCCTACTGACAGAGGTAATAACCATGTGGAGAGAGTTCCTGGAGAAGCTACGCCACAGTAATGGAGAATTATCAGCATTCTGGATGACATATGTAGATGTTGTGGAGGGCATAGTCCTTGGCCTTTTGTGTGAATCTCGAGAAGGCAACTGGTATCTGCATCTCCATCCCATTCGAATGATGATTCCGTGGTGTTTTGCTTATGACAAGGTCATACTATGCGCAGATGACTAATCTTGCCGAGACAAATCCAGATGTGCATGAGGCGTTCATGAAAGGACATTTTTCCGTGCAGCTGTCCAAGAACAATCCATTTGGAAGGATACCTGTGCATCAGACTACTGAAGTCACGGTGAATAAGGACACCCAGACCCCTGGAGGAACTGCACGTTTTAGCCTCAAGCCTGCAACCGTACAGCGGTACTACATCACAGCGGAGTACAGGAGTACATTTCTGGGGCAACTGAGAGATATGGTACAAGGAGAAGTAAAATCCCAACACACAGATCTCCAGCGATCTCGCATCCAGAAGATGAGCAAGCCGTTTTTGCAGTGGTTGAGTTGATCCAAGGCTGGAACAATCCCTTCACTGAGAACCAGGATCTCGTCAGCATTGCTATAGCAAAGGCGCCTCCAAAGGACGTTGCAACAGATCTGATGAAAGCGTATAAAATTGGCGAGAAATGCTACGCAACTTTCAAAGAGGAGCGCATAGAAAAAGTGCCACAAGTCAAGAAATTTCACGAGATCTTGAAAACTAATAAGTTGAAGACCTTTAGCCACATGAATAAGAAACAAATAAATAACGTCGATGTCTAGTGGTAGATCAATTATTCTAAAAGCTGATCGGTCTCTGTTTGGCCGAATTATAGTGATGGCGCAAGGACGGAATCTTGAGATGGAGGATATTCTAGCACATCCTCTAGGACCATTACCATGGTCATTATCAACCCCATATGGTTTCCTTCGCAAGACTAACAAGGCTGCTTTGGCGACTTTGCTGCAGAAGAATGTACAGCCAGCTGAGCGAATCCCCGGTAACTCCGCTGCAGTAATTGATGGAATGAGCTTGGTGCAGAAAGTGAACGCTAACCATCTGTCATTTGGAGATGTTGCTGACACAGTCTTGAGTATGGCGCTATGGGAGGGTGCACAATGCAAGAGAATAGATGTAGTATTTGACACATACCGAGAAATGTCAATAAAGAACTTTGAGAGATCTCTGCGAGGCGAAGAAACTGGCCATCAGCTACGCAGCATCACAAGCACTCGGATCGTCAGACAATGGCGAAATGTTCTGACAAGAGTAAGCAATAAAACAAGTCTCATCAGTTTCATTGTCAGTGAGTGGAGGACGGAAAGATGCAGGGAGAAGTTAGACGACAAAGAGCTTTTTGCCACGATTGAAGATTTCTGTTTCCGAATTACCTCACAAGGCAGTGAAGAGGTACCTGTCTTGAAGTGCAAGCAAGAAGAGGCAGATGGTTGCTTACTTCTACACGCATCCCACGCCGCAGACGAGGGGTGTGGCTCAGTCATGATCTGCGCAGAAGACACGGATGCCTGTTCATCAAATGTGGAACCAAAAACCGCACAAAGCTCGTGGATATCAATAAAGTTGCTAATGCTGTTGGCTAGGATGTCTGCAAGGCTGTGGTAGGGATGTACGCATATACTGGATGCGATTCAGTTAGCGCCTAATTCGCTGGAAGAGGAAAAGCGCAAGCGCTTAAGCTTCTAATAAGCGACAGAGAGAGCAGTGATACTTTCATCACATTGGGACAGGAGTGGGACCTCTCACCGGACTTGATGAAGAAGCTGGAAGCCTTGACATGCCACCTCTATGTTCTCAAATCAACTACCACGGCAGTGAATTATCTAAGGGATCAGCTATTCTCTGGCAAGAAGGGAGAAATTGAAAGCCACCAACTCCCGCCGTGTAGGGATTGCTTAGTTAAGCATTGTCAGAGAGCCAACTATCAGGCTGCTATATGGAGGCGATGTCTACGTCAGGACCCACAGGTGCCAAGCCATTTTGGCAGAGGTTGGAAGTTGAGAGAGAAGAAGGCACAGATCAGCTAGTAGTTGACTGCATGGACGGCAAGCCAGCTCCAGAAGCCATCCTGAACCTTTTGTCTTGCAACTGTGCAAGAAAGTGTTCATCTTCGAAATGCGTTTGTGTGGCTAATGGGATTAGGTGCACAGATATATGCAGCCTCACGAACTGTGAAAACCAGCCATCGGGTGAAGAGGAGGAGGACAGCAGCGTGGAGGATGAGGACGATCTGGACAGTGATGAGGAATATTAGGCCACTTTGTAGTTTTCTTGTCAACCAAAGTGTAAAATGCGAAGTGTTTTACAGTAGTGGATATTTAATCTGGTAACTATCTATAGGTTGATTGGTGTTCAATTTGTTTTCCGCCAAAAATCCCTTTTAAAATATTTTTGTGATCACGTGATATATCACGTGACTTTCCAAGCATGTACATTAGCTTGATACTAGTCTCTAGAATAAGATATAAGACAATGGGGAGCTTTTCTGGGAGTTCTCGTCTCAATTTTCGGGTTCTTTCTCATCAATTTCGCTAGAGCCTCGTTTCCATGCCGTGCCATTCTTTAAAGGTCGCTCCTGTCCACAAGCTACCATCGATCGATTGCTATCAGGCATTTTCTGACTATTGGCCACATAACCTTCCTGAAAAACACCAGGAAGTTTATTCCCGCCTGATGATACCGACCAACCCTACTGGCTCATGGACTATAATTCATAAAAGGCAACCCTGTTTCCATTGCTGACTCCATGAGTGTGTTCACAAGAACGGCGCTATCAGTTTCGTTAGGCTTGTAGACAAAGAAAAACTTTAGCTCTTGACTTTTGAATACAATCGTTCTTTTGTTCAGTCATATTTTTAAACACACAACTTCTACTATTACGAAATACCCGTTCCGATGCAGGAGAATCGGTTTATGCTGGAAGCAATATTTTTCTTAAAACAGGAAGTAAGCGCTATGCGCAGTAACTGTTTTAGTTTTCTTCATCGCGCAGCCGATTTGGCTAGCCAATCAAATTTGAGCCTGGTTTGTGTCTTACCAGAGCCTCCGATTTTTCAGTTAGTTGAGGAGGCACTGGGAACGAGAATGCGCCAAATTATGTTGTCATCAAATTTAAGGCCAGGTTGTAAACACGTACTCCCACGAGAACGAGCGCAATCATAATTGTTTACATTCCGTCTTTTCATTAAATATGGACGTCAAACAAAGCAACTACATGGAAATACCGCAAGTAAAACATAAAAGCCTAAAACATCAAAACTCTAAACGCATGAAGTTTTAAAATCGTTTTGTTGTTTATCGGCACAACAACGAAACAAGCATGAACTTATTAAGTAGTTTTTTGAAGTCGTTTAAAGGTCTCCAATTCGGACTAGACAGCATTTCAAAGTCCTCGCAATTAGTTCCAGTCCTCGGCTGCGCCTCATTGTTGGCCTTTAAACATGACTGCACATCCGCCGAAGAGGAGTGTTCGTTGTGGTCATACACGTGTTCATAGTGCAAAGAAACTTTGGAGAACTGAGGCCACATTGGTAATTATCCTAATTGTTAATTAAGCTAATTTTTACGATTTGTACTGTAGTTGATCTCTAAAAGGAATAAACACTTCCGCATATCAATTCTCCAAATCAGAGCTGACATGCATAGTTCAATTATAGCCGATTTGATTGGTGCTTGCAGGCTCGGGCTTCTGTACTGCTTTTTCGGTATTTTGTTTTCGGATTGCGATACCTGTGACAAGAAGAAGGGTCTCTGCATTGTCACAGGAGACTCCAATCTCGCAATCATGAGCACATATTAAACTGTACTCGTTAATTGATTGGACGATAGCATTGAGATGGTCGCGATTGTTCAGATTCCACTGACGTACGGTGCTCTGATCTCACCTCCCAGTTGCTACTAGAAGTTATACAACAATGCAGAAAAGCTATTCACTTTGCTTTAGAACCGTTTTCGTAATGGAGGGAGTACAAGTACAACAAGAAGCTATTATTAGCTATATTTCTTGAACCCATTTCTTTTCATCATTAAATGTAATACGTATTTCTGTTTCAATAGTTTATCCACGTGTACAGAAAACATTATCATTACCACGCGAAACAGCAGGTTAAAATTAGTTATCTTGTGAAATATGAAGGTTACAAATTAAAGAAGATACAGCCATTTAAAAATAGAAAGATTTGTATGAGCCTTTATAGCCTCGCTTTCATGTTTTTTGAGCATTTGAAATCGCTATAACTTAACAGTAATAAATACTCCACATTGCTATAAAACTGAACACAATTACTAGTCAGTTTTACTATAGTCTTTCATGTGGTAGCATTAGTTTCCCTCTACAAATTTATCTTCCAAATTATGCAAATTAGGAGGCGGCATTATGAATTCGGTCTAAACTTTAAGATCAGCTAGTCCGTCTTTCTTTACATTTCGAACAGATTATCGAGGAGCCACAAACTATAAAATGGTAACTTAAACATTTCGGTCAATTCCTTTTAAAACGAATTTAGGTACTTTTAAAATTTACGAGTGTATGTTGAATGGACTCATCACTTTAACTAGCTGGTCGTTTCGTGTACAGCAGAAACAAAATAGGTTACTCTTGTGTCACGCCGGTGACGGATCATGAACATTCGACATTCTGACTACACTCACAAGATACTTTGTAAGAATTAACTAACTAACTATGTATAACTATGATTATAACCAGAAGTACGAAAAAATGCACTGCAAACAGTAAGATAATTGAGTAACTTCCGAATACGAGACACCACATAAAACCACGAAAAAAACACCCTGGGGTTGAGGCCAAGAAAACGTGGAAAATAAGTGGATACGCATTCCTCGACCCGATACAGCAACTTGGTTCTCTAAGGGATATAGAACTTCTAACTTAAACAGATAAACGATCCGAGAGAATTATATCAAAGTGAAACGGCCTTTAGAATGACCATTATTCCGGCTAGAAGGCATAATTATATAAAATTATGCTACTGAATTACCCATAATACAGTAGTCATAATAGTCTCCCTGGCGTCACCATGCTAACACTATAGCGAGTGAGTGAGTGAGTGACACTATTTCACCCATCCCAACAACTCGTGTCTGCCCTTGCACGCATCCACGAGTTAAAAAAGACGACTACTTGGTCAGTCTCAACATTTAGAGGCAAACGGAAAGCATTTTTGGCTATTAAAACTAAAGAAACCACATTAACTCTTTGTCGTCCGATCGTGTGTGAGCTCAATTGGTGAAATCCTGAGTGCTAACTCAACCCTCCCCCTCAGTTCAAGTTTAGCTAGCCCGGGCTAGTTAAATACTGCTGACTTTTTAAGCCGAGGGCTCAAACTTTCTCCACAGTGCCATTCGGGTGAATTCTACGAACTGGTCGACGGTAGGTATTGCAACTTCTGTAGGGTTTCGAATGAAATGTGCTCTAATTTTGGAGAAAAATGCCACTGTCAGAGAGCTTGAAGACATCATTACGTCTGAGGATGGCTGAAAAGTACTTGGTTTGCTTCTAGTAGGCTTTGTGAGGGGATTTCACAGGGTTTTTCCGTTGTGTTTGTGCTTTGAGACACAGGAAAAAAGTATTCAATGAAATCCTTGGAATCCTGCAGTTGGCAGTCTTTTACCCCTGCTCAACCTATTAGGATGTGTTTTTGTCACTTTAAAGCAACGGCTTGAGTCCAAATCACCGCTCTTGGTTGTAGGGGTAAAATACTTATAAAAAAAACCTACCGGAGTCCCAGAGGGGGAGACCCCTTGTGATTTTTTGTCCATTACCCAGCATGCAATTGGAGGTGGGAGCAGGAAAATGTGGTCGAGTGAAATGCAGTGCAAACATCGGCGTGGTTCACCGTCGCTTGGTGTGTTTTGTGAAAACAAACCTGCTGGTTGGAAAGATTAAACAAGGTACTGTAACGACTGAGTGGTTATTTTGTGTTTGCTCTTGATTTCAAGTGCGAATGGGAAGGTTTTTTGGAGCTGATTTTTAGCTCCTTAAAATTCGTGAAAATCGAAGAAACAAAACAATCGCCAAAACAAATGAGCTTTTCTCCATAGTTAAAGAGTCGAGTGATCCCTGTTATAGCTCGGACTTTGAAGCCATACATCCCTTCGCATAATATCGCAACATCGTCTTTCCAGCATGTCTAGATGTGATGCAATAATTTTTCTAGTAACGGACTTATACGTCTCCTATTTACAGGCTCGGACGGTAAAGAGTTAAACTGAATGGTAACGTTTATTTGGCAGTGACTACATTGATTCCGCAGAAAGGATGGCCGAGTAGAAAACCGGCGAGAAGGGTACACATTTAATCTCATAGATATCCATATATATAATTAATTATTCTTAAATATTTAACATGTTCTCTTCGTATTGTTTATTCAATCAGGCACTTTAACAAACGTCATAATTACTTCAAACAAAAGGACTGAAGAAATGTATTTCTATTGTAGTTTGAGAATCTTTTAAGTAGGCTTCGTGTTCTTTTTTGTTAAGCCCAAAATTTTAATAAACATTGCGTTCGAGCAAAGAGATCAATGAATGACTAGCCTACAATCGCAGGCTTTCGATTTGGGAACCACGCTATGTTTGAACGAGGTAAAAATGGGGCGAAGACAAAAAAAGGAAGGGGGGAGGAGGGAAAAAGAGGAGCTAGAGGGGGAGGGAAGTGAAGGTGTTGTCCTCGCCCCATTCTTCCCTCGTTCAAATATAGCGCGGTTTCCCAAATAGAACGCCTGCACTGCAGGTTCATGAATGACTTGTTGTGCTCATTCGCGCGGTTAATTATACGTTTTTTTGCCGTGCGATTCATGTATTGAAAATTTTGCATTTCATCACCAATAAAAACACTTAGATTTTAAATTGTCGTGGTTATGTTATACAAGAAATCGGTCCATTCCAAAATTGAGAGTGCAAACATGTCACTTGCTCAGACCTGTAATTCCAAAGGAACCTATATCATTAGATGCCATCCAGTTCCTGGCAGAAGCTTACAATAAGCCAGATATGACTTTAGATAATATAAGATTGCTTTTCATTGTTCTTGTAGGCTATGCAGGTCTTCTGAGAGCCAGCGAGCTCATTGCAATAAGAGTTAAGGATATCGATCTACATGAGGGTTTTATGTCTATATTTATTCCGCAAAGAAAATACCACCTATACAGGGAAAGCCATACGGTTTATTTTCGCAAGTTAGGGAAACTCACTTGTCCAGTAGGAATTACGGTTAAGTTACTAGCCCTACAGGCACGCTGGTTGGAAGTCAGTCGCTCCCCAAATCGGTATATTATAAAGTTAGACAAAAGTCGCCTACTTAGTGTTGCCGATTCTCTTGATCTTTAGTCTCTGTTTAATATTTATGATTGGTCTGCACCCTATATTTCACTTCCATAGAGGATTATAGGTTTCACTAATGTATCAAAAAGTGACATTTTAAGTTTGAGATTTGTTAGAAAAAACGTCCCATTTCTTTTCTGAGTTTATAAAGTGCTTTCAGAGCAGTCTTTTTTAACTCTTCTCTGAGCAATCCCTTTATGTAGGACGACACAATTTTTTACCAAAAATACAATAGAATACAACACAATACAATTCAATACAACAATAGAACACAACACAATACAATAGAATAGAATACAATTTTGTAGCAATTCGTGTCGTCCTACATGAAGGGATGGCCCTTCTCGGGCTAAGTTGAAGTTACCGTAGGTACTGAGTTGGCTATTACTCCCCCCCCTCCCCCACCCCTCCCCCCACCGCCAAAAAAAACAAAAACAAAAAACAAAACTATTGGTACTTGAATTCTGGCGCTGAAATTTGATCAGCCCGGTGCGCAACTATTAGGTGAAAATAGCAAGCAAACCGTGACTCAGTCGATATCAGCATGGATAATAATAGATCATATCGAAATCATTGCAAACAGAAGAGGACATTTGGTATTGGTCATCGCTTTGAAGTAAATGCAATTGTATTTGAGAGAGATAACAACTTAAGTCACATTACAAGTATATCATGTGGCTTACCTGTTGATATCGGAACTATACGAAGGAGAATTCGCTGCTTTCGTTTTGACCGCTCCAAAGTCTCTCCTACTGCAGCTCCCGCCATTACAAAGGTCACACAAGAAAAAATAGAACGAAATGGAACTTTAATAACAGCGATTTGTAGCACTCTAAACTCGAGAAACCTCGATGATTTATACATTAAAACACTGAAAATGTATTCTCCTATCTGAATTCAGCGGTAGAAAGTCAGTTCAGACATGCGTATTCAAGCTAAACCCAGTTTTCCTCTGCTTGGTCGTCCATAAACGAGTAATATAACGCCTTGTAAAAAGCGAAAGCAAATTCAAATTTGTTCAGTCGAAATCGTAACATAATCATTCCAAACAGTTACCAGTTGCAGATTGGATGTTACTTAACTTAAGTTAAAGGTAGAAGTTTTTAAAAGGCAAAATAGCTTCCAAAACCATGTATATTTGAGTGAGATGACTGGACCGATACAGGAAGTGAGTCACCGGATTTCGATATGTAGGCTTTTATACGCAGTGACTTTGATATGATAATAATTCCTAACGATAATCATAGAAATAATACAATCATTAATTAATTAATTAATTAATTCATTCATTCATGTTTTGTATGTAGCGAATAGTTAACGAAATACAAACCATTTTATGTAATTTCGCCCAACTAGATCAAATAGGTTATGTATTATTCGCGCAAATGAAGTTCAGGGGGGTTAAGGCGTTTTTGCTCGGCCGAGCGGAGCCTGGGTAACCATTTAACTTTAATTGGGTATTTCCTTTTAGAACTTGAAATCTTAGAAACTGATCAGCTTTGTCATGAACGACATTCCGGATATATTTTGCTAACACAAATTGGTATACCATTTCCAGGAGGTGGGGTAGGAAATATTTGTAAATCATGGATTAGAGGTGTTAATATTTGGTATGTAGCACAAAGATAACGGGGATTAAAACCAGCCTATCTGATATAATTTCGCCCAGCGAGATATTTTTTTTATGTATTTGCTCGCGCAAATGAAGTTCAGGGGTTTTTGTTTCTCCATGGGTAACTTTTTGGTGTAAACCTCATGTATCTACTACGTTGCTTTTTATCTGTAAAACTCCATCGCCCTTTTCATTTTGGCCGCAAAGCATGCTGGGACAGCTTCATTTTCTGGATTAAATGAAGTTGCAGCGTTAAAATCATAGTTTCGGTACTAAACACGATCAATGCAACATATTATTTGTTAATTTGGGGTAAGATCTGCGAATTTTGCAAAAATGAGGGGGTAAGGTGGAAAAATCATATGCGTTTCCTGTCAATAAGAGTGCCCTCCGCCATTAGAAATGGACTGAATGAAGCTGCAGCGTTAAAATGATAGTTTCGGTACTAAACACGATGAATGCAACATATATATTGGTTGCGAATTTGGGGTAAGATCTGTGAATTTTGCAAAACTGAAGGGGGAGGGGTGGAAAGGGTACAACACCTTTTAATAACGGTAACCCTCCCTCTCAGTTATCAGTTAACCCCATTCAGCCCCTCTTGCAAAAATGATGGGAATGGGGGTCGGGGGAGGGGGGGGGGAGGGGTGAAAAAGCCTATATATGTAATTCCTGTACGTTAATAACGACATCCTCTCCTGCAAAAATGAGGTCGCTGATTTATTGGCACGCGTAATTTTGTAATCATAAAGTGAATAATAACTACGGATAAAGAAACAAAGAATTACGTTTTCTGAAGTAGTAGCATAGTTTCTGCTCGGAGTTTCTGCAGTAGAGCTCGAGATTTTACATCCAGCAGGATTCGGCCAACATCTCGAAAGGTATTTTTAAATGAGTCAATCAGATCTTTTCATCATTATTATCAATGAAATATTTGAAATTTCAGTAAGTCTGCACCCCAAGACTATTCTCCTTTGCTCAACGGGTTGAGATTTAGAGTAATATATTTTAATATATAATTTTCGATGAAATACCAGTGTATATTTCTTTCTAATAAGTGATATCTTCACACGTGAAGATATAAATGATATATTCAAACGTGAAGATATCACTTTTGAAAATATGACTCGATTTCAAAGATTTCTAGCCTTTTTAGTAAGAGATTGAAACTAGTATTTGATCAATAAATATATATTTAATAAACAGAACATTACATGGCCGCTTGGAGATACGGATTTTATCTTCTCGTGTTGATGAGTATCTTACTCGTTCGCTGCGCTCACTCGTAAGATATTTCATCAACACTCGAAGATAAAATCGGTATCTCCGCGCGGCCATGTAATATCCTCTATATAATCTATGGTGGTGGTCACTGTATTTGCTGACAAATGTATCTTGTTTGATTCATTATATTACACTAGACAAAAGTGTAATATAATAGATATAGTGAAATGAATAATAAAACGGATAAAGAAGCGCAATTGATATTATCTGAAGTAGTTTGTGCAGTAGAGAACGAATATTCGGCATTACTTTGTTAAACATTTAAGGGCGACATATTTTCTAGCCCATTTTCATTAAATCATGTTACATTTTCAGTATCATGCTTGATTATCGTTTGCGGTTTCGACTTGTAATAATAATAATAACAATAATAATAGTAATAATTCCTAACGATAATCATAGAAATAATACGATCATTAAATAATTAATTAATTAATGTTTGATATGTAGCAAATAGGTAAAGGAATAAAAACCAGCCTATCTGATGTAATTTCACCCAACTAAGTTCAATTTCACACAACTAAGCGCAAATGAAGTTCAGGGGGGTTAAGCCGGTTTTTCTCGCTTTTTCCTTGGCCGAGTCGGGCCTGGGCAACTTTTAAAGTTAATTATGTGGTTGTATGTTGAACTTCAAAACTTAGAAACCGATCAGTTTTGTCATGAATGACATTCCTAAGATATTTTTCTAAATCAAATGGGCATACCATTTCCAGGGGGGTGGGGTAGGGAATCGTTGTAATTTATAGCTTGGAGGTGTTAATGTTTGGTATGTTGCACTAAGTAAATGGAATTAAAACTAGGTTATCATATGTAATTTCGAACTGCTAGCTGAAATCTTTGCGTTATTAATCGCGCAAATGAAGTTCAGGGGGGTTAAAGCCGTTTTTTTGTTTTTGTTTTCGCTATCATTTCTCCCCCTGAACTTTAATGTCAACCAAATTTTCTATGAGTAACATTTTGGTGAAATCCAAAAAATCCATCGCCCTTTTGATATTAACCGCAAAGCATGCTGGGACAGTTCATTTTTTTATTTCGTAGTCTACGACTGGATTGAATGAAGTTTCAGCATTAAAATCTTAGTTTGGTACTAAACGCAACAAACACAACATATTGGTTGCAAATTTGGGGTAAGATCTGCGAACCTTGCAAAACTGAGGGAGGAGGGATGTAAAATCATATGCATTTCCTGTTAGTAACGGTACCCTCCCCATTAAAAGTGTCTTGAATGAAGCTGCAGCTTTAAAATCATAGTTTTGGTACTAAACACGAGAATCACAACATTTTTTTTTTTCAAATTTTGAGTAAGATCCGCGAATCTTGCAAAACTGAGGGGGGAGGGGTGGAAAAGCATATGCATTTCCTGTTAATAGTAGTACCCTCCCCAATAGCCCATTAGAAAGGGATTGAATAAAGTTGCAGCAAAATCATAGTATTCGTACTAAATATGACTAATACAACATATCGTTTGCGAATTTTGTGTAAGATCTGCGAAGCTTACAAAAATAAAGGGGGAGGGGTGGAAACCATTGTATGCTTATCGTTAGCGGTACCCACTTGTGTAATATAATAGATATAATAAAATTCATACGCACTAAATTTCTTCGATACCAACTTGAGAGCATATCGGGTTGATAGCAAACAAATTCATACACACTAAATGTCTTCGATACCCACTTAAGAGCATATCGGGTTGATAGCAAACAAATTCATACGCACTGAATTTCTTCGATACCCACTTGAGAGCATATTCAGGGTGATAGCAAACAAATTTGATGTCCATCTATTACTTATTAACTTAAAGCTCTGATATGAATTCTTCATTTCTTTGATATCCACTTGAGATCCATCTATTAAATGCTATAAAAGCTATAAAAGCGCAGTTGAATGTGATAACATGAGAATCTCATACGGGTGCACCGGTATGGATGCGACTCAGCAGAAACTCTGCTCCCGTATCCTAATGTGTTCTTCTATTTTAAAGAGGCTTATAAGTGCTACCAACAATGGGTCATTTTTGATCATTTTTAATTAACATATTAGATTGGGAAATTGACTGCAAAATTATGTTTTATATTCATAAATGCACTACTCGATATTTTGCAACGAACGTTTTAGTTTCAGCATTAAATACATTACGATGACCGGAAGGGATCTGTGACCAGTGAAAATAACAACGATTTTCATAGCACATAATAACAATAACATTCCATGAACGTAATATAGGACAAAATATTATATCAGAAATATATAAGGTAAGGTATCTTCCCTCAGAATAGTCATGCATTGTCGATAGTCAAGAAAGATTGTCCCTTCATGGTAAAAGACGCGATCTGGTCGCCATCTTTAAAACTAAACGCGCAAGGGCACTTGGGATACTAGTGGATCCTCCTCTGGACTGGGGTTTAAACCGTCGCCCTCCCGCACAACAGACTGGCGCTTAACCACTGAGCTAACCGGGAGGCGGTTGAATAACGGATTATAACGAGGACTATAACGGATTAAATGGAGGACATTCAAGTAACACTTCAGAGCTAGATTTACCCTAAACGTCAGCCCCTAGTTCTACAGTTACCTTCGATTCTCAGAAGTTTGATTGCGATACCTCCACTGGTTCCAAAGTTACATGAGAAAATGTATTTATTTTACTTTTAGTGTCACACAGCAAAGTAAGGAGAAGAATATCCATTTCCTTGCGATCTACGATTTTTAAAGACAAACTATTGGCTAACTGCTGTTTGGTCCCACGCTTTCAAGCTAAATTGTTTGGAAGACAAATTGATTTTAAAAAGCGACATGTAGTTCTTTATACAGACTACGAACCTTCCAGTATAGCACGATAAAAGCCCCATTACTTTAAAAATGTGGGTTTTGATTATTATTCTAAGTAATCTGCCTAATGCAATTACTTAGTGAACTGTGCCTATTTAAGACTAGCTGAATAAAATGAATTGTAATTGGGCACCTTATCGAAATTAGATTTTACAATTCTAGGCCTGTTAGCCTACCGGCTCAGCGACTAGGCAGTATTTTTCTATGTAATATATGTTATCGGCCTGGATCAAGGTGTTATGGGATTTGTTCAAGAGCGGAAGTCGATAAATGGTTTATGTTTCATAATGGAAAAGTTTTCTCAAATCATTGGAAGCATTGTCTGCCTAGTAAAATATAATTATTGTTGCATAAAAGTATTGTTCACAAGGCTTCTCATTCTTTTCTTTATTTTCTTGTTTCCAGGGCCATGCAGGAGAATAGGTAGAGAGGAATATGTCGAGGGCCATGCAGGAGAATAGGTAGAGAGGAATATGTCGAGGGCCATGCAGGAGAATAGGTAGAGAGGAATATGTCGAGGGCCATGCAGGAGAATAGGTAGAGAGGAATATGTCGAGGGCCATGCAGGAGAATAGGTAGAGAGGAATATGTCGAGGGCCATGCAGGAGAATAGGTAGAGAGGAATATGTCGAGGGCCATTCAGGAGAATAGGTAGAGAGGAATATGTCGAGGGCCATGCAGGAGAATAGGTAGAGAGGAATATGTCGAGGGCCATGCAGGAGAATAAGTAGAGAGGAATATGTCGAGGGCCATGCAGGAGAATAAGTAGAGAGGAATATGTCGAGGGCCATGCAGGAGAATAAGTAGAGAGGAATATGTCGAGGGCCATGCAGGAGAATAGGTAGAGAGGAATATGTCGAGGGCCATGCATGCAGGAGAATAGGTAGAGAGGAATATGTCGAGGGCCATGCAGGAGAATAGGTAGAGAGGAATATGTCGAGGGCCATGCAGGAGAATAAGTAGAGAGGAATATGTCGAGGGCCATGCAGGAGAATAGGTAGAGAGGAATATGTCGAGGGCCATGCAGGAGAATAGGTAGAGAGGAATATGTCGAGGGCCATGCAGGAGAATAGGTAGAGAGGAATATGTCGAGGGCCATGCAGGAGAATAGGTAGAGAGGAATATGTCGAGGGCCATGCAGGAGAATAGGTAGAGAGGAATATGTAGAGGGCCATGCAGGAGAATAGGTAGAGAGGAATATGTCGAGGGCCATGCAGGAGAATAAGTAGAGGGGAATATGTCGAGGGCCATGCAGGAGAATAGGTAGACTGAGGGGAATATGTCGAGAGCCATGCAGGAGAATAAGTAGAGAGGAATATTTCGAGGGCCATGATGTTCTTTTGTTACTCTAATTTAGACCATTGTCTTGGTATTCCTCAGCCGACTGAGAGGTAATGTTGTGTTAAAGTGAGGCTTGGTGGTGATCACGAAAGCATGACGTCATCATACATAATGCATATTGTTTTATATCTATATGAAATCGATTCTACATCAAGAAAATAGGTGAATAGTAAAATAATTCTTGATTTGAGTGTTGCATCTATGATTTATAGAGGTTTCTATTTACAATATCAGTGATAATTTGTGATGTCACAGGAGGCCTCATTTATTATACAAAATCGTGCTGGCAGAGATATATATTTTTCTACATATCCATGTTATATTTGGGCCTTATATCAGTAATTTTACCAACTATTTTGTATAAATAATAAATAGTTTCATTCAAAAGGAACATCACATAATTAGCATATTGGAAATAGAAACCTCGATAACTCATAGACGCAACACTTAAATCAATAAATATTTAAATTTTCACCTATTTTCTTGATGTAGAGTCGATTTCTAATGATATCAAATTTGGGCCGGGCTTATAGGCACTATAAAAACAAATAGATGGGTTGCACTCAATCCCCAGAGATTCAAATGACAAAGGGCATGGCGGCCATGTTGCTGTACAGAACAAAAGAAGCTAACGCGCGCGACAACTAAACATTGGTCAAAAATGCCGGCAAACTATTTTATATATTTCGCACAATATTTTTAGTTGTCGCGCGCGCGCCACTTTGCTTCAACTGCTACCGGTTACTAAATATAGATTTTCGACATTACCATCGCACACCACACAATACGAGATTCCCTCTCTTACTTATTCTCTCTTGCTAATATACAATTGATATTAGCTCAATATTACTACAGCTTAGGGTTGCAAAACTCCGACGGAGTCACCTATTAAGTTAATAGATAAACGAGCGAGTGTTAATTTTTGTTTTAGCATATTAAACAAAGCCTGGTTTTCTTCAGCTCCGACATAATGCAATAAGAAAGCTATGAAGAACATCGCAAGATAAATAAAATAAGTATGTTTCATCATAATATTGTATTTATCAATTTTTCACGTTCTATCCTACTAACCTTCATAACTGTGAGTTTACGCGAATGACGGTAGGTTGTTGATGTTAATGGACAAAGTATTCCCTTGATTAAGATGTATAGTTATTAAATTCAACGGCAGACGTGATAGACATAGAATAATCTATGTTCTAGGCCTGTTTGAAATGGTGAAAATTTGACCTTTCCTGACCCATCTCTGACCGCTTAAGAAAAAGCCTGGGTCAATTCCCGATCTTACGACACCTCTTTATAATGCATTATTCTCCATGGCGCCTTTCTGTCACAACAACATCGATATTTAGAGAATATACAGTCTGAGAGTTGTTAGTAAAGAAACCAGTTATTGGAGACAAAATGTTAAATATATATTCAAATTATTGCAATGTAGAATGAATTGGATGAGTAAGATCGGGAATCTATTTCTTACGCGATCATGGGTCAGGAAAGGTAAAATTTCCACCTGTGTTCTCTGTAAGCCGAAAATGTCTTCGCAGAAGTACTCAAAACCTTTCAAAGGTTCTTATGTACGAAATATTGCAGAAGGGGCTAGGGGCACATTAAGCATAATCTAGGATAATCTAGGAACACCTTACGTTCAACTCTTGGTGATAGGAGGCGGCTTATGAAGGCAATATGACAGTACAAAAACAGGTTGCGGCTTTTTTTATTTACGTTTAATGAACCATTTTTGTTATTATATTATTCGGGTTCTGCTAGCGGGGATATAGTAAACAAAATTGATGTAATTGACAAAAAAACCTATGTAATTATAATGATGATTTTAAAATCATTTTAGTTATGATTCGGGGCAGTTTTTTATTAAAGCAAAATGTCATTCGGGTTGTTTTGTTCTAGAACTGGCAAAACAGTAAAACCAATATTTTAGTATGTGCATTATTTTAAAGAAAATGGCCGAAGACCTGCCGGCGACAGACAACGAAACAGTGAACAATATTTTTTACTTCGGAAATGTCTGCAGGGAGACGGGTATCGTTTCAGATTTGACATTGCCTATTCATGTGGACAAATCTTCGGCTCAATACGACACCCTCGACTACAATTCTGACTTTAGAAAAACAAATATGTATAAAACAACCGCGTGATGGCCTTTTTTTTATACTGCAGAAAAAAAATGTCCCCCTCAAAAACAATCCCAGCATAAGTTCAAGCAAGTGTAATAAGTATATAAAAATAAATAACATATCTCGATTATTCAAGCGGTAAAGATAAATGTGATCTATAATTTTGCCTATTTTTTCCCCAACAACTGAATAAAGTATACATCGTTTACAATCAGAAGAATCCTTGAATGTCGTGTGAAATGATTTTTTTTCTGATTTTCATGCTGTTGAATAGTAATGTTTACCGTTTTGTCGGAGGAAGATCGTCAGTAAAAGAAATACGTATACGTAAATATATATAGCCGCGTTTCACAGGCTAACACTACGTTTTAATACTTTTATTGCTGCTAAAATAAGAGTTCTTATTTCCTGAAGTCTTTAAATCAAATATTCGGTATTCTAAGGTAAAACCGGATCCTCAAAAAACTTTCAGTCTACCCGGCCGGGAAATTGATCATGCTAGCATTGTTATATGTTACAGCCCTGTCTTTATAGAACATAGTATTAATTATGTTACCTTGTTGTCTTGAAAAAGCTTTATCCGTAGCAGTAAATTGTGCAAACCCGAGTTATACAGTCACATGCAGCAAGCTTACCATAATTCCTTGTCTTATTGTTACATTGGCGGTGTATATATAACTATACTTAAAAAGGACCGAAATTTCTCGGTTCGCCTTACAGCGTATTAGTAATAATTCGTATTTTCTCGTGATAGTCCGTTTTTACTTTTATTAGCGTTTACATATCTAATCATACCATCTGGTTAAAGAGAACTTTTAATGAATAATATATCACAGTTCTTTTGGACTCAGCAGAGTAATTGAACGAGCAGCAAAGTTGACAGAATTGAATCAGTACTGAATCTGTCTTGCCCCCTAAATAAATCCCAAACCATTTTTTACGTTAAAATTCAATGGTTTTGATTCCTAAACGAAATATCGATGGTAATCTCGTACTGCCAATATTTTTTGCAGAATTCCAATTATTATTAATTTCTTTAATTTGTTTCTACCCTAACACCAAGTTTCATTGTATTTGGAACCTCGTAACAGGAGCCGAACTTTCCTCGTTTTAGAAGTGACTAGTTCGAACATGATTCATAATTTAACAAACCTTTTAAAAGGTAAAGAGCTTTCAGATTCGCATGTGTAGCGACTACAATTAGAAAGAGGATGGGAGCATTCTAAACTGAATAATGCATTAGTTCTTAATTGTTTTCAATTTAGATTATGGAGATTGGAGGTGGTGATGTTAGGACCTATTAGTGTTATCTGGATCATCAAGTCAACCGACAATTTAAATTTTGAGGCGGAATAATAAAAACGCAAGAAGGTAATACCCAAACGGATATGTTGGGGTCAATCTGCGTATTGAAACTGAAGCACAGTGATCATTTGGGTTTACGTACTGATCAATTTACAACAACAATGATATATTTATTTATACTCATAAAGGGTTTACAATATTGTGAAAAAAGACGATGAATTAAAATAAGTTTTAAGTATGAGCTAACCTAGAATAACCTGCAGGTTAAGCGAGCTAGGTAGCACGTATAATTTATTTATTTTATAAATGTAGTTAATTGGTTGGGCCGTGGACCAAAAAAGGAAAAAGACAGGACAAAAACTCAACAATTTACTCAACAATCTCGTTCCCAGAGCCCGCAATCTGTTGGTCAGCGCCACGATACGAGAGCTCTGGGATAATCCTGTCGAGGTCAAATTTGATTGGCTCAGTAGCATATCTCACCGGAAGTAAATTCACAACTTTGTTTACTTCGTTCGACCGGCCTAAAAAAGTTGTTAAAAAATCGCTAAAAATTAAGCTTTTCATTCTTGCCGTTGCTGCAGTCAAGTAAGTAATCATCGTGTTGAACTGTCTGGATAAAAAATCAAGAAGAGATACATTCTGAAGGCTTTTAAAGAACGATGTGTCAGGTCATATGTTGAGAGAAATTTTCGAATGCGAAAACATGAAGAATGTTCAACTGCCTTCAGTGGGAGCTGGTATATATTCACGATTCATCTAGATCCACCCGTGAATCCCCACAGTCGGGCATTTGATCTTGAATTGTTTCCCGGAGGTCGAGGCATATACAAACTGCAGAAGACTTTGACTGGGAAAAGTCGGGGCCCAACATTCAATAATCGTTACCAAGCATCATTCTTTGCTTTCATTTTGTTGCAATTCGTAGTTCTGAGTGATTGCCACTCAGTAAGACAAACAGAACATCTTAAAAGCAAGGCCTTGTGTTATATTTCCCAAAATAGAAGGCTTCAGCTTCAGCTAAATTTCGCATTCAGATTTGGGTTAACAAATTGAAACCATTTATAAAGAGCTATAAATTTTACAATATTATTATACCTGTTCTTGTGCTCGCTCTTTTGGATTTCTGCATAAGCTTGTAGTCTTTCTGCGCCAGGGTGGTACATTTGATTAACAAGCATGTTGCACCACCCTTGAGAATTTGACTGAAACTTCTCAATTAATAGGTACATTATATTCTTTAAGATTTAAATGAATAAAATATATTTGATACAACATATACTAAAGTGAAGGAATGCAAAGTTTCCTAAATAAAGAAGAGTAAAAGTTAATTATAGCACAAAATAATTATTAAAACTACACCGCAAAAAAAGTAAAGCTGATTGTAAGTTTATGTAAACAATCAGGAGCCCGAAACAATATAACATGTATATATGAATATTTTAGAAAATAATGAACCAAAGTAACAACGTTTCAATTCAATCGATATGATCACCGAGAAATATTAAACGAAAACTGTTACACCAATAAAACAACATTTATTCAACCGACTCAAGAAAAGTACACGTCCAGGACATGAAAAGGATCGCCCGTGGAGCAATTAATCTTATTTTTCGGACCAACAGCGTATACATTTTTAAAAGTTTTGAGAAAACATATCTCAGCAAACTTGGCGTTCCGCCACATTACCACTGTCAGGTCACTGTTGGCTGTGTCTATGATCATCAACAACAAGTTCCTTTGCATTTTGGAGCGTAGTTTCTGCAACAAATGTTGCGCGCGTGAATAGGAAACATTGAGTAAGTGTGGGAACATTGTTGCACAGCCCTGGTATCTATTTAACATTGTTGCACAGCCCTGGTATCTATTTAACATTGTTGCACAGCCCTGGTATCTATTTAACATTGTTGCACAGCCCTGGTATTTATTTAACATTGTTGCACAGCCCTGGTATCTATTTAACATTGTTGCACAGCCCTGGTATCTATTTAACATTGTTGCACAGCCCTGGTATCTATTTAACATTGTTGCACAGCCCTGGTATCTATTTAACATTGTTGCACAGCCCTGGTATTTATTTAACATTGTTGCACAGCCCTGGTATCTATTTAACATTGTTGCACAGCCCTGGTATCTATTTAACATTGTTGCACAGCCCTGGTATCTATTTAACATTGTTGCACAGCCCTGGTATCTATTTAACATTGTTGCACAGCCCTGGTATTTATTTAACATTGTTGCACAGCCCTGGTATCTATTTAACATTGTTGCACAGCCCTGGTATTTATTTAACATTGTTAACTGCTGCGGCGAGCAAATGGGACACTAGCAACATTTATTGCTAAAGCAAAATTTGCTTCTCGGATGTAAATATTTTTTTATGTTTCAGAAATATGTTTTGCCACCTTGCTGAACTAGCTGATCTGTCACGTACATAATTCTACAACATTATTAGATTCTTGATCTATAAGTAGACTGTTTGATAGCAAGTGAAGTTGATGTGATGTGAGGAAGGAAAACAGACCGAACGTACTACATACGCTTCTGTGAATTCAAATTCCTGACTTTTTAAGACCCACTATAGACTATCTTTATCAGGTTACTTTATCTTTCTCAGGACGTCAAGGCGTCATTGCGTTTTTAATTATTAAAATATACAAATCATTTGAAAGAACAATCTAAACATATCAAACCGGCATAATATAAACATGTAAATATAATGACCTTCGTGCACGTCCCGCGAATGTTGTTACTACTTAGAACCTACTTCAAAACTGAAATTTAATTATTTCGGATCTATGTCTGGTAAAAAACACTGTCGTAAAAAAAATTGCGTAAGTTTTGTTTTGTTTGGTTGTGGTTTGTCATTTTTAGTTATTATTATGAAACAGTTTTTTTTTCTATTTACGTACCTTTATGGAGCATACTTGGAGTTCCTCGTGAGGATTGTATATTAACGAGTCGAAGAAGGAATAACTGCAAATCAAACAGAAAATAGCGATCAATCGATCGAATCCAAATATGCCGAGGCAAATTTCCGAAACCGAATAACCTTGTGAATTCATCACAAAAATACCAAAATGACTGATTTCAAAATGAGATATTACATTGCATAGGAAGACTTTTGATAAGCGAAACTAAAAATCTCCTTAGTTGGATCGGTCAATTGTTACGTTCTCTTCCTCACTTCAAATCGCTTAAGTGTTTACCTCTATTTCCGTCGAAGTTCAGACTAGGTTTTGGCAACAGTCAGCAAAAATCATAAGACTAGAACTTGAATCAAACTAAACGATTGCTGTCAATGTGGGCTTCGTGCGCGTTACATGATATTTTTCATTACCTAATATCAGCGAAATCAATTTATAATCGAGGGGGTGTCCAATAGACATCTTTAGCTTGGCTCAATGTTGTCCCATTTCAGATCACGTGACCATCCCTTGTGTATTGTTTCTTTTATTTCTGGTTAACGCATGAGAAGATCTATTGATATGGAAATACAAAGAATATTATTCCCGAAAGATTTGAAATGGGCCAACATTGAGCCAAGCTAAAGAGGTCTATTGTGATCGATATGAGATAATAAACAGCTGTCGTCGCCATAGGTTGCTTCTTAAAGTGCCACTACGACCAAAATTTACCATTTCGATTTGCCACTTTTTCAGTGTCTATAGGTCAATCAGTCTTAGAAATATCCGAAATAGTGAAAAATATTCCCAAATGGGTATGTTAAACCACAAATTTTAGGAGAGTTTACCGGTAAAATCCTGTCCTCCATTACTGGAAGCCGTTCCCTTTGTTCAGCTTTAAACAAAGGTTTATTCACCGGAAGTGATGTCATACACTTAACACGACAACCTCGTGGCGCGAAATAGTGTGCATAAAAAAGTAGCCAACCTCGCAAAGATAAATATAACTTTCTTCTTATGTACGTGAAGACGTTTTTAGTAGAAATATGCCTCCAGGCGTTGTGTTCTGCAGGCGAGCGTTAAGTGTATGACAGCACTTCCGGTGAATAAACCTTTGTTTAAAGCTGAACAAAGGGAACGGCTTCCAGTAATGGCGGACGTGTAGATTCAATATTCGGAGCTAAAAAATAAGACTTCCTGTCGTTGTATCGAAAAACAATTTGAACTGGTAATAATATATGAACTCTACTTTATGAATATGCAAAAACATTGATATGTCAAAATTTGATCGTAGGGGCACTTTAAAGCCAGGATACAGGCAACTAGCATGCAAGATTTTGCTGCACCTTGTTCAGTGTTAAGGGAAAAGTAGATCTATTCGAAAAATAGCTTCCAATACATGTCCAATAGGAGTGTAACACCCAACACGTGTTTTTCTGAAGATTCAGCAAAGAGAAAAACTAATCAGTATCAGGACTGGAAGAACACCTCAAAAGTAGCTAGATTAGCAAATTTCAAACGTTAAGGGTGCTCGTAACTCTGTGGGAAAACAATCAGTCGCAAAGTTAGAATCGATTGTAGCTAGACAAATGTATGGAATTGCCGTTGTCCTCCAACATAATTACATTCCACTGTAATTTTTACGGACTTTGTGTGCTCGTAACTCTGAATGAAACAAACTTGATCGAAAATCCTGGTTTAATTTTGAACTTAGTTTTTCTCTTTGCCGAATTGTGTCGGGTGTTACACTCATATAAATATGACTCGTACTGGACTGACTATAGCCACGTGCTGATGTTGCAGCATATAAAAGCGTTTTCACGTGTGTGCGAGGCTAGTCAGTCCTAAACAATAGTTACTTAAATATCCCACTTTCGATATATATATGCTTCACTAGTCACGCACAATGGTTTCAATATGAAGTTCCGGGGTTTATTAATGATTCTTTTCTAGAGGAAGTTCAGTCCACATGTTCATGTGGGTGCAGTGGTTCTCACCTCTGTGGCCCAAATTCGATCCCCAGACGCGGCGCCATATGTGAGTTGAGTTTGTTGGTATCTCGCCCTTGCTTCGAGGGTTTTTCTCCGAGTTCTCTGGTTTTCTTCCCTCCACAAAAACCAACAAACTATTCTAATTCGATCTGTGGTTTAGCCGGGCCTGACTTTGATCAGCCCTTATGGTTGTTTCAGGTCTCATTAAAAATTCAGAGCTACATGTAGCTTAACTGTGTGGAATAAAAATCGGAGTTGTTTTCACTGGAAAAAACGAACCATTTACAGAACATTTCTCTAAATGTTCCACTTTTTTAAATGTTGGTAAAACGTCACTCTGTAAATTTGTACGGTCACAGACATTTTGCAAGCGTTTTACAAGGTCTGGAAAATGCTCACATAATAATAATAATTTATTACTTATATTGCACAAGTTACATTAAAATGATCAAATGCGCATTAAATGTTTTAAGTAAAAACTGACATGTACACAGATCATTAAACTATATGGTAATAAAATATTATAATAAACTATAAACCAATATAAAAATCTAACGTGACAATATAATAAAAATGACCAATTTAAAATTTAAGAACTTATCATAACAATGGAAGTTGATAAAATACTAGTAAGCTAATTTAAAAAGATAGGTCTTCAGATGGCTCTTAAAAGTATTAATATTTTCAATCATGCGTAGTTCCTTAGGTAAAGAGTTCCACAATCTAGGCGCAGCAATAACAAATTCCTTATCTCCCAATGTAGTCTTAGTTCTGATTGTAGGAGTAGCAAGCCTACGACTTTCTGAAGATCTAAGACCATATGCAGAAGACTTAATATGCAGCAAGTCATTCAGATATGATGGCGCCTTAAAAATCGCCTTAAAAGTAATTAATATAACTTTAAAGTTGACACGTGACCTTATTGGGAGCCAATGCAAATCATACATGAGCGGTGTGACATGGCAATACCTCGGTGCGTTGCAAACAAGCCTCGCAGCTGCATTTAACGGCACGCTGGAGCTTGTGCAGTTGGTTGTCTGGTAATCCATATAGCAAACTGTTCCAATAATCTATCCGAGAAGTTATAAACGAATGTATCAGAGATTTCGTTGCGTCTGCATGGCGATAAATATTTACGTATGCGTCTAATGTTATGCAGGTGGTAGAACGCATGCGCAGTGCCACACAACTTACTAACATGGCTAGACATGGTTAATTGGCAGTCAAATCATGACCCCAGGTTTCTCACCACAGACACAGGTTGGATCTCTAAGGATCCAACCTGGATGCTCTCGATATTAACTTTAGCTAGCTGTTGCCTAGTGCCCAGTATCACAATTTCAGTTTTGTTGTT
Source organism: Actinernus sp. WN-2022 (assembly GCA_030867875.1). Lineage (NCBI taxonomy): Eukaryota > Metazoa > Cnidaria > Anthozoa > Actiniaria > Actinernidae > Actinernus > Actinernus sp. WN-2022. The sequence goes on from JAOWCC010001634.1 coordinate 3,951,123, forward strand.
ATTTAGCATAAGTTTATCTGTGATCATCCAGTTTTTAATATCATGAATACAGTCAGACATTGGCATCAGTGCAAATTCAGCATCAGTGAACAGATTAGGACTGAATGATAAGTACAACTGCGTATCATCCGCATAGCAGTGGACTTGGGGTAAGTGATCACTGACAATTTGGAAGAGCTTTCGGGTATATATGGTAAAAAGCAGGGGGCCAAGGCAGGATCTGTAGAACACCATGCTTGAGGGAGAACTTCCCTGAGAGACCTCCATTGACGAAAATACGCTGAGATCGGTCAGACAAGTAAGACTTGAACCATGCCAGGGCCTTCCCATCAATGCCAAGGTCAGACTTGGGACGGTTGAGCAGAATGTCATGATGTATGCTGTCAAATGCAGAACTTAAATCCAACAGGACAAGTAAGGTGACGTGCTGATCGTTCATGTTCATCAATATATCGTTCTTAACCATCCGTACTATGATTCCTCTTGTATGCGGACTGCAATAGGGAGTGTAAATCATTGGCTGTCATGTGCTCTGTTAGCTGGTCCGCCCCAGCCCTCTCAGACAGTTTGGATTTATACGGCAGGTTACTGACTGGGCGGAAGTTCTTGAAGGCGCCGTGAAGACCACATTTTTTGAGCGGTGGTAACACCAACGCCTCTTTCCAAGCATTAGCAAAGTGCCCAGACTGCAGTGATAAATTCACCATGTCAGTGATGACTGGCAGTAGAGTATCCAGAAACTGGTGAACCACCGACGTAGGCATGGGATCCAAGGTACATGATTTCTTAGCGGCTTTTCCAATCATACCACGTACTTCCTCTTCAGACAGGGACTTCAAATAAGTGAAGGAGGCATCCATACATACTGCGACGTCTTTGGAAGATGCAGGTGCCGGTGATAACTCCGCCAATTCATCAAGAGATTTGTTAATGTTATCAATCTTCTGCACGAAGAAGTTCCCGAAGTTATCTGCGAGGTGGTTAGGGTCAATATCCCGAGGGAATGAGACGTCCTTTGGTTCACTGAGCAAAGCCTTTGTAGCTTCAAATAACTTCCTCTGATCAGAACTATTCTCTTAAATATGAGTGGTATAGTATTCACAACGCACACGGTTCATCAGGCGAGTAGCACGATTTTTCATGCTTTTAAAGGTATCCAAATCCTGCGCAGATTTTGAGGTGCGCCATTTCCTCTCAGCGTTTCGTCGAGATCTTATAGCTTCTTTGATGTCCTTGTTGAACCCACCATCGCACGCGTTTCCTATTAACCACAGTTCTTAATTTCATCGGAGCATGTTTGTCGAGTAGAGACGACAGAATGGAGTTGTAACAGGATGTACGCTCTTCCAGGTCCGTGAATTGTTTGACGCACAGTTCAGACTTCACAAGATCGCCTTTGAAAGCGTCTAAGTCGATCATTTTAAGCTTCCTGTACGAGACCTCTTTCACAGTAGGTTATGGCTTAGTATAGTTCAGTTGGCAGAGTACAGCAGCATGATCAGATATGTAGCGATCAACCACAGGGGTGCCTCTAATAATAGGGTCATGTTACCTAGTTATCACCAGGTCAAGGGTGTGACATACAGACGTTTTACATATTCTTCACAGTCTGTAAACTGGGATATGATTTTTCCAATATCTCAGGCACATCCTTATTGTACTTAGATAGGCCTGTGCCCAGTCTTTTCGTCTGCTTCATTAATTTAAGGTCGTATAGAGAGGGGGTGGGGGATTTATTGAAAGCTTGCTTGATATTTCATGATCCTGACTACAATAACCAATGCTTTGAGCTCGTGATCCCATGGGAATGTCTTTACTGGACGGCAAACAAACTTGAAAACGCTGTTTTAGAAAGATCGACAATCGATTGGAGGTGGAAAATAACTTGTCCAAACAGGTTTCGCTAATAACACTACCGATCTCGTCTAAGTGCCTTGAAATAAATGAAGTCAGACTTTTGCCATCCAGTACAACCACGTGATTGCATTTCTGCAAAAGGCCTATTATAGGCTGGACGTCCGGCTGGGCCTGGGGAGGGGACGCGTATTTCCCTTTTATACAGCTGTTGTTTAGATAACAAGCTTTAAGGGCATTTATTAGAATAAACAAACATTAATATGTTAAAGCACAATGTGATTTTATGTCGAGGCATTTCGTAATATTGTACGTGGTAATTGATAGTCCACAGGACTCGGTATTATCTTACTGCTTTTTTTCTTCGATGACCAGTTAGATTTTGGGGGCGTTCCCACATATGGCATATAGGAATATGGTCTTCCAACCACGCCGCCCTTCCAACTCTTAAAAGCTTTGCGTACCCCGAGGCGAGAATTTTCCAAAGCCTCCCCGTGCACCGGCCTGCGGACTGTCTTAATGCATTCATGTTTCTTTCTGAGAGTGTGGCGGTGAGAGTGTAACTGTTTCCTGCAAAAGGCCTATTTAAACTGCTCCCAAAAATTATAATATATCAAATAACACTGTCTCTGAAATATTACAATGCTCAAAAATATTACAATATTATTGAGATGCGTTTATTTATATTTTAGAAAACAATTCTCTTTAGCATGGTTTATCAACCCATACTTTTTGGAAATCAATGCTTTTCAGAGGGATTCATGGACTGATAACATTATTTCTAACTTCATTGTCCAAGCACAGGTGCTATTGTAGCATACATGTACATGTACCTTTTCCTTTTAGCTAATAGCTTATTTAAAATTAAATATCCCTTGTGAATATTTAGTGATGTGTCGTTCTAAATGTGAAATAAAGTCATCTATCTAGATCTGCATCCAGTTTTATTTTGGAGTAGAGTGGTGACTTTTCAAATATTAGTGCTTGTGTTCATTTTCTATATCTTGAAGAAGGGTGAAATTTATAACGAAACATGTGATTTACACTCTTTTTTTCGATCACTGGGGTCGTTCCCGAATTCTTACTCATGTCATGAAGTGACCGAGGAAAAGTAACGACGTTGGCCTGGAATTACTGAGGAATAGGGCAATTTACTACTATATTTGATGCCATTACTTTTAACAACAACAACGCAATCTGGTAAGTTTTACGTGTGTTTTACTTACATACAAATGTCGGTTGAAATATAATATTTCACCACGTCAGGCCACGTACGTTTAGGAGCGCCAGTTAATCCCTAATCCTTTCGTAAAATGTGAGAAATTTCCATCCAAAGTCCTCTTAGAAAAACTCAACATCTTTCCATTTGCATGGAAGAAACCTTTCGTTTCAGAAAAACTTCGCTTGAGTTTTGGCCACTCATGAGTCATGTGGTGTTGGTCGTGTCGAATAGATCTCTGGGTAAAAACGTCCTTCGGCTCCGACAAGGGCGCCAGTTGAAATATCCTGAGCCTGTTGGAAGGCTATCCCACGAATGAAGTTAAATAAAGCATTAAGCTGCTTACATATCTCTAACAGCTCTAAAATTCTAGACTTTCATATTTTTGCTGATGATACCAATCTATTTTATACCAATAACAGTTTGCAAAATCTGGAAATGATCATTAATGAACAACTAGAACTGGTAAACAATTGGATATGTTCAAATAAGCTTTCTTTAAATATTACTGTTCCATCCTTACCAAAAAAAAAATTACTATCCTATTAAATTGGTACTAAATGGCAAACCAATAAAGCAGGAGAACACAGTGAAATATCTTGGAATACTTATTGACTGCAATCTAAACTGGAAATCATTTATACATCAAATTTCAAAAAAAAAATACAGAAGTATTGGTGTACTCTCTAAATTACGATATTATTTAAAATTAGCTATTCTAACTAACTTGTATTATTCACTTATATATCCTTACCTCACCTATGGTATCCTTATCTGGGAAAATACCTACCATACTACTATTTGTCCTTTATTTATCCTCCAAAAAAAGGTTCTTCGTATCATTACATTTACTAAATACGATGCACATTCTACCCCTTTGTTTAGTCAACTTCAAATTCTGAAATTACATGATTTAACTTTCTTTCATACTGCATTATTTATGTTCCAGTTCCACACAAATACTCTCCCACCTGTCTTCAAATATTTTTTTATACCACTATCAAATATTCACGCTTACAATACACGACTAGCTTCAAGCTCTTCTTATTATCTTACAATTATTCGAACAAATTATGGATTATTTAACATACGTTTTCAGGGTCCTAAAATATGGAATTCAGTTGACAATAATATAAAATTTCTAACTAAACATAAATTTAAGAACTGTTTGAAAAAAGAACTTGTTAGCAAATATGAACTTAATTGCACAATCACATTGTAGTAGTTTATTAGTCTTGTCCAGTAGTATTCTATGTTAGTTCTATAGTAGTGTATATTAGTTTTTGTAAGTAGTCCCGTGGTAGTCTTGTATAGTAGTAATTAGTCCTCTCTTTGTCTGTAGTAATTTCTGTAGTTCCGGTGCTCTGACCTTACAATGCATGTAAATCTATTTTTGGTGGCTCAGCTGAGTTTAGCTTTTCAGTTATTCTGAGCCTCCTTGTACTAATCTGGTTGTTATTATCATTATTAGTCTATTGCTCTTTGTAAATTATGAGTACAAAAATAAACTTGTTGTTGTTGTTGTTGTACATTTGAGAGATGGGAAATTTGAGAGAAATTTCCTCCCGGGTCTTCGCCATTTCGTTTTCACTGTGTTAAGTTATGTAAATAAATTAAGTGACACATGGCTGGTGCAACGTGTCACGTGACCAGTCAGCAATCTGATTGGATGCCGGCGCAAAATCTCGACACAAAAATAAAAATAAATAAAATAAACACTTGCGATATCTGACTCGTGCCGGCCAAAGGCCTGGCCCGAGTAAAAACGCCTGGGACGCTTATTTGGTACCGGGCGCTATTCGATTTTTTACGGTAATTTATCCATTTATGATATATGAAATCTGAAAAGAACGCATGCGATATCGAAAAGAACGCAAGAAATATGACACATTATTGGGGATTAAAAATAGCCGGAATGGCTTCCCATATAATAAACAACTTATTAAAGTTTAAAGTAATGATTAGCATTACCGTATTTCCTTGAATAATTATGGTGTCAAATCCCCGCCAAAAATCGAAGTTGGCATTCAACATCCAACTTTAGCGATCAACATCGGACTTTGTAATTATCAACTTCGAACTTTGGAATACAACATCGGACTTCAGCGATCAACATCGCACTTCGTAATTATCAACTTCGAACTTTGGAACACAACATCGGACTTCAGCGATCAACATCGGACTTTGTAATTAACAACTTCGAACTTTGGAACACAACATCGGACTTCAGCGATCAACATCGGACTTTGTAAATCAACGTTGAACTTTGGAGCACAATATCGGACTTCAGCGATCAACATCGGACTTTGTAATTATCAACTTCGAACTTTGGAACACAACATCGGACTTCAGCGATCAACATCGGACTTCGTAAATCAACGTTGAACTTCGGTGCACAAAATCAACATCGAACTTTGTAATTAATTTTAATACCTACCGCACGAGTCAATGTTCATCGGACTTTGTAAATCAACGTCGTGATCTAAATGTTGAATGTTGAGTCCCGCAAGCGTTATAAAACCGCTGTCACAGCGTTTTGTGTTCCCAGCGATTTGTGTTCCTATAGCCGGGGAGGGGTGGGGGTACACAAATTGCTAGCGTTTTCCCCTCCGTTCCAAAATGAAAATTAAACCAGATGACATGCAGTAAATTAACATCATATAATATGTTTTAAAATTCAAACTGTAACTTTTCTTCAGAATTTATGTGTGAAAATTTTTTGGGGAACGAGAAACTTTGCCGTGATGAGCGTTAATTGACCACTGATAAACTCATCAGGTCTGGAACTTCACTTCATGATTATTTACAAGACTAAATAAAAAAAAGTTTTAAATTTGTTTTATTATGCATTTGAGTATTTTGTATATAGCGTACTACATGAATCGCTAGCGATTCGTGTTCGCGGTTTATGTTCTAGATAGCGATTTGTGTTTCTAGGTATGAAGATCGGCTTGACATTTAATACCTTTCTTGTATATTTTATAAGTTGTCTACATAAATTTTATATAGACTGTATTCTCAATGAAGGATCTTGCTTAACTCTTTGATGGATTTAAGTATTAAACGCTGCTGCTATTTTCAGTTGAGCGCTTTTAGGGCGTTTGAGACATGATGTGATTTAAGCGTAATCACTGTAACAGTTGAATAGCTTTACGAGGCTCCGTGCTAAATTAAAGTTATTCTTTTCCCTATGAAAATAATTAATTTAATTTAGCACGGAGCCTCGTATTGAAACCTTTGTGCGTGACAAGTAAAGCATATCGCGGAAGTGGCCGGCTATTAAACGACGGATTTTGATCGAACGGCGGAGCGAGAGTGGAGTTGAATTTCTTTAGCATTGCCCCGTACCAATAGGATGTGACAGGCCCTGTTTATATGAAGAAGGAAAGTTGGCTCGGGGGGGGGGGGGGGGGGGGTCACCCTCCCCCCCCCCCCCCCCGAGCTACCCTGGGCGAGCCAACTTTTCATACATTTCTTTATAAAACGAAGTCAACCGTCTACATGAGAAACCGCAAGCTTGGCTCGGGGGGGGGGGGGGGGGGTGACCTTCCTCCCCGAGGCACTCGGTTCACAAGGTAGGGTGACCCTGGGGGGCGAGCCAACTTTTTCTCATATAAACACTTTGGCTCGCCTAACCGGGCCAACTCGGGACACACAGAGCATGCATAATCCAATATTACGTGCCCAGACTCACTCAAGACAAAGTTGTCTCGGGCACCCGGGACAACTTTTGTTCCATATAAACGCTCGGTAAAGTTGGCTCGGGAGGGAGGGTGACCCTCCCCCATGAGCCAACTTTTCTTCATATAAACAGGGCCTCAGTAAAATGAGTCCTAATATAATTATTGTTATTAAAAGCTTGAGCAATTGCAACAGGAAATTAGATATTAAACTCATGAAAGGATATTTATTGTTACTCGCAACGAGGATAAATCGACTGAGTTAACTTATTTACAAGCGTTGGATAAGTGGTGGAATGCTTTAATAAGCTCAAGGCTTAACTTAAATAAGTATTTCCGCACTTTTTAACCACTGAAATAATCTCTAGATTTTCTGAAGAATTAACTAGCCTATATGAAAGAGCGAGTTCATGTTAGCAACATGTAGCTCTTTGATAACAGAAGAATATATCCTTTCAAAGCAATCCACATTTGAAACTCTGAAGAAACATGAAAACGAGGCTAGTCAGTCCTGACGTCCTGAATCTCATACAAAACTCTCTTATTTTGAACCTCGGTAACTTCGCAACACTTGGTGCTATGCTCCTTAAATTTTACAAACGTACTCATTTTTGCATGCTCTCTGAAGTGACAGTGCTTATTTTGGTACCAACATTTCATTACAACCAGAGCTTGGTGACACCATTTTTCGAATGGGTCTATAAAGTCCGATGTCCGATGTTGTGTTCCAAAGTTCGAAGTTGATAATTACAAAGTTCGATGTTGATCGCTTAACTCCGATGTCGATCGCTGAAGTCCGATGTTGTGTTCCAAAGTTCGAAGTTGATAATTACAAAGTTCGATGTTGATCGCTTAACTCCGATGTTGATCGCTGAAGTCCGATGTTGTGTTCCAAAGTTCGAAGTTGATAATTACAAAGTTCGATGTTGATCGCTTAACTCCGATGTTGATCGCTGAAGTCCGATGTTGTGTTCCAAAGTTCGAAGTTCTCATCTCATCTCATATTTATTAATCCTTTTAGTATAACACTATGCAGGATATTAAAAGCGGTCGATGGCAAAATAAGTACATAAATAATAAATAAATATTATAGTAATAAATAAATATTATAGTAATAAATAAATATTATAGTAGTTGATATAGAAGTTGATAATTACAAAGTCCGATGTTGATTGCTGAAGACCGATATTGTGCTCCGAAGTTCAACGTTGATTTACAAAGTCCGATGTTGATCGCTGAAGTCCGATGTTGTGTCCAAAGTTCGAAGTTGATAATTACAAAGTCCGATGTTGATCGCTAAAGTTGGATGTTGAATGCCAACTTCGATTTTTGGCGGGGATTTGACACCATAAATAATCGCCCCAGTCGATTTTTTTTCCGGAAGCCAAAAAGGGGCGATTATTCAAGCGAGGCGATTATTTCAAAGTTCCCGGACTAGCTGGATGAAAATAAAGCAATGTCACTGATGATATAACATATCATCTTTCTTTCCTTTTTCTAGACACCCAGCTAAGAATGTAATGTTTATGATAAATGTGATATTTGGCTGATATACTCAGCCGAAACGTTTGTCTCTGCAGCGGATTTCCTCTGAGTGGGACAAAAATACGGCATGTCCCGGCGTAGCCTTACCATACATTAACCGTACTTTAACTTACTCTATCGTAACTCTGTAATTTGATTGGATCAGAGAGACAAAAACAATTACGGTAACCGTGATGTAAGTCTTTGTGTTGCGTGTCTATGACTGAGAGAAAATAAGTTTTCAATTAAACAAAAACTGAATAACCTATACAATGCCAGCTGGGACAGCATATATGACTAAACTAATTAGTCGATATTGGTAAATATTCCCGAGACGATGTCGACTGAGACTGAGGCGAATAATTGTTTTAGTATATACAACATGGGAACCTGTTTTTGGGCACTGTCAAATTTTGTTGAATTTCTAAAATTTCCGCATCGGAAACAATCGTGAAACGTGAATTTACGCCTGCCATTTTGTTTCAGAATTATCCCAAGTTTTGTAGGTGGCTGTTGCTCATTATTCCGAGATAGCGAGCCAATCAAATTGCATAGTCTATGTAGGTTCCCGTGTTGTATATACTAATTTATATTATTCCCCGTACCTGACGTCACAAATTTGAGCCGTCGATCTTTGCATACGGCAGAGGTTGCGAGAAAGGTTTAAAATTTTATTTTCTCCGGCGCGGAACCGAAAATGAAATTCAATTGTAATCGAAGGTCTTCGTATATAGATTGATTCGTAGAGCTAAAGTTGTTAATGACTCCTGGACCGACTTAATTATGTCTGGACAGGAAAAACTCAGCCACCAACTGAGTCATTAATTAACGACTACCATCAACAGCCTGACCCGAATGGAAGTATCATTAATCTTTCCATAATTTTGCGCTCCCCTTTTTTATCTGCTTGAATACTTACCGTTTTAGAAAGGCCAAATATACAGCAATATCTACGAAATGATAATATTTCAGTCTACTAGGATGTTATGCCGCTCGAATAACCTTTTTAAAAATATCGTCTGATCGAGTGTGTTGATTAAGTCATATAACATCTATATTTTTTGCCATCTTGTTATAGAAAGACGGTTAGAAAAATATCAAAACAATGAGCTCCCAGAGCTGGACTTTTTTTGTATTATATTATCATACTGCTTGTAACTATGTTCATTTTGAAGAGACCAAGAAAGCATTGGCCACGATGTTACATGCACCAGTTAAATTCTCATTTAAAATAACACACTTAATTTCCAGTGCGATTTGAATTGCGATTTGCGCAAAACACTTTATTTTCAAGCGACCATACTAAAGATTACGTGAAATAATCGGCAAAAGACTTAAGAATACATTACTAATGCTATATTTCAGTAAATTAAAAAGCTCTCGTAGTGAGAACGTCAACGGCGCTCGCCTTGATCTAACTTTTACTTGTGTTCAGATATTTGCTTATATTATATGACTTTCCCAGAACTGAAATAAACGGCGAAACCATTTGTCACCTACCTCTTGTGTCGATCAGAAACGCTTTACTCGCTCTTGACCAATATGAGTAGAATTCGATTAAGTCTTCCTGAAGCCACGGCCACGTATGCCACTTTGGAACTCAAGAATATGTTCAGTTTCTGCGAACATAATTTTAATTGTCTTAGTCAAAAGGAAAGGAAATTGCAAATTTTTCAGTCTCAGCTAAATGTTTTATATGGCTTTTCATAAGGGAAGTCGTAAACAATTATTGGAGCCCGAAGCAAAATGAGCAAACATTGTCAACGCGGTCGCTTTTTTTGTCTCTAGAAACCAAATACGTCTGACACAAGAGGAAAATTGCTTTCGACTCTTTGATAGACGTAAAATGGATTAGATTAATAATACAGCTGAGTCGAACAAGACCTTGGCTGGTTGAATATCAACGGCAATTATCATAAAAAGATCTCTATCAAAACTCAATTATAGTTAGTTTTGAAGCCAACATCGGTGTCAGGTGATAGGGTTTGGCTTACCGATTAGCTTTGAATAATATTGAACTCAGGCTGATTTGAAAATTACGAATACCGCAAGCAAAGCCATATATGTTCTTGAAACTATAATATAAATAATAATAATAATAATAAAGGTTTATTAGCATTCCACTGGGTGGCTCTTTTATGCTACTACTACAATAAATATAATACAACATTAATGCTATTGATAACAAGATAAAAGCTAAAACTATTGAATAGATACTGAAAAAAAATACATGACACTAAAATGTACTAATTAATTTATAAATTTAAGGCAAGCGATGTAAAATGTACGGAGCCCAGTAAGTGCCATGCAATTTCACCCCACTTTTTAAGCCCTCCATTTTTAGACGTCCACTTTTGGACGACTTTTTGGACGACTTTTTTTTGGACGTCCGTTTTTGTTTTTTGGACGTCCATTTTTGGACGACTTTTTGGACGACTTTTTTTTGGACGACCGTTTTTGGACGTCCATTTTTGGACGTCCGTTTTTGTTTTTTGGACGTCCATTTTTGGACGACTTTTTGGACGACTTTTTTTTGGACGACCGTTTTTGGACGTCCATTTTTGGACGTCCGTTTTTGTTTTTTGGACGTCCATTTTTGGACGACTTTTTTTGGACGACTTTTTTTGGACGACCATTTTTGGACGGCCATTTGTAGACGTCATTTTTGGACGACCATTTTAATTTTGGACGTCCATTTTTGGACGACTTTTTGTTTTTCACTAGCACGTGACTTTCACGTGCACGTGAGTCACAATCAAGATGGCGGACGAAGACAGTGGCATGGTCTCAGTGCAAAAGGTAATGTTGCATACTCAGTTTTACTGCTTGTTTTATTGCCCCTGAGAAGTTTGCGTGCGTAGAAAACGGCTTAATATGTTAACCTTTGCAAAGAAGGCGTCTCGAACAAACTAGCGTTTCGCAAAGCATGAGTAATTTACAAGTTAAGCTTATATAGACAGGATCGGATTTCAAGGCATTGAATCACTACGGGATCACTAGTAAGAATTGGCCGTTGTCCATTGCACAACGGATTGCTGATCCCATTCTTATTCAGAATTTCATAAGTAATAAGTAGAAAAGGGATTTGAAAGGATAACTAATATATTTTGTTTTAGGTGTGCGAGTTTCTAAGGAAGAGGGGAGTGGAGGAAGAGGTTATCGACAGGTTCTCGTCAGAAAAGGTAAAGCGATTTCAAAATATCATGCGTTTATACAATATTTTGGTGTGAGCAAGTTTAGCCTGTGAAACCTTTACGATTTCACATACATTCTCTGTATATCGATATCTCAACAAGAGCTTGGGCTACCTGTGCTAATTCTACATATATATACATGTACACTATTTCCTTCATCAATTCATACAACATATGTTTGGGATGTGTGATTTACTCTGACATCACTCTGACATCACTTTTGCAAGGGACAAAGTAAAAGCACATCTGTTTTCTCAGACTCGATAAATTTTTTTTAGTAATTTTTAATATTGCTTTCCTTTATTAGATGGATGCATCAGCAATCTCAGTTGCATCAGATGATCAGCTTAAAGAACTTGGCCTAAACAGTATTGGAGACAGATTGAGTTTGAGAGGACGTTGTGCATCATCAACTAATCAACATAAGCTAGAAACATCTGATCGAAAAAGGAAACTTCTTGAGACCTTTCTGAATCAAAAGAAACCAAAGCATAAGAGCAAATCAAAAATTAATGCACACTCTTCTACAGCATCAGATGTAAAAGAAAAAGTGAAGTGTGTCCAGCTGGGATGGCTACATTGGGATCAAGTCAAAAACAATTTTTTAGCAGTGAGACTGCCTAAAGGAGGTGGAACCAGAGATGTTTCTTTACCTGTTACTGCTACACAGGAAGTCATCATGGAACAGTGTCTCCAACTCTTCTTCCCAGATGGTGTCAGTCACTTTTTTGGACCAGCAAGTGATCTCAACTTTGGTTTAGCCAATTTCAACCAGGTTGAAATTAGAGACACTTTGAAACATGGAGAGAGTGAAGTTCCATTTACTATCAGTAATTACCAGAATGTATACAAGACCAACAAAGTAAGGTTATACTTGACATCAAGGAATGTTAACACAGAAAAGAAGGATAGTACAGAAGATAACAACAAACAGAATGATGACCAATGTGATGACTATCTTCCTTCTTATACAGATATGTTTGACTTGGATTTTGATCAAGATGCTGAACTTTATAAAGTTGAATCAAAGGACAGTATTAGTGTGAATTTGGTAGAGATTGATGATGACTCTCAGTCTGACTTCCCAAGTATGTTAGACATGGCTACTAATGAAAACCCTACTAACCAAAGCCATACCCTTATTGGATCATCAAATGACAGACAAGTATTGTTGCAAGACCAGAATAAAAGCTATGAAGAATCACTGCAAATTGATAGAGCAAAAGAAGCTCAAATTGAAAGAGAGGTTCACAAGGCTGAGACAAAAGAAGCCCTTCGCCTTGCAAGAGCAAGTAGAGTTGATAAAGAACCTGATACAAATGAAAAGTGTTGTGAAGTGCAAGTGCGACATCCATTTCTTGGATTATTAAGGCGCCGCTTCCTGTCCTCTGCTCTGCTGTCTTCTGTATATGATTGGATAGGGTCCCAGTCTCCCGACCCCGCACAGTTCCAGTTTTTTTTGCCAGAGGGAAAAATAGTAGAACCAAACATTCCAATCAGTTTTGTCAACAAATGCACATTGAATATGAAAGAAACAGAACATACCCCATCTTTGGATGGCGGATCACCAATACAATTTAGAGGTTTTGGTGAAGTTCATGATGACAGTATTGACACAGCTGCCTACTCCCCTAGTGCACAAGTTAATGATCACAGTGATGAGGAGTTATTGCAGGGGCTGATAAATGAACATCCTATGGAAGAGCAGTCACAAGTCAATGTTTCAGATGTCAGCATGTCACAAGAAATAAGCACTGCAGAAGCCATCTCACAGTAAGTTTGCATACATGTATATCATGTATGGATAAATTTGAAAGTCATTTCAAGGGGGTTGTAGTTCTAGCCTTACCCTCGCCCAGGGTATTCTAGCCTCTGTTGCAGACATTTTATGTGATTCACTTTTCTCCCACATTACAATGTCTGCGCACTCCAGTGGGAATTTTTGTTCTGACAGCCAATCGTAATCAGATAGAAGCTCTCATTTTCCAGGATCTAATTAAATTATTTATTGTCATTATTATTATCTATTATTATTATTATTATCTGGTGGGCAAAGGCAAGGAGTTATTTTGCTTAGCTTATGAAGAGTTTGTAAAACGTTTTGTTTTGAGAAAATGTCTGTCAAACAAGACCTATCCTAGCTACAGAGTAAAAAAATAAATAAAAAAGGAAAAAAAAAACAGCAAGAAATGTAGCTACATTGTTAATTTTATTTTACTATGGAAGTGCACCCTTCCAGTTCATTAAAAACATACATATAGTTGATAGATAATTGATAGACCTGTATATTGTACATTGCAGTTCAATTGCAGAAAGTGAAAATGATGATGAGAATGCCATACAAATAACTTCACAAGTTCCACCACATGAGGTAGGCAAATTAAGTTTTTAGCTTACTAAATGCTTAATTCATATAAAAATGTGTAGTTGATCTTAACCATGGTCCATCGAACATGTATTATAAATACGTACTAAATCCTTTTCGATTTATATGTTTGCTTTGCTGAGATCAATAAATTAAGGTACATGTAAATAAAATTATGTTGATTTACAAGTATACTTTAGGTAATATGCTTAGTTGAAAAACCATAGCTTGCATAGTCGGCCCTTCTCAAGGCTTGCAGTCTATTAGCCATTATGTATTCACTGGTACATGTATCTTGTAATTTATCATCCCAATTTATTGATCTTCTTTTTAATTTTATTTCAGAGAGGTCGTTACTTCAGACAGGTGATGCTTCCACAGATATTACAAAAGAGAGAGGTGATTACCTATAAATGTCTATTTACAGCTATTTCAAAAAACGTTGTCTTGTAAATAGTGGATTCCAAGACCGAAATGCATTGTGGGTCTTATGCAGTTGACTAAACTAATATATCGAAGTAAATCAGTTCCAATATAGCAAGGAAGCCACTGCATATTTACTGGACAGTGATTTCCTTGCTATATTGGAGCTGATTTACTTTGATATATTTATTTCAGTCAATTGTATGAGACCCACAATGCATTTCGGTCTTGGAATGCACTATTCACTATTTACAAGACAACGTTTTTTTGAAATAACTGTATAAAAGAAAAGTTGTGAACCTTGCACTGTGATTGGTCTAGATCAGTTTGTTGAATAACGTCATGAGGTCACAAAGTCTATATTGGTCTCCCATAGCCTGGTCCCTAAGGAACTGGGGAAGGTAGGAGGAGAGGAGATCTTCATTTCCTCTCTCCCCTTATTGCCCAACCTCCTCTCCCCCTTTCCAAGTTCCTAATTTATTTACTCATGTTTATTTATATATAGTTTGTATATTTATTTATTTGTTTGTTTATTTATTTTATATTTCATATTCATTAGTCAACCTTAGTCACACTATTTGTGCAGTGATCTTGTTCAATCGCATGTCATGTAAATGTCTTCATGATGTGCTCTCTCAAGTGTGTTGACATACATTTCTTTTTTCCCCTTAATACAGAAAGAGATGCCTTCATTTGAACAACGGAGGAAAAAACTACTTGAGGATTTAGGAGGAGAGGGTGCTCCGCCAAAGCTCCTGTGGGTAGAACGGTGGAATGTTCTACAGACTTTGTTGGAGATGTATCGTGCTGATGATGCTTTAGTGGAATGTGTTCTACAGTTCCGGTTTAAAGACGAAATGGGGTGTGATTACGGTGGACTGAGTAGGGAGGTCTACTCGTTATTCTGGAAGGAATGTTCCATGCAGTTTTTTGAAGGCAACGACAATTCCTTTGTCCCAAGACACAGTGGTATCTCGAAAGAAGAGTACATTACACTTGGAAAGATAATGCACCATGCTTTCCTCTTGACTGGCATTTTCCCTGTGAGTTTGAACCAGGCGTACACCCAAGCCATGTTGCTGGGCGAGGATGAGGTCCCTGAAGAGATCTTGTTACGATGTTACTTACAGTATCTTGGCCCCTACGAGGGAAGCAGACTGGAAGAAGTTTTGAACTCACCAACTCTAGAGAAAGAAGACAAAGAATTCATGATTGAGCTGGAAGATCGATGTGGAATGCGCATATCTCCAGATACCACCACGGTGAGAAAGATTGCCATTCAGATCGCCCGCAGTGAGCTGTTACAACTTCCCATGCATACAATGGCCAGGGTTAAGCAAGGAATGACCATGAACATCCAAGGTAAACAACTCTGGCAAAACATTTCTAAACAAGATATCGATGCCATTTATTGCGTGCAAAGTCCATGCCCGAGTAAGGTAACCTCATTACTTGTCTCACAGAGGGAGGATCTTTCGAAGGAAGAGTCCAAAGTCTTTGGATATTTGAAGCGATATTTAGCCTCTACCGACCAGAAGAAGTGTGAAGCGTTCCTTAGGTACTGCACAGCAAGCAATACCATTGTCGTCGACAAGATCTCAGTCAATTTCTTCAAATCAGTTGCTATGGAGCCACTTCCACGAGCCCACACATGTGGCGCAGTGCTAGAGATGCCTTCTTCAGGATATCCTACCTACAATTTCTTCAAGGTTCTAATGGATTCTCTTCTAGAGAATCAATTGGCTTATCAATTTAAGTTTGAATAAATCCAAAGGGAGTTTATCAGGTTTAAATTTATTGTTTGTTGTATGAAAAATAGACTTTATATTGTTAATGTTGGTATTTCATATATTGTTTCAGTTCACTTTAGCCTTTCTAAGGATGCACCGTTTCAGTTAAGACATCAGTGACATAGTTTAAAATACTTTATTCAAAAAGGTCTGTTCAACCACTTTAGCATAAAATATCAGCAATTTAAATGACCACACCATTGAGGCTCTGGTACTAGCAATAGCAATGGCCATGTCGTTCGCCATTTTCGATACGTCACCAACCTCAACCATACACGCATTCGTATAAGTAAAGTAAGATACGTGTAGTTAAGGTTGGGGTTAGTGATGTCGTGTCCAAAATGGCGGACGACATGGCCGTGGAGGCATGGAGACAAAGGTCGAAACCCTGGTTCACATGAGCAAAATGCAAGGAATGCATTTGCTTGCACTTGTGCTTGCGTTGCTCGTGTGAACCAGGCTTTGCCGTTATGTAACGTGTTTCTGTAACAGCCAGAATCATGAATGAAGTGATCTGAAGTGTCACATACGTTATAAAAAGCAGTTGTTTATAAGTTCCTCGTTATACACCTAATTGCAAGAAGGTTGTCATATAAAAATACCAAATAGCAAAATACCAAATAGGAATTAATTAGGAAATGTAAACTTCATCCTTACATTTTAATTTATATTCAAATGCTCAGCCATAACATAGATAGTTCTCCTTACAGTTTTTCAATCAAAGGTCTCAAAATTAATATTTTTAATATGAATATTTGAGTTTTATAATATTTAAGATAACTAATTCATATTTGCTATTTTCATATGACAACCTTCTTGCAATTAGGTGTATCTCTGTAGATTATTGTCATATGTACAAGAGAAAAAATAGTTATATAAAAAAATAAAAAAATAAAATTTACAAGGATGAAATGTTGTCACTGACTAATAACTTGAAAAGAATGTTTCGGTTGAGATACTGCATATGATTATCCAATCACGATTGAGTATTGAAGATTCACATTTTTCGCTTTATAAGCATATATTTTACTTTATACGTGTATATATATCATCAAGAGTGAACACAAAACAGATTAAACTGTAGAATGTGCCACCATTCTGTTGTTCAGCGTCACATACATTGTATGTAATTGGAAAATTTGATTGAAAATTTGTTTGGGTGGCCTTGGTTGGACTGTAGTCTCACTGTATAATAGGCGAGGGCGTTATACACAAGGAAAATAAACATGGTCATTGATGGAGTTGAAGTAACGCATGGAGTACCACGCTTCTAATACGTAGTTCCTAAAAGAAGGAATGATCTAAAATGAACTAAAATGATCCAAAATGATATCTAAAATGACCAACATGCAGTTAATTAACAAGCAATGACCTAAAATGATATATCTAAAATGAACTAAATAGGTCATTTTAGATATCGTCGTAGATGATTTTAGGTCATTTTAGATCATGTAAGCGGATCATTTTAGATCATTCCTTCTTTTAGTAACTATACGCTTCTAATAAGTAACAATATTCAAAAACTCAAAAACCTTGTGTGCTGTTACTAGCCGGGTATATGTAACATTATCTGATGTCGTCAATAGCCTCCACTAACGTTGAAAACAATACCACTGCATCATCCACAGAAGTGGGCATCTGCAGTTGTTTTTCTTGCATAATAATTGAAACTAGTTCAGAAAACTGATCGTTACAACCATTTTCCGATATTATTGTGCAACACCTTTCCTCGGCCAGTTCAATATCGTCCAAGTCAACGGGAACCCTAAAGTCCTGGGTGGCATTTACTTCAGGAACAAAATATAACATATCTGGGCGTCCGCTTGGGGATTCTCCATTTGTAGAAGGCCTAATGATATGTAAATTCCACAATGTGGCAAACCTATGTAGTTCAGCACGTATAATATGCATAAAGCAAAATTTCAAACATTCGTTATGTATAACATCTGCATCATGATATATGCCACTTTCTCTCATATCTTTAAAGAATCTAATCCACCAATCTGTACATCCTCTTCTCAAGATACTCCACCAAGCCTCAATCCTCTGATTGGACACTGACTTGCCATATATAAAACTATTGTCTCCGGGCCAGTCATCATCTCCTTCGTTCCTGAAGAACCTTTGTAAAGCACATACGTATACGTTTTCTGTCCCACAATCTGCCCTTATCACTCTGGAAGTTCCTCCAATTTCTCTTACACAGTCGACAAAGTATCGAGCAATAATGGAAGGGTCATTATTAGAGGCAGCAACCTCCAACCACATGATACGTCTACTGTATCCATCTATGCCACCGTGAATGGCAAATCCAAAAGGTTTAAGTTTGTCGTAGCCATCAATGTGCCATACACAGTTTGGACCCTTTGTACTGTATTTTCTTCTCTTCAATCTATGTTTTAACCTAGCGTTCACTCCTTCTGGATCAAGAATTCGAAGTAATTGCCTTACTGTTTCCTTGTCCACAGAAAGCCCATATTCACGTACAATTCTTTGAGTCATTTGCCTATATCCTACGGTACTACCACTACCACATAATTCTTCCTCAATCGCTTGAGTAACAGCGTGTAAGTCGCTTCGATGCGTTCTTCTGCACAGGCCACGAGCCTTCAGTATTCTCTTAAGCTGACGAATGCTCAAGAACATTCCGTGTAGTAGTCCCAAAAACACAAGGATCTCAGAGTAGCTTATGCCTAAATTAAAGTATTGCTCGATCAAACCGTTTCGTTCATCGATATTGCTTTGAAAAACCGGTAGATAAGGCGGTAAAACACTTAAACTTGGAGCAAACACTGAGCAAACTACACAGAACCATAAACAAGTGGACGCCATCTTCGTTTGCATGTTCTTTGTTCACGTGCATACCTCAAGTACAAAACAGGTCCGTCCAACAAATAGACGTCCAAAAGTGGACGTCCAAAAGTGGACGTCCAAAAGTGGACGTCCAAAAGTGGACGTCCAAAAGTGGACGTCCAAATGTGGACGTCCAAATGTGGACGTCCAAATGTGGACGTCCAAATGTGGACGTCCAAATGTGGACGTCCAAATGTGGACGTCCAAATGTGGACGTCCAAAAGTGGACGTCCAAAAGTGGACGTCCAAAAGTGGACGTCCAAAAGTGGACGTCCAAAAGTGGACGTCCAAAAAAAAAGTCGTCCAAAAAGTCGTCCAAAAGTGGACGTCTAAAAATGGAGTGCTTAAAAAGTGGGGTGAAATTGCATGGCACTTACTGGGCTCCGTAAAAATGTGATTTGCATTTGCGCGTAAATTCTGTTGCGATTCTCTTCGATTTCGTCTTCTGCAAAGGGTAATAAAATATTTCAAAAGCGCATACATTCTTGTTGGTAAGCTCAAGAGAAAATGGGGACAGTATACCGACAGTCCTACACGTTTGGTGCATTTTTCTTGAAACAAGGTAAAATAGCTTTGACGGCCAAACAATCGTCTAACATTATTTCTACGTACGCCGATGATGAATGGAAATACGGCCAAATAATATAATGAATAAAGCTATTTGAGAAGGGCACGGTGAGGCTCGTAAAAGTCCCTTTGTACGAGGTTAATAAGGTTGTAGTTTATTTTACCTGAACTATAACCGTAATAAAAATATATTGACCTTACTACTTCTCAATGAAAATCGGGCTTTCGGTGATACGCCTTTCAGTACATTTCTCTGAAAATACAACTGTTTCAAAAAAGGTTGTCCCGGACATACATGTACGGCTAAAGACATCCCCAGACCGAAATTGATTATGGTTGTAACTGAAAGTCTGGTGAATGCGTAGGTTTTGACTCATGCAGACAAAAACCTTTAGATGAATATTAATGGTCTGCGAATCGATTTTCGAATTACACTGTAGTTTATTCATTTCGCACAGCTGGTCAGTTATAACCACAACCCATTTCGGTCTGGGAATGTTGTTTGCTGTTTGTCCGCCGGACAACCGTTTTGAAATAGCTAAACTAATTTGCAGAATATGCATTAGTTAGGTTCGATTGCGCATGCGTGCAATAACTAGTATGCCAATCTCCATTCTCGACCCCAGACCCTTCTCTTATTTCTTACTGCGCATGCTTGACGAAATCGTAAGGCTCTGGGAAATTCCAGATATGCAAATGAGGTTTGTAGCCAAAATCTGGCTACAGTGTCCTCACAGCGCATGCTCAAAACTTAAATGGCGGACAACTCGATGTTTGAACTGGCGACTTAGTTTGTTTATATTAGAAAGGCAGAGAAATACTTTTTTTCTTGAAACCACAGCAGAAGCCATTGTTTGTCCAAGAAAGGATGTTTTCGGCGTGCTGCCCATATAGGATTCGGCTGGGGTATGGGTTTACTACGGCTGGATAAAAATACCAAACAAACTGTTCTATGCTACGAGGTATCGTTGTCGATGAGGCACATGTATGACTGGTAAATGCTGGTGACCGGGTAGTCAGTAGTGAATGCTTGTTTCAATTTGCCTTTGTATTACAGTAAACATTTTCGTTCTGGTGTAAATAAAATATTCCACCCCTTGTCATCGTGGTTAGTTAACTTGATTTTTTTTAAAGTTTGTGTTTATCAAAAACTGAAATAGGTCTCTGTTCAGTCTGCTCAAATAATAATACAGCCTGATTTTCACCCTAAAACTTGTTAACTCTCACATGATTATATACTGTTTTATGTATTAATAAAGTGAATTCCATAGTGGTGGTCATTATACTTTTAATCCATAATTTGTCTATGTCAATAAAACATAGTAGTAAAATATGACACACTTAGTTTATAACCTTTGGAAAGCTGATCGATGCTCTGACACAGCTATTTGCATCAACTGAGGACAACATTCCTCCCTGTAAACATCCCTAACCATGTTTTTCACCTGTTCCCACAGCATTTTCCATCTTTCTAAGCTAGGCTCACAAATGGATGGAAAGTGGGTTTTCCCAGCCCTGTGAAATCCCTTCCCAATCCTCCAGACAACTGTTTTTACCTCCCAACTCCTCCGCACAGAAATGGACACGAGAAAGCTTTCCTCTCCAGGAAGCCAGAATGAGACAAACACTAATCAAGCATACTGTAACATCATTTGTGATTTTTCAGTATTCTTAATATCACTTTAATGACAGTTGTCTGCCCTAAGTCTCAATCAGATGAATGAGGAACATGACCCTTCCAGACAGAATCGAAAAGAGTGAAGCCAACATGAGACAACAGAACAAAAATTACAAGACTACATAACTGGAATCATAAGCTGGCAGATAGATAGATTGCTTTAGCCATGCATGAGAAACCCATGCTCTTTATTAAAATGGGAGATGAATTTTACAACGCTATCTGTTTAAAACCTGTAAAAAGTATAATTCACAAAAAAGGCTTTTGTACAAAACAAAGCATGAAGCTACTATAGAATATAGCTACTATAGCTACTATAGAATACCATGTTTAACCACCGTCTTCCTGAATCCATGTTTACTCCCCCAGTTATTATATACTGGATAATCCATCCAATTAAATAAATGTCTTTGTCAATAACAGAGTCCTGATGGTTTTGGTTTAGTTAACTTCAAAATATTTGTTATTGTCACTATCAAACTTCTGAAAGATGACAGAAAAAAAGTGAATGTTGACTGTTTCCATCTTTGTTGTTTCTGCCATATTTATAGAGTTTTAATATGATGAGAACCTGGAAACTTCTGTGGATGATATACATATACTTTGAGAATGACATGCAGTGTAATCGTTTTTAGTATACTGTCCATATATTCAAAATAGGGTGTTATGTTATTATATTTGTCTAAATACAGATGGTTTTCAAACAGCTAATAATAGGCCTTTTGCAGGAAATAGTCACTTGCTGATACTGTATACATATGTATATCCCTTTGATAACTGGCCAACTTCAAAAATTCAGTTTTAGAAAGATCAATAAATGATTGATTGGAGGTGGGGACTTATTTACAAGCACGTTTTCCCAGTAACACGTAACTGATGTCATACATTAGTACACTAGTGCCTTTAAAGAATTCTAATATTTTTTGTCCTCCAGTACAACCACATGATTTTATCCTGCAAAAGGCCCACTAGATTAATATTTTTTAATAAGACAATTTGATTCAGTGTTGTAGGGCAGCCTCTCAGGATTAGCTTTTCCCACAAGGATATTTAGATTAAAACTCTAAAAAAACAGAGGTCAGAAAAAATCGAAATCTTCCAGTACCAAAAGCATACATGTGTAAAGCTTTTAATTAATTCATCAATTTCTACTTTTCAAAGCTAAGATATTTTTTTTGTGAAGCCTTGCTGAAAACTGCATAAAATGATAACTGCATAATACAAATGTTTTCTTAAGTGCCATGCACCAGTCATTTGAATCCCCTGCTCCAACTTCATGTGGACATGAGTGTTTGTTTTCCTTATATTCATATTCTTGAATCTTTCCCACAATTTCGGCTCTGCATGTCTAGGTGTATCAACGTCCTCAAATTCAAAACAATGAATTACAGCAAAACAATACCCTGTCAGAAATACAAAGAACTCTAATCCCAGAATACAATAGTTTACGTTGATATACAACTAGAATTATGCCACGTCTTGGATTATGTTAACATGTTAACTAGTTAACATGTTTTTCATAACTCCTGAAAGCTCATATCGAGGGAAAAGCTGTCCATTCCCAGCAGATTACTTCAAAATCCAAGTACGAAGACTGACAATGACAACTTAACAAGGGATCACGTACACTCTACTTTGTTATTCTAAGCTCAAAATACAAGTTCAATCTCATTTAATGTAGGAGAAAGGAATACTTACTACATAGTTGTTGATTTTCAATGCTTAATATTGAAATTTTCCGGCTACTTGACGAAATATCAGACATAAAAGACACGCTCGTTACTCCTGTTCGCCCGCATTTTGTCTTCTTCCGAATTCATGCAAATTACGCGCGCACGTCATCTGTATTGTGTTATTAAACACCAATCAGGGCACTCTAAATTTTGGAGTTTCCCAGAGCCTTACGATTTCGTCGATGTAGTGTTTATACATCCGGGAGTTTCCTAGTGTGGGAAACCATGTATCAGGTGATACTGGGAGATTGAGGAGGTCTCAAGTAGCGAGCTGTACTGTGTGTGCACGAGTCCGAGTTTATAGAGTAGTTCAAGCCTTAGTGGCTTTCTAGGTACATAACATTGGCGACGAGGATGCTAATAACATGTCGGAGAAGACTTTACCCGCGTTGGACTTGTCAGGGCCTGCTTCACAAGTCGCTGAGCGGTGGCGCAAATGGAAGCGTGCATTCGAGTATTACGCCGAGGGAAAGGGAATCATCGCGCAGAATGGCCTTTGTTCGATGGACACTCATTAGTTCTTTGAATAAATTAGGTCATATAATTAGAAAGTCAATGAGTTAGAAGATTGTCTTACGATTGGCTTATATAAATCTGCTTTGGGAGTTGCTAGTCCCTAGCCATCCCCTGCCGGCGGAAAGTGTGAAAGTTGGCTTCAATAGAAGCAAGTCAATTAACAGCTAAACGATAACGATCCTATAAGTTAAAAAGTCAACCAAAGAAACTCTGTCAGCTAGTTGAGCTGTTTAATTCGCATCGCAAACAAGTCTGAATACTAATTCTTTAAAGTTGTAGCTTTGAAATGAGATATCATTCAAGCTTCTCCGTGCCCTAAAAGTTAAAAAGTCACCCAAAGAAATTGAGCTTATTTATAAAGTTGTGTTCAACCGAAACGGTACTTTAGGCTTTTAAAATCCTGATCTAAATTTGTTACAGTCATGTTCAAATCGCATCGCAAACAAGTCTAAATACAGCTTCTTTGAAGTTGCAGCTTTAAAAGGAGATATCATTCAAGCTTCTTCGTGCCCTAGAAGTTAAAAAGACATGCACCCAAACAATTTGAGGCTTATTTATAAAGTTGTGGTCAACGGCCGAAACGGCAAAGCCAAAGGACTAGCTTTAAAAATCCTTTCTTTCAAGTCATGTTCAAATCGCATCGCAAAGAAGTCTGAATACTGATTCTTTAAAGTTGTAGCTTTAAAATGAGATATCATTCAAGCTTCTCCATTCCCTAAAAGTTAAAAAGTCACCCAAAGAAACTGAGCTTATTTTAAAAGTTGTGTTAAATTTCGCGCTCCTTCCCTGTCTATTCCCAGAGGGAGTACTTAAGTGTCACCATCCATTACAAACAGGCGAAAGCATCAAAAAGAAAACATCTCAGTTACTGCATTTCGACGGAATGGAGGTGCAGGATATATTCGAAGACTTACAGGATCCTGGTCCAGTCCCAGCAGAAGGCGACAACGCTTACAAAGTAGCCATTCGGAAGTTAGATTCCTATTTCAAGACCGAGGAAAACATTCCTTACGAACGCCACGTTTTCCGACAACTGGCACCGAACGACGGAGAGACCGCTGACCAGTTTATGGTTCGATTGAAAAAACAAGCTCGACACTGCAATTTTGGAGGAAGTTTGGAAGACAATTTAAGAGATCAACTAATCGAGAAGTTAAAGAACTTTGAGCTGAAAAGAAAGCTGCTGGAAACCCCAAACATTACATTAACAGAGGCCTTAAATAAATCTCGTGCTTGGGAAGCAGCCGGTCGACAAGCAGAGAACATGACTGTCCCACAACAGAGAGAGGAAGGGAATATCAATGCAGTCAAGACGAGCTACGGTGTAGGAGAGAAGAAAAGTCGAAAGTGCTTCAATTGTGACAGGGAAGGTCATCTGGCAAGAGATAGAAACTGTCCAGCAAAGGTAAAGAAATGTGCGAATTGTGGGAAATATGGACATTTTGCTGCATGCTGTAGAGGAGAAAGCGGTCGTCGTGAACCAAAAGGCAATGGAGACAAGCGGAGGGGAGCCCCTTATAGGCAGTCACACCAGAGCAACACCAATTATTCTGGAGATTAGGAGGCGAGTGATAGTGACGAGAGTAGTGCTTTTGCATTCACTGTGACAGATCAAATGGGAGAGAGATGTAATGCAACCTTCTCTGAGGAACCTGTGATAAAAGTGAGAATCAATGGCATCCCTAAAGAAGTACTTATTGACTCTTGCTCGGTCAGCAACCCAATTGGGCTGAAAGAGTTAAAAGAACTGAAGACACAAGGATTACAAGTCGACATAAAAGACTGTCACAAGAAGTTGTACGCGTATGGGGGAAAGGAATTAGAGGTGGTAGGTCAATTTGAAGCTGAACTGGCAGTATGCGACAGTAAGGACAAACTCGTGTTTTGTAGTTATCAGAAGTGGGAGGTGTTTACTGGGTCATTCGACTTCAACAGCCCTAGGCTTACTGCATATTGGACCCGAGGCCGGCAATAAAACTGAATGCAACGTTGTGGATGATTTATCATCAGTTCTTCAAGCTAAACATCCAAAAGTTTTCAATGGCATTGGCAAGCTTCAAGATTATAAATTAAAACTACATATTGACCCAGAGGTAACACCAGTGGCTCAAAAGCCTAGACGCACCCCCTTCGCATTACGAGAGAAGGTAACAGCTAAAGTGAAGGACCTTATTGATAAAGATATCGTGGAGCGAGTAGATGGACCTACATCATGGGTTAGCTAGCCCTGTATTGGTTGCACCGAAAGCATCGGGAAATATACGGTTATGCGTAGACATGAGGAGGGCCAATGAAGCCATTGTTCGTGAAAGGATACCAATGCCAACTGTTGATGAAGTACTTGAGAACCTCAATGGCAGCACTGTGTTTTCCAAGTTAGATCTGCGCCTGGGATTCCATCAAATTGAATTACAGGAGGAATCAAGAGATATTACCACATTTGCCACGCATGATGGATACAAGATACAAGAGGTTGATATTCGGTGTCAACTCAGCACCAGAGAAGTATCAGCAGATAATAAGACAAGTGGTCTCAGACATCAACGGGGTTCAGAACATCGCAGATGATTTGATAGTACATGGTAAGGACAACGACGAACATGACAGGAACCTCTACAAGGTGATACAGAGATTAGAAGAAAAGACCTGACCTTCAATGCAGAAAAATGTGCGTTTCGGATGGAGAAAGTGGTATCTATGGGACTTCTGTTGTCAAAATATGGCATTGGTCCAACAGAGGAAAAGGTTCGTGCTGTACTAGAGATAACCTGCCCAACCACCCCAGCAGAAGTCAGAAGTTTTCTTGGAATGGTAGGGTTCAGTGCGCGTTTCATTCCTAACTTTGCAACCATTGCAGAGCCTCTGAGAGCAATTTCGAGGAAAGGAGTACCTTTCACCTGGGGCAAAGAGGAAGAAGAGTCATTCAAAGAATTGAAACAGCAACTAGCCAGTGCACCTGTCCTGGCCTATTTTGATAAAGATGCGCACACAAGAGTGATAGCTGATGCAAGTCTAGTTGGGCTGGGAGCAGTATTAGTTCAAGAGAAGAACGGGGAGAGTCGTGCCGTATGCTATGCCAGTAGGAGCCTTAGTAATGCAGAGAGGCGCTACAGTCAAACAGAAAAGGAGGCATTAGCACTAGTCTGGGCATGTGAAAGATTCAATTTGTACCTGTATGGACTGCACACATTCGACTTGGTAACAGATCACGAAGCCCTGAAGGTGATCTACTCCAGGGGATCCAAACCATCGGCACGCATAGAACTCTGGGTGCTAAGACTTCAGCCATATAATTACAAAGTATGTTACGTCCTTCAAGAGATAACATAGCAGATGCACTTTCTCGGTTAACTAAGGTTCCAGCATCAAGGGAGTACCGTCACGATAATGAGCATGTTCGCATGGTTACCTTGCAAGCAGTGCCAGCAGCATTCAACATTCAAGAGATAGAGAGCATGTCAGCAGAAGACAAAGAGCTGCAATTAGTAAGAGGTTGTCTTGTCAGTGGGGACTGGGAGAGAGCCCCAAAGCCATACCTGATGGTGCGTAATGAACTGACGTTCATTGGCCAAGTCATTTTACGAGGGACTAGAATTGTCATTCCTCAGGCTCTGAGAAAAAGAGTCACTGATCTTGCACACGAGGGCCATCAAGGTATTGTGAAGACGAAAGAACGCTTACGGTCTAAAGTATGGTGGCCAGGCATAGATAAGGATGCAGAAAGGAAATGTCGTGAATGCTACGGATGTCAACTAGTGACGAAGAAAAGCATACCTCCACTAGTGAAACCAACTAGAATGCCAGAGAGACCTTGGCAGGACCTAGCACTAGACTTACTGGGACCTATACTAACAGGAGAGTACCTACTGGTCCTAGTAGACTATTT
Source organism: Actinernus sp. WN-2022 (assembly GCA_030867875.1). Taxonomy (NCBI): domain Eukaryota; kingdom Metazoa; phylum Cnidaria; class Anthozoa; order Actiniaria; family Actinernidae; genus Actinernus; species Actinernus sp. WN-2022. Next base: position 3,978,405 of record JAOWCC010001634.1, read on the forward strand.
TAGCAGGTGGATCGAAGTTGATGTGATCCACTCTACTAACACTGAGGTAATTGTCAAGTGTTTAGATGCACAATTTTCCAGACATGGAGTACCTACTACCCTGAGGACAGATAATGGATCCAACCTTGTGTCCAAGGAAATGGAGAGGTACCTGAACGAAATGGGCATCAATCACAAGTTAACAACACCATTGTGGCCAAGAGCAAATGGAGAGGTTGAGAGACAACATCGATCACTCTTGAAAGCTATGAGAGCTGCCCATGCGGAAAGAAGGAACTAGAGAACTGAGCTGAACAAGTTTCTCCTAGCGTATCACTCTACTGTGCACACAACAACTTGTAAGAGCCCAGCAGAGCTGTTATACAAGAGAAATCTTTCAACAAAATTGCCAGAGATTGATGATATGTGTGGGTCAGGAGAGGAGGGCTACCAAGAAGTTAGAGATCGTGATGCTGAGAAGAAACAGCTGGGTACAGACTATGTTGACAAGAAACGTCAGGCGGCTGAGAGAGACATCCAGGCAGGGGATCTTGTGTTACTTGAGAAAAGGAAGGAGAACAAGCTATCATCACACTACGAGAGTGAACTATACCAAGTAACGGCACGCTATGGTGATCAGATACAACTAAAGTCATCTCAGGGTGTAGAATACAAGAGAAACATACAACACACCAAGCGTTTTATCAATCCCGTCACAGAACCAATAGAGCCTAGTGTAATAGATCATGTGGCAGTGCCAATTAGGGAACCGACACCAGGACCAGAGTTGGAAGTACAACTAAGTCAGAGAGATGCTAAGGAGCAAATAGGAGCAAACCAGGAGCCACAGATTACAAGAAGATCAGGGAGGATAACGCGACCCCCAAACAACCTTAGTGACTATGTTACAAGCTGACTTTGATGTTAAACAGTCTTGCTCATTGTGTTGGAGAGACATTTGTTAATCATATAGTTTTATTTAGGTTGAGATACGCCTTATTGCCTTAGTGGAGAAAAGGAGAGAATGTAGTGTTTATACATCCGGGAGTTTCCTAGTGTGGGAAACCATGTATCAGGTGATACTGGGAGATTGAGGAGGTCTCAAGTAGCGAGCTGTACTGTGTGTGCACGAGTCCGAGTTTATAGAGTAGTTCAAGCCTTAGTGGCTTTCTAGGTACACAACAGTCGAGTATGCGCAGTAAGAAATAAGAGAAGGGTCTGGGGTCGAGAATGGCCAATCTCGATCCCAGAGCCTGCGTGATTTTGTGGTTAGCGGTTTCCAAATGGCTTTCGTGACTCCGGTATAAAGGTGCGTGCTGGTTTTAATAAGGTTCGCTGTCTAGAAATACGGTATTCTGAGGTACTAATTAACAATCACTCATGATTGTAAACTACACGGTAGCACGTTGTGCCACAAAAGCAGTCCGTATCACAAAAATAACCTTGTGAAGCGCATTTGAATATACCCATAAGAATTTGTGTTATATAAATGGATACCTCACCTTTAGGCTTGATCCTCCAGGCTTGATACTTTGGCTCAAAAACATTTAATTTACCCTAAAGTAAATCACAAGGTGTTCACCGCAATGGTCTTGATGTGTAACTGGTTGAAACCCAGGCTTTCTCTTCACATATTAATAAACGTACTCTGCCATTTGATCTCATGACCATTTCATTTACCCTTAAGCAAATTAACAGATGGTCACCGTAAATTTGATTATTCAATAACATTAACAGTTAACGTTTAGTGTAATTTAATGGAGTTACAAATATATGAACCTTTTTTTAAAATTTCACTGATATACTTTCTGTTGTAAAAAAAACGCTACATTTCTAACGCTCTTGTACCATTCGTGAAACTGATTATGCCCAGAATAGGTATAAAGTAAGTATGTTACCGAGCCGCTTCGGCGAGGTAAATATCAAGCACTATTCACCAACACTGAGGTGAATAATTGTTTTATTATATACCCGGCACTCCAGGTGAATAGCCAGCACCAAATAGTTATTTTATTTTCTGTCAAATGGGCAAAAACTAGCGCCAGATGATCGCTGCTTTGCTCGGAGGCGAATATGTAGAGGTTATTGACCAAGCGTGAAGTCAAGATGGGGGGATATTGGTCGAGTTCATTTTTTGCGTTTTTATGGACCGAGCCGGAGTCGAGGTCCATAAAAACGCAAAAAATGAACGAGGCCAATATCCCCCCATCTTGACCGAACAAGCTTGGTCAATAAGGTTTTTATTATTTGGCACAAATGAATAAAATCACACTTTGACACACGCGCCAGGAACCCATTGCGTGGTAAACTGAAGAGCGAATAGAAATCAATCTAAAATTAGACTGAGTCTCGACCACTTTTCACTTGAAGTTCAACCTTGTGGCGTTCAAAACAGTTTGTTTTCTGACGTAAAAAAATGCGTTTTTATGGATGAAAACTGACCTGTACTTTACTTCAGATGTACTGAGTTTCAATGACAACTTCATCAGAAGGCCGAATGCATTAACTAGAAACAAAAATGTGCATATTTGTGGAAGATTTGAAAGTTGAAAACCGGCGTTGAAATCACTCGAGTGGCGATAACTCAGATAGAGCTGTAGAAGAATACAAACAAACTTGTAAGTATTAATCTAGTAAATACTCTTAATTTGTAAGCCATTTACCAAATGTAAATGCTGAATTTCTTAGCTCATACAATATAAAACCTGCTTTCTTTGATGAAACTGTGTGCTAAGCTTACTCGTTTCCGTAATAATTTTATTTCTTTGTACCACGATTGTAGTAGCGTTGTGAGGTAGCCGAACTTTTCTTTGTGTTTTTGAAGTCACGACCATTTCAGCTTCGCTATAGTTTTTATCTCCGTAAGTCCAGCTTCGTTCAATTCAGTCGCTTTTGCTGCAGTTGTTTTCATCGAACTTGCAAGAGCCAGAAAAAACTGCATTAATCCCTCTAAAAAGGTGAATTTTAGCTGTAAACGAAAAGGCAGAACGATTTTTAAATTAGTATTTGCCTTCATGTCACAAATTGTTTAGTTTCTTTCAAAATGTATGGGTTCTATCGCTATTTGTTTACGAAGAATTGTGAGCGGTTTTGTAAAATCCTGAGCGGGCAAGATGGAAAAATCTTGCCCGCTGAGCAACCAATCAGATTGCAGCATTCAGAGTCATCTTGCCCGCTCACGGAGCTGCCATGTAATAAGAAATCATATTCACTTTTTGAGTAGCCAATCAGAGCGCGCGAAAAGTGATATTCACTGGTGTGGTATATACTAAGATCAATTATTCATTAGTGTTATTTAATCAACTACATAGGCTCTTTAACTATATCTGTTAAACTCATGCTTGCAGGGTTTTAAAAAAATAAAATATTTTTTTCTAAATTGCATGCTCTGGCTAAGAACAATAGCATGAACGGCAAAGGAATGTAAAGTGCGGTGTTAATTTTCTATTCTTTCTCGTAATTTTAATAATTGGCTGATGCTCATAAATTCAATAGAAACCATCGAACATTACATAATTTTAGAAGTTTTAATATATTTTTGATCAAACTAGAGGAAAGTTCCCAAATTTGTGATTCAAATATATTTTGTTTTTCTCATTGGTTGGATGGTGTTTTCTTTACCCAGTTTCCCTATTGTTTTGCTTGCAACTTTGACAGTGAACATCTCAAACAGCACTTCAGGCATCAGTGCTCAAGCCATATCGTATGTGGGGATATGCTCATTGCCGCAGCCTATTGTCTTTTGCTATAGTTCTAAGGCGAATAATTACTTAAACTCTTAAATTATGCCAATTAGTCATACGAACATTTGCACAAGGTCTATTTGCTGTTGATTTTGTAAATCGCCGAACTTAAAATTAAAAAACAACATATTATAAATTGAAAATGCTCGAGATTGAATCATTTTGTAGTAACATGTCAATCTTAGTTTGAAACATTTTAAACATTGTTATGGCTTTAAGATTTTTCCGACGGATTGACACCCTATCCCAGGAATGTTGATCAGTCAACTAGCAGCTGGGAACTGGTATCAAAGCTGGACTTTGTTACTAATCTAGCAGCACGATTTTGCAATTTTTGCAGTTTGTCAGCAAGTTGTTGGCTTAAGCCGTCCCATACTACAGAACAGTAGTCATAATGTGGCGCAATTAGTCCCTGATAAAATTTAATACACGTATTGTCATCTAAAAGGTATCTAATGCCTAGTTTTATCAAAACTAGATTATTGTAGTATTGTGTTTAGTCCCGTACCAGACTATCAGTTAAAACGTTTACAACGATTACAGAACGCTAGTGCTGCCTTTTTCTACGGCAAATATAGCAGCTTAAATGACGTGACGTAATTAATCTTAATTGGCTGCCAGTATACGTACGAGAAAGGAGGGAATATAGTTTGCTGAAGATAACCCATAAGGCTTTTTAGTAAATATAATTTCATCAGTGAATATAGAGATTCCCGTGCTCTGATTGGTCGAGAATTATGTCATATGTCGCTATATTCACCTGTAGAGCGCCTGGAGGTGAATATATCATACAAAGCATTTACCAAAATGGCCGATCTCATATTTACCGATGTTTCTCACGAAGAAATAAATAATATGAAAGAAAAAGCTTTTCCAAAACCCACCAAAGAAACAACTAAATAAGTATGGCTAAAATTTAAGTGTTTTTTTTAATCCACAAGCCTTCATACACAAAGTTTACTTACGAGTTTCGGGTTGAGTTTATTCGGTCCTCATGTCTCATGAATTACAAACTTTCACAAGAAAATGACGTCTACTTAGAGCAATAAATAAGACAACGAGACCTTGTCCTACAAGAATTGGGAGCGGTTCGACTCAAAAAGAGTGTACTTACTTCAGTTATTTTCCTCGTGGCTTTTGATAGAAAAACAAGTTCTAGTTTCATTCACGGAGCCGGTTGCTGTTAGTGTTAACTCTTATGCTCTTCTCTCGCCGCTCTCCGTGTGTTTTCAAGCTTTATCTCATACTGAAATCATTTGTCTCTTGATTCACCATTGTCTTTGATTCTGTGATGGCTATAATCCACAAAACTAGTTCGTAGTTTCCAGGAAATGTGTCCTTTGAAGTGAACTCATGAAAGCGGTTCCTTTCGATAAATTTTCACTCGCCGTGGTAGATTTTCATTTTTGCTGCATTTGTTCTCTTTGTAACACGGTACGAGGTCTCAAAAGTGAAGATTGCTGCTTGAACTTGAATTCTAGTGTGCATTTGGACTGTTTTTCTGTATTTCTACATCCATTCTTGTAGTCTCTGCAAGTCTCGTGTCGAGTCGGTTTGTGCAATGAGCCGTAGCGACACGTGATTATGCAAATGTTTGTCACAAAACTATTTCGTCACGCGCGCTTGCGCTTGTAAAACTTATAAAAGGATCGGAAGTCAGACTATTATTAGTCACTTCGACTTCAGTGAATAATTGTTAAATATAATGAAGTGTGGCCAGACTATCTGCGTCTGCAATTACATTATGTTAGCGCTTATAATTTAAGATCATCATCGGCCCCTAGATTATTTGTACCTAGGGAATCAGATCTTTATGCCATTTTTATACTTAATATTAAGAGTTAGTAACTTTATATCATATAGTTTTGTTAATAATTATTAGTATAATTAGTATCACATTTCTTTTTTCCTCTTAAAGAGTACATTGTAATTATATTTAGCTCTTAGCAAACGAAGAGCCACCTAGTGGATGTATTGCTAATAAATCATTATCATTATTATTATTATTATTATTATTATTATTATTATATATTATTATTATTATTATTATTATTATTATTATTATTATTATTATTATTATTATGCGCTTAAGTGCCCCAATACCTGAGGAAATTTTCTTAGCAATGCCACTGATATGCTCATCTCGTCAATCGTGATCCCAAGGCTTTTGACTTAGACACTCTGTTTACATATTTGTAATGTAAGCCTTTGTTTCTGTTCACCTCTCTGCCCCGAGGCAAACGTTGAAGAGTTTATATCATAGTGTTGCGCATGCGTAGATTCAATGTTCAATTAGTGGCTGTTAATTGGCTACAAACAGTTAAAGTCGCCTCTCTCATTGCTTGATTGAAACGTTACGTAATATTTTCCTGAAATATAACATCTATACACAGTTTATTAGTCATCGTTTGCATATATGGTTTGTTCTTAACCATCCCACATGTGCCTGAGGTTCGTCAGTTCATATGAGAATTGCTGAAAATAATTGTGTCCGAACCCAACCTCGTGACCAGGGTCTTCTCGGTCAGATCCAAGATGGCGGCTACTCCGAGAGAAGACCCTGGTAAACGCTGAATCACGTGACCAAAAATCTCCAGAAATCCTGGATATTTTAATCACGTGATGTGGGAATCCAATATGGCGGCCAAGCTAAATATGGAAATGTTACACGTGCCTACAAACCATAGGTATCCCAATCCGGAGTGAGCGAGATGCGATTAATGGTATTTCCACGCGGCGAACGACGAAGTGAAAACAGGTCTACTAAACAGTTCGAAATGGAGTTTACTTGGATAAAGAAACAGTGGAAGGGTATCACAAAGCTACCAGGATGTATCTAAGCTAGAAGAGAATCCTAAAAAGCCGTTCATTTTCTGTTAGCGTGAAGCGAAGAGATCGATAGTACATGTTCAGATTTAACGGCTTCTCCTGGCTTTCTCACTGATGAAACTTACCAGAAAACTACCCAGTAATGCACTTCATCTATTGCTCTACCTACACAACGTGTTTTAAGGTTATTTAAAATCGTTTTATTGATAAAATGTGAGCAATCGAATCTATATACAAATTCATATCTCTAGACTCAGTCCGTTTGGCCAATAAAAAGCATCGTTAGAACAACCCTTGTGTTATAATCGAAGAACCAATCAGAATACGTGACAGTTCAGCGTTTACCAGGGTCTTCTCTCGGAGTAGCCGCCATCTTGGATCTGACCGAGAAGGTTGGTCCGAACCAGCAATGTTCTTTTTATGTCCATTTCAAGATGGCGCCCAACTTGAACAGATGTTAAAACCATTTGTTCTCGGAATGTTGAATCGATGGTGAAACCGTTTGACACGCATGCTTTCAACATCCTTCAACAAATGTTGAACTGATGTAAAGAGATATTGAAGCCGTTTGACACGCATGATTTTGACATCCTTCAACAAATGTTGAACTGATGTGAAGAGATATTGAAACCGTTTGACACGCATACCTTTGACATCCTTCAACAAATGTTGAACTGATGTGAAGAGATATTGAAACCGTTTGACACGCATACCTTTGACATCCTTCAACAAATGTTGAACTGATGTGAAGAGATATTGAAACCGTTTGACACGCATGCTTTTGACATCCTACAACAAATCGGTTGAGCTGATGTAAAGCGATGTTGAAACCGTTTGATCGAGGCGTAAGTGGCCAACTGTCTTTAAAGGGTTAGTGGTGTTGCGCATGCATGTATGGAGTCATGATCATTGTTCGATTGGTGGCTGTTAATTGGCTACAAACAGTTCAACTCCCCTCCCTCCATGCTTGATTGAAAGGATTTCTAATAACATTTTCTTTGAAGACTATGTCTATACCGGCACAGTAAATAAATAAATAAATTAATCATATTTACATATTTGCTTTGATTTTAAACATCCCACATGTGCGCGAGGTTCGTTAGTTCATATGAAAATCGCTGAAAATAAATGTATTTAGTCCGAATTGCGAATATACATGTAAAGGCCTCTTACCGTAATCTATGACCTTGGTTTCCCAGGTGAAATTCATGCATACGCAAGCGGCGTTTTGCAGACCTGTTGCATAGATGCAACAATCTCAAGTATGAAAGCAAATATTGTTATGTCTATATAAATACCAGTGCCAATAGACAATATTCGTATTCTCACGGACGAGCTGGAACGAGTACTCAATGGAGGCTCATGCGGGGGAATTTGCTGAAAGCTATTTAGCGTTAGAAAAGAATCCCCCGCATGAGCCTCCACTGAGTACTCGTTCCAGCTCGTCCGTGAGAATACGAATATTGTCTATTCGTAAAATACCAGTGTCACTCATGTTGTATCTCATATGTGTTTGATTGGAAAGGAAAAGGAGCAAATTCTAATCAATCAGGTTTCGCCAACTGAATAGTTGAGAGCCGGCTAGCTTTCCACACTTTTGAAAAACAAAGTCAACGTTCATGGCTAAAAAATAAAAATAAGAATACTGATCACTAGCTCATATGGGTATAAAGCCCTGGTTAAACCTGTCAAACAGTTTTAACATCGGTACAACATCGGTTCAACATCGATACAACATCGGTTCAACATCGGTACAACATCGGTTCAACATCGATACAACATCGGTTCAACATCGGTACAACATTTGAAACATCTTTTCAATATATTTTAACCGCTATCAATAATGTTTTCAGACTTCTTTAAACGGTTTCATGATTGGCTACATCATATAAAATTTATGAACAATTTAACAATGCCATTCTGCTCTGGTCGACTATACTGATTAGATCTGATTAGATTTGTCAGTAAAGAAGTTATGATCTCCGTGGCAAAGATAATCATTGCTCTTCTCCGTAACGCCATGGTGTTAAAGGAAGAAGAATCCTAATTCGGTTGATTGGCTCGTTTGAATTATGTTCAGCTAATCATGATTTTTTTTCGTCGTACAAGTAAGGACAGTGGAATATAGTAAGGACGTTTTTTTGTTGTTTCGCCATTGAAAAACAACAATACGCTTTGTTATAAGAAAAGTTATTCCAAAACGAAGTGCGGTCACTGAAAGGCTACGATCGATGATGCTATTATATATTTGTGAAGGAGGTGCATTTCATTTGTCTCTTCGCATGCAATTTGTACTTGGATATAGTGCATTAGTATATACCACAGGCAAGTGAAAAGCGCTTTTTACTCGCTCTGATATGCTACTCAAACTCGGAATATCATGCACTGTTCACCGTTTTCGGTCTCGCGTGCTAACAATTCATTTGTTAATGGGTTTTGGAACTTTTTGAACTAATTTGAGGCTGTTTTTTTCATTTGTGTGATATACAGTGATATACTAAAACTTCGCGGCTCGGTAAATATTCACCATTATTTACTGACCTGATACCTCCACTGAGGAGAATAATCAGTGTTAACTATTAAAAAAGGAGCCATCGAGGTGGAAACAGAACTGGTTATAACTGCTATGTTAACTGCTATGTTATAAATACCTGTTCACGCCGGACTTCCATGTAGTATAGCGGTTGAATTTTTTCATTCTGCATTAATAATTCTATTTTGCTTAATGTTTTAATTTACATTTTGTCTCTGTCATAACAAGATGTCGCGAGAATACATTTTGTAGTGAAAGATATAGGGAATCCATAATGATTATAGTCAACATGCTAAGTTTAGTCTGTCTTCTTAATTAATATTAGGTTTCATTACTGAAAATGGTGACATGTCAAAAACTTAATAAGGAGTCATTCAGCATGAAATATTAATTTACCCTCTGAAAATAATATGGTTCAATTTATGAAAGGCAAAGGTATCTGATAAGAAGAATCCTTATCCATTATTGATATGATATCTCGGAAATCTATTTTGCAATGTCTCGTCAATCTAATGCCTACAACTGATTAGAAACGAAAGTTTCCTTAGCCTATGTTATATTTTTCAATGCCCTGATGTAAGAGCTTAACACTGAATTATAAAAAAGCGTACTGCTCGAGTTGTGAATAAAGCAAGATGCTACAATTATGAAGGGAGTGAGTATATTAAGCTAAAAACTGGCTGTTTACTGAGACCCGTACGTTGCTTTATTGATATTTTCAAATGTTACCATTTTGTTGACTCAAGGATGTAACCTCTTGTACACAAATTAAAACTAGTAATGTCGAATGTATTATGTCCGCTTCGTTTTGCTGTTATTCGACACAAAAAAATCAGACATTTGTAGGAACGGACCCTAACTGGAAATCGAAAGGATCTTTTTTTTTGTAATTGGGCAAAACTTATTTATTTAAACACAACTTTACGAATACACATGAATTATATGTAGAATAACTAGTGTATTGCGTATCAAAGAAGCAAAACGGCTTGTCTCATATTTTTGTTCTTGCGATGCTTAGCGAGGAACTGCGAAGCTAATCTTAACCGCCATAAAGCGCTAGCGGACCTAAGAAGATGAGAAAACAGAGAAAACCGCTGGGCCAAAAGTGTGAAATCATTTCAGTTGAAACAGTTTTATTTCCACTCTATTGTTACTGAACATTACGCATTTCATCAATGAAATCCAACGCGTCTACAGTGAATATGATGGGTATCGGTAAATTGTTTAAAGAAAAATATGAATTATTTTTTAATTCCTGCTCACCACCGGCGAGCGATGCTGTCTCAAAATTCGAAAACACAACAACTAGTGATGTCCGCTATACTGAACAAGACAGAAACAATAACCATATATACTTACATTGACCATGCAGTGAACGATGCTTTGCTGTTTCAGAAGAGGTTGAAGAGTAAGCTCTTTGGGAGAAGGTGTTCGTAATTTATATTGTATTCTTTTGCCCTCCGTTAAACACAATATTCGTTTAACAAGTGTAGGACGCAACTGCATCTAATATGATCATGAGGTTTGTGTGCCGCCAAATTGACATTGTTCCTGTCCTCTACTGGGAGAGATTGTTTTGACACTGTCCCTGTCCTCTGGTGGGGGATATTGTTTTGACTCTAGTGGGAGAGATTGTTTTGACACTGTCCCTGTCCTCTGACTAGTGAGAGAGTTTATTTTGACTCTAGTGGGAGAGATTGTTTTGACACTGTCTTGGCTGTGAGACTCTCGGACTAGCCATTGATAAAGTGATTAGACCAAGCTGGAGATTGCGTAAAAGGACCTAAGATGGTTCTAAAAAAAGATTAAAAGTATTAATGATACGAGAAATACAGTGAATAGATGATCGTACAGGGTATTCTCGTGATGCGCGATTAGCCGATTTTATTTTCCGAGAAACGGGAATTTAGTAAATTATTCTTCGTGATCCGTTGACCCAAAGGTTTCGCGTGATCCGTGAAGAACTTGAATTAATAACCGATATTCGCGATTTTACCACTTATTCCATGTGATTTTGAGTTGCGAGACCACCGGAAGATTTATGAAGACTACGAAAACATCAAAACATCGATGCGCGCCTTACGCGACCTCCGTACAATTCTCGTAACATCTCGTAAGGCATCGGCAACTACCAATAACTGTGAACTTTATCCGGGGTCTTATGTGGCATGGCTGTGGCAGTGGTGGAGTTCTTAATCCAGAAAGCCCTAAACCAAATTAATAAACCTCGGAGGACCTGGACGAAGGACAAGATTAAAGCATTCAGTCAGGATATGCTATTTCAAGTGGCATAATCAAGCCTTGGCTCGATTCATTTTTAAAACTTGCTATAGAGCCCTCAGTGGGCGTGAAGCCACTTATTGATGCACCGATTGTTAAAGTAATCGGCGCAACAATAATGGAGAACGATGGGACAGCTTAAAATCTGCGATACAATACGACGCGAAACAACAAAATTAATAAACGTTGGTTTGAAGATGACAGTCGATATAGAATTTGTTAAGACTAACCCAATCCCGAAATCTGATTTTCTAAAAGAGAATGTGGTGACAGAGGCAAATGTAACTTATTTGTCGATGACCGACAACGGGGTTGCCATGCCAGTCAGTGTCACTAATACAAACCCAAAGCAGGCAAAACTGGAGGTGAGATGAAAGAACAATTTCTTAACGAGGTTGAGGTTTTGCAAACATGTACTTGTTGTATTAGGTCAGCGGCTTCATCACGGCATATACTTGATAAACCTGCTACAATGATTTGTAAAAGTGCATGCCAGGCTTGCATAGAGACTGCATGTCTGCAATACCTGTCGTGCTCAAGGGAAACTTAGCCACATACCATCTCTTCCTGCTTGCCAACGGTGCCTTGAAGCCAATGTCCAGTGTTCTTGAGCAGTAGTTCTTGTTTTGGCATCGGTCTGTGAATCTGGGAACAAAAAAGCCTTTGAATTGATTTCTAAGAGCAAAGTTGGTTGAATGTTGCCCCCTCAGTTTATATTCGTTTGTCTACCTGATGCTGTCCATGTAGGCAAAAGTCTGAAGTGTATCTTTGCCAACTGGATGCTGTTATTGGATGAGAAGAATGCATGTTTATCTATGCTGCATACAATCCGAGATTCTGACCCGGAACTAAATAAGGTGTTACCAAGAGACAGTATCCTAAATAAAGATCGGATGGATGTAAACTGTATACTACATTTGAGTAAAGTGTCTGTGTTAGTTCGTCTCTGCACCGTCGATCGTGTGGTGCATTCAGTTCTCCCGGACAGCTACAAGATCAGTGGCACCAACAAGGTACGTATAGGGCTGTATCCACATGCCGTCGCAATTTGCTCCGGCGAGCACGGAAAAACTTCTTGTTCTGGACTATGCTCCATTGAAGAACCTCACTAGTTAGGCTTATAGAGGTTAGGATTCATGTCCCGGCAGACGTCAAGGTTGTTGGAGAATGCCATGGCGGAGCTAAATCGCTCGCTTACTGCGATGGAATAGCTTGTGTAAGCTGTCCATCAGGAATGCAACTATTCCCCTTAACAAAGAAGCCAGCAATACAGCTAAAAAATCCAACTTTCTCGAAAGCTCGAGCCTTCCAGCGTTGCTAAGGCAAGCGATAGTATCATCCATTGTGCCAGCGATGTGGACAAGGTAATCTATTCCATCACATTAGAGACAGATGGAGTTGCAGTTACAATGTTACTGTTTTAGCAAAATACCTCTTGCACAGAAGTGTCTGTAGTGTCCATGTGCCTTAACAGCTAACATCCTTTATCTGTCTCACAAGGGCAACCCAGGCGGAATCATAGCTATTGCAATGTCAACACTTGAGGAAACAACTATTCTACGAAAGGGAACTGTCCAATGTAGCGGCCTCGTACCTCGGTGGTATAATTTATGTAGACATCGGAAGCCTGAAAATAAAGATGAACTAGATCTGTGGTGAGAAGACCGTAGTTATAGCTGGCACAGGAAAGGAAGGCAATTCAAAGGGAGACCAATCATTATTTGCGCAGCCTATGGGAATATGTGTTGAGCTCGATAAGAGCATATTCATTACTGATGCTCAAACTGGCTCTGTCAAGCTAATTACCTCAATAAAAGGCATTGTAAAATATCTAGGCCATCTCGGACTCCTGTATAAAGCCTTTACTGTTAATATGAAACATCAGACAGTCCCAAAACTTTCCCTACCCCAAGCAATCGTGCTTCTGAAAGAACTTGACAGTTACTTGAGAACAACAACAGAAAAAGCATTGTCACACTAAATTAGCAACGACGGCAGCACAGGTAAGCCAAGCGGTCCTCGAGGAACTATTTCTAATCAGACAAAGCTTTCGGTCAATATGATCTTAAATGGGCTGAAAGATCTGGAGGCGTTAGTTAAAGAACTTAACTCAATATACACCATTGATCTGTACTCCTGTCTGGCAGTTCAGGTTAAAAACCTACACGCAATGGGTCATTTCAAGGACCAGTTCCCCACCGCTTTACAGTACGCACGGAATCTGGCGAAAACCGTATACTGACGAAAGCATTAAGCGTGTAGTACCCTGGAGTGCCTATTACTACACACACGATAAATCATATCATCCCGTGCAGGGGTGGATTCAGGGTTTGGTTTGAGTAGTTTACTCTGACAGACCAATCAACTCATACCCCACCCACCCCACCCCTCCTAGTAATAAACTACCTAAAATTTAGAGGTTTGAAAAAAGTTGAGTAGTTTACGGAAATCACATAAACTACCCTGGATCCACCCTGCCGTGCTGCGCCAGAGCACTCCACTAAATGCCATTCCGATGCTGGATCATCTTAAGGCTATAAGGCAATTAAATAGGCGGGAAAAAGACCTCATGATTGAGTGGGTGACAATCAATGGAAAAGCTGTAAGTGTGAGGCAAGAGACCACCATGTTCAAGGCCGAAACATTGCCATTAAACATTTACAGAACGTCAGACTATCCGAAAGATAAAGTCTCATTCAACCCTCACACAGTCGAAAATCAGCCTGTTACTTCTGCTACGACTGCTACGCCTTCAGTCTATGTCACACGAGGCCATTGAAGAGGGTCAAGCAGAAGAGGAAGCCGAGGTAGAAGACGAGGAAGAGTAGGACACTGATTCAGATTCTGACCATTCTACGGCGGTCAGTGACGAGGAAGATACGTACATTGGACAATTTGACGTTTCTTCGGGCCGTCACAACAAGTAGTGGACGAATGGTTAGAGTCGTCTATCGAGAATGATAAAGGTATGCAATTTGCAATATGTAGCCTTTCTTTTGCCTTTCTAGATTTTGCTTTCTTCAAACACTCCTTCTTTGCCACTTTTCTTTGCGTAAGAGCAGGATAAAAGAGTACGTTACTTGCTTATTTTCGTGATTCGGGAAAATGAAATTTTGATATCCGTGATTCATGATTTTTTTCGCCCGTGAACCGTGCCTGTACGACCCTCTGAATAGAAAGAGGCTTCTTAGTAAAATATTGTTGTATTTATTTTACCAGATAAGACATTGCAAAACGTTTTCCCGAAATTACCAGACTTCCCAGGAAACATCTTGAGAAGATATCAGTAATATGTGAACCTTTTAAAGCCAGAATATTTTACCATCCAGTGCCCGGTTGTTCGAAGCAAGGTTAAGCGCTAACCCAGGGTTAAACTGTAAAGATTGCAATTACAGATTTAGCGCTAACCTAGGGTTAAAGTTAACCTTGCTTCGAACAACCCGGCCCAGTACAACAAGTACGTGTTGTATTCCTGTAAAAGGCCCATTGATTCATACGTCACTCAATTCATATTTTAAGTTCGTCACCAGCCTATAGTCCCACACGTTCTGTCTGGGAAATGAGTTTCTGATTGGGTTAATGGGATTCCTGTGGTTTGTACTGGTTTGTGACGTCAGGGATATTATTTCGATCCAGAACGCCTTGCAGAATAGGCCTTATGCATGATAATTTCACGCTGTTGTGATCACTACCAAGCCTCACTTTGGCACAATATGTTCTCTCACAAAATTGAGGTTTGGTGGTGATGACAATAGGATGACATCATCACGCATGAGGCCTATTATATTCGCCACGCGGCGTCGTCGGCGTCGTTTGATGGTGATAGTAAAGGTTCTGCCAAAGACTTGTGTGCATCAGGTGATAGGAAAATCATATCCTATTCTTATTCGCTCCAAGATTCCAAGATGGCGGCTACTAAGGAAGATGCAAAGCTGGCTTATGCCTGGTTATGGAAAATCACTTAGTTTTGGGCCATTTTGCCGGAAAGCAAATGCTTCTTCGACTGAAATACCAAGATGTTCAGTTTTTCTAGGCCCGACAGGAGTTTTACGGGCCGTTTACATGGAAAGTATCTCACGTTTACGAAAGGAGGATGCATGCATGGCGACTGGCCGCCGGACTGAGTCCAAAAAATTGTAACCCTCTGGCTCTGACCTTTGTAAGTATTAAAACAAACTTCTAATACCAGGTTGCAGTGTTGATATTTATTCTTTCCTCTTAAAGTATAAATAGCTTCTAATAGACAACAAAATGGGCTCCAGAACTGATTGGCCCAATTTCTCAGTTCTTCCGGTAAAATAGAAATATGGATCCAGGAATAGTTATAAACATTCGGGCAGTCCCTGACAAACGTTTTTCAACCGTATGCGGCTCCGTACGTGATTCGGTAAAACGAATATTCGGTTACCACATGTGCTAATTTTCGTTCGGTAAACTCCATACCTTTTATCACCTTATACCTTTTACCGTATGTTGTTGAGCCACCGTATGGCTTTTACCGTATGTTGTTGAGCTACCGTATGGCTTTTACCGTATGTTGTTGAGCTACCGTATGGCTTTTACCGTATGTTGTTGAGCCACCGTATGGCTTTTACCGTATGTTGCTGAGCTACCGTATGGCTTTTACCGTATGTTGTTGAGCCACCGTATGACTTTTACCGTATGTTGTTGAGCCACCGTATGGCTTTTACCGTATTTGCATTTTGCCGTATGTGCATGTAGTTGAGTCGCATCGTATGGCTTTTGCTGTACACACAGTTATAAAGGCACTAAATATTTTCTCTTCGTGACTTAATTGAAGTACAGTGTAACCTACGATCTTATCATCCACTCTCCAGTGCCTTGCTCTTTTATTTCAACTTGAGAAACGCGGGCCACAAAGCGGCGATGGCACTTATATTCGATTTACATGTATTAAGTACGATATCAGTTTCTTCCAATCCATGTTGATTTATTCTGTAGGCAGCGCTACCGGCTAGAATTTAGAATACCCTGTCACTTTTTTAGCTACCATAAAGTACTGTCACCGCGGTCCGTGGTCCGCAGTCACATATAATATCAATATGAATCTGTAGAGTATAACTGTCGTGAAAGTAGAAAATTGTGAATGCTTTATTACTACTGAGTAAAACACTGAATGCATTCTTCTGCTCTCGCCGCCCGCCGGTCCATTCGGATACGTAACACCCACAACCAATCGGATAGAGTGGTAAAAATAGTCCAACTAATTTATCCAAGCCAAAAATAAATCGGCGCAGACTATCATGGGGAGAGAGGTTTCGATCCGCCGTTTGAGTTCTGAATGAAGCGAAAATAAAACATTCTGAACTGTTAGTTTTATTGACGAGTGCGTTTCGACCCGCCGTTCGAATTCTGACTGAAACGAAAATAAAACATTCTAAACTGTTAGTTTTATTGACGAGTGCGTTTCTACCCGCGCCGTTCGAGTTCTGAATGAAACGAAAATGAAACATTCTAAAGTGTTAGTTTTATTGACGAGTGCGTTTCGACCCGCTGTTTGAGTTATGAATAAAGCGAAATAAAACATTCAGTAAAGTGTTAGTTTTATTGACGAGTGCATTTCGACCCGCCGTTCGAATTCTGACTGAAACGAAAATAAAACATTCTAAACTGTTAGTTTTATTGACGAGTGCATTTCGACCTGCAGTTCGAGTTCTGAATGAAGCGAAAATGAAACGTTCTAAAGTGTTAGTTTTATTGACGAGTGCGTTTCTACCCGCGCCGTTCGAGTTCTGAATAAAACGAAAATAAAACATTCTAAAGAGTTAGTTTTATTGACGAGTGCGTTTCCACCCGCCGTTTGAGTTCTGAATGAAGCGAAATAATAAAACATTCTAAAGTGTTAGTTTATTGACGAGTGCGTTTCGACCCGCCGTTTGAGTTCTGAATGAAGCGAAATAATAAAACATTATAAAGTGTTAGTTTATTGACGAATGCGTTTCGACCCGCCGTTCGAGTTCTGACTGAGGCGAAATAAAAAAACATTCTAAAGTGTTAGTTTATTGTTGAGCCACCGTATGGCTTTTACCGTATGTTGTTGAGCCACCGTATGGCTTTTACCGTATGTGCATTTTGCCGTATGTGCATGTAGTTGAGTCGCATCGTATGGCTTTTGCTGTACACACAGTTATAAAGGCACTAAATATTTTCTCTTCGTGACTTAATTGAAGTACAGTATAACCTACGATCTTATCATCCACTCTCCAGTGCCTTGCTCTTTTATTTCAACTTGAGAAACGCGAGCCACAAAGCGGCGATGGCACTTATATTCGATTTACATGTATTAAGTACGATATCAGTTTCTTCCAATCCATGTTTATAAATCCCAGGGTATTCTATAGTCGCTCCGCGCTACCACTCTTTTTAATCAGTCCAAGAAAAGAAAACCACAAAGCGGTGTAGGCACTTCATCTTCAAAGTTTTCAGGGTCTCTTTGAAGAAAGAATCTGCAATAAAGCTAGAGCATTTCCCATGGTATTCAGTCACAACCTTGCGCGCGCAGTTTAGGGTTTAGGGTTAGGGTTTAGGGTTTAGGGTTAGGGTTTAGGTTAGGGTTAGGGTTAGGGTTAGGGTTAGGGTTAGGGTTAGGGTTAGGGTTTAGGGTTAGGGTTAGGGACTGCGGACCGCGGTAGCAGTACTTTACTATACTTAAAATACTTAAAGTTAATTGACATTCATTGACTGCGGGACTGCGGACCGCGGTAGCAGTACTTTACTGTACTTAAAGTTCATTGAGAGTCATCGACTGCGGGACTGCGGACCGCGGTAGCAGTACTTCACTATACTTAATTTCTTTAGCGAATTGTAAGCGTCGGTTTACGATAATTCCAAACTCAGTCAGTCAGTGTTTCAGATTAACTGGATTTATATTTTCGCAATATTGTAGTCAAAAGTCGATGCGTTCTTGCTTGCTATAAACTGAACGTTTCTAAAATTATTAGCATGAAATAGAGCAAATAATCCAATCAGTTCATCAGTTCAATCAGTTCAATCCATCAGCCATACGGCTTCATTTCTTTTGATAATTTCACGAAATTCAGGTCACTCCAGTTTCTTTTCACGGCTTCCAGGTCACATCCGAATTTCTTTCAGGTCTGGTTTAATACAGCCTACAGTTTCCCAGTCAAATCCAAACGGCAATATTTTTAACGGGTTTCAAATTACACTCCGTAGCATATATTAAATTCCAAGTTCATTTTTGCCGTATGTAGTTGAGGCACCACATGGCTTTTGCCGTATGTAGTTTACGCACCGCATGTACTTTATTTACCGTATGGTGATTCACCGGATGGCTTTTACCGTGAGTGGTGGAATACATTTTACTGTATGCGGTAAACACATGTGGCACATGCTAACGTATGTGGTTCGTACGGTGTGAAAAAACGTTTGTCAGGGACTGTAGATCCACAACTGCAATTACCTATTTGGTGTGAATAATCCAAAAATCCAATAATCCAAAAACCGAGTGGAAATCGCATGTTTATTTCTGAAATGTCTCAGATGTATTTATAATTTCATTACAATTGGATTAATTTATCTGAACTAAGTTTGGGCCCATAACAGTAAGCTCAGTGGTTGTGCAGGAGGTAGGAGGTGTCAGTCTGTTGTGCATGAGGTAGGAGGTGTCAGTCTGTTGTGCAGGAGGTAGGAGGTGTCAGTCTGTTGTGCAGGAGGTAGGAGGTGTCAGTCTGTTGTGCATGAGGTAGGAGGTGTCAGTCTGTTGTGCAGGAGGTAGGAGGTGTCAGTCTGTTGTGCAGGAGGTAGGAGGTGTCAGTCTGTTGTGCATGAGGTAGGAGGTGTCAGTCTGTTGTGCAAGAGGTAGTGGGTTCAAATCCAGATAGGACCTTAAAATAACTTTGGGTCTGTTCATGACAAAGCTGGAAAGATCGTTACGGGTGCTATGAAGGGAACAAGTAGAGCACGTCTTATGGAAGAGCTGGGGTGGGAGCTAATGAAAATTAGGCGTGCTATTCAAAACTCGCACTTTATTTTAAGATTGTAAATAATTTAAGCCCGCTTTATTTCAAGGAATTGCTTCCTTTCCATTGTTTGTGATAGAACACATTTTTCCTTGCGCTCCGCACAAAATCTCACGCTATATCCTGTCCGTACAGAACGTTACAAGAAATATTTTTTCCAGTCTACTACTAAGTTGTGGAATGAGATTGATATTGAAATAGTCGTTTGCTTGATGCATTATGTCCCTTTAAGAGAGCATTAGTTGGTGTCTTTAATGTCCGGACTATTTTAAGCCTTTTGATTACTCACTTGATACATGTAGGTATATATTCTTCTATAATTCATACCGGAATTCGACTAGATGCATGTGCTCTAAATTATTATCTCTTTAAGATTAGGATCAAGATTTTTCCTGCATGTAGCTGTGGTTTTAGTAAGGAAAGTATATCGCATATTTTATGCTGCCCTCAGACCAAATTTGCTCTCCGCTACTGGTCGGAATGTTTCTAACAGATGGTTGAGCTTTTCAGACTCTCAAAAAATCGTGTTTTTTCTATTGGGATCTTCCTTGTTAACCAACGATGAAAATGTTTATATTTTTTACCACGTTCAGTACTATATAAGAGAGTCTAATCGTTTTCATCTGTCATAACTTAATCACATTTTTTTTCTTTATCGTGTACTACTATAGTCTGTAGTTTATAACGTCCGTCTCTCAAATGTATAATACTGTATTGTAAGTGTAACGTGTGAGCCCCTTAGATGAACAAATAGAGCTCAGTCTTGGGGTGAACTCGTAATAAAAAAACTATGTTTAAATTAAATAAAAACATAACTGGGAGAACTGGTACTTCCTTTGCTCGTGGCTTCTTGGATCAGAATGTTAAATCGTAGGCCAACACTGAGAATGCAACCAAATATCTGGTAGTGACCACCTTCAAGTGTAGTGGATATAGTTGTATACATATAGAGTAAATCAGTTTGTCCTTAATTATAGCAATACCATGCTAAATACATTGACACTCGAGCTCTCCTCTGTTAGTAGTAGTACTAGTTCCCTTGGTGCCACTCTATACATTTTAGAAATTTATATACAGGCTAAATCTAGTAGATTACATACTACATAAAACATAATCATGACTGCTGCCTTAAAAAATCGTTTTGTTGTTGTTGTAAATGGATGGGTAAATAATGCATGTATCAGCAGCTTCCATCAGGTCAGAATTAAATGTTTGTTGCCCGTCGGTGAGGGGGAAACGCTCACTTGGTTCATGGATCAGTAACCTAGGGGACCGACCTTGTATGATTGTTTACTAATTGCTGTGCCCCATACCAGGGGATTTGATACGACGGGTTTGTTTGGGCATTTGGACAAATCCCCAGGATACCAGTTTTTTTTTTTTTACTACTTGACCCATGTTTGGGTATAGTGGTGCCGCTGAATGTTAGAAACCCTGACCCTGTTTAGGACAAAAAAACTCTAAATACCTACCCTGTGAAGAAAACACCCTCTAGTTTAGGACCCTGCTTAGGACAAATGACAAAATACAGACTAGATATCTTGTTTTACACGATTTTCAAGTGTTTTATTGGCAATTGCAATTATGCAAATCAAAAAGTCTCTGAAATGATCTGATGTTGACGGATCTGATGACCTGTTAAAGACCAGTGAGACGAGGCTAATCGTGCAATCAATACCCTGTTTAGGACAGGTTCAGACCCTGTTTAGGACAGACTCGCATGAAATTATATACCCTGTTCAGGACAGAGAGGCCAAAAACCGTGCCCTGTCCATGGGCACGTCCCGGCATATGCCATATAAGGGAGTACATACCCCCCACCCCCTCCCCGGGGCTACTGATACAGTGCAAAACTGAATGCTAAATCACCGGGAGGAATTTAGTACAAAGGAACATTGCATATGATATTTTAGACTTGATGTTGAGGTTTTTCTTGGCCTCTAAAGCATTCTTCCCTGAAAACCATGCCTTGAACCATGTGAAATGAAACAACAGAGCAGGACGGAATTAACCATTTGTGTTCACTATATTATCACTGGTCTTGTGTTGCCACATGTATATTGTCTCAAACACATGTAGCTACTGTTAATGTTACAAACATAGGTGCAATTTGCTTTCCGCTTTCCATGGCAGTTATCGTCCCAGGCACTCGAAATTTCGTCGTGTTTTCCCCTCTTCAGGCCGTGAAGTGAAAAGCTTTCGATCTTCACTGTCTACCGAAACCTTGAACATTCCGGTGGTCCTCAACAACTTGGGAAAAGGCAGTAAAAAGTTATTTTTACATGACTAATACAATATTCTTATTATATGGCTTCTCTGGAGACAAAGAATCACAATGTAACTCTTGTAAAAAGAATCTAAAATAATTTACTATTCTCTCAAAGGTTAAAAAAAGGTGTAAAATATTTAATCGAACCTGCAAAGTTGTACAAACTTTTCCTTGTTGGAATTCCATATGGCCCGAGTAAAGTCTTGTTTGACTTTAAAGTGGCCATGAACTTTTTTTTTTTTTAGATATCAATTCTAAATCAAGTGAATAGTAGAATGGTAAACTTTTTGTTGCTTTGAATGCTGTGCCGCTGAGTTAAGGAGGTTTAAAATATCCAAAATGCTAGTTACATGCCGCCAGGGGAAGTATTTGCAATCATTTCTTAGTGGTTGTGAATGGGCGTTTCTGCTGATATAGGAAAACAAATTTCTCACATCATTTTATTTCAGCCATGGTATAACACTGATAATTTGAAAAAAGTTTAGTTGTAAAAACATGTTTTGTATAATAAGTGATGCCTCCCTTGACGTCATTTAGGAAATTAAGTTATTGGCACAACATTCAAACCAGTATATATTGTACCATTCTACTATTCACTTCATGTAGAATTGACATCTAAAATTTAAAAAATGTTGTTCAACTGTACATCTATAAAGAACGATTGGAGCGGCATCTGAAACGCTAAACGGGCTTCAGATGCGTTATTTTCCCGGTGCGCATGCATGACGTGCGCGTATCTTTCTTTTCACACGGCACTTATGATGATTTGTGATTCGGTAAGACATGTTTTGCACTGTCGTTTCAGACTTCGTCGCCATTTGGTTTCTTCATGTCACTGAAGCTTTCAATGGCCCATACTATCCCGACAGTCACCATGTTAATAAATACGAAAGCGAGGCGATTTCGGGCAACGCGCGCGCGGGTTTGTTTTGTTCCATTGTGTAAATAAATCCGCGCGGTTCCAGAAATCGCCTCGCTTCTGTGTTTATCCACAGTGTAATCGTCGCGATAGTATCAAGGACCATTGACAATGATCAACAGTGTTAATAACTGACTTGAAAAACAGCCTTCAACTTTGAGGATAGTGTTCACTTGGCTATCACTTCGTTTTTGCTCGCCATAGAACTGACATGCAAAGCTGGGATAAAATAATTGTATTAGAATATGTACAAAATGTGGTGTCTATAAATGATTGCTTTCAATAAAGGTTACTGTCTAAAAGTACACCAACATTTCTATATTTTTTGTTAACTTGTAGTTTAATGTTATATCTTTTTTCTGCTAAGGATTAAAAATATTAACGTTAGTCATCAATGAAAATGTCCCAGAATTCATCATTTTGTTCCACAGTTTTCAGCAGCAAATCATTATGTGAAAATGTAAAAATTTAGAACAATATGAAAATCACTTATGTAAATAATTAAGGTGAGTAGTGTTCCAAGAATAGATCCATCAGGAACCCCACAATAGTTACTTTCATAGTCTGTATTGGAATTGAAATGAAACAAATTGCTTAGTTTGGTATAAGTAAGAATAGGATTAGTCATAAGTTTTGCCTATTACTCCATAATGCCTAAGTTCTAAAAATATTCCAAGATGAAAAGACCATCCTTGTATTTTATCAGCCACGGATGGGTCAGGGATTACTTGAGTTGGGGAATGATGAGTTTTGAAGCCAAATTGGTTGTCATCGAGGACTTTGTTTTGTCGAAGAATTTTATCAGTCGCTTGTACATTAAACTTTCCTAAAATTTGATTAAAGACTGATGATAAGGAGATTGGATGATAATTATTCATACAAGTATGAGTGCCATTTTTTCAAAACTGGAATCACTCTTGCAAGTTTAAGTTTTGTCTAAATGATTGTACTAAGAATATTACTAATGGTTTAGATATGTAAGATTCCAGCAATCTCTCTCTTTCTTTCTCTCTCTCTCTCCCTCTCTCTGTCTCTCTCTGTCTCTCTATCTCTCTATCTCTCTATCTCTCTATCTCTCTATCTCTCTATCTCTCTATCTCTCTATCTCTCTATCTCTATCTGTCTGTCTGTCTGTCTGTCTGTCTGTCTATCTATCTATCTATCTATCTATCTATCTATCTATCTATATATATATCTATCTACTATCTATATATCTATCTATGTACTATCTATATATCTATATATCTACTATTTATGTATCACATGTTTTGACAACTGGTTCCTCTCCTTATTCGTGTTTGTCTTCATCTCCGGTAAACTTGCTTATGTTGTAACCAGCTGAAGGGATAATTTTTCCTTACCAATCAAAGAGCATCCTTCTTTTCAATGGCCGCCTCTTCTTCGTCGTAATTGTATTTCGCCGCCATTGTTATTAGATCGAGTTGAATGCTGAGATATCGTGCATGTTATCATATTTATTCAGTTCTGTATTAGTTAAGCCATTAGTTTGCTGACAACAACTGTGCAACGGGTCTGGTTCAGTCCATTCCGGCTGGAGAGTTCTCTTCTGTACACGTTTCTTTCAACTCTTAAGCTTGAGTCGTTTTCATTGAATCAATGTCTGCGGACTATTGAAATTCGCTTATCCTGCATTATAGGAATTGGTAGTGACATGATTACCACACCACACAAACCGCATAGGGCACCTAATATCTTACCAGACACCGTCACTGGCACCACGTCACCGTACCTGATATACAAAAGTGAATAGAAGATTGTTTTAACCAAACAAATACCACCACGGGTAACCCAAGCTCTGTAAATGGCAATATATATTTACTAACATTTTTATGGGTTGTTTTCGGTCTTGCATATTGAATACAAATGTTTGTTCGTGGGCAGTGTGTGGTTGCAATTTCAGCGTTTTGGGGTGATTTTTTACCCCGCCCGCTCTGTCGTACGTCCACTGAATAAGGAACAAACAAACACACCCTGTCATAAGTTTCGTTGATGTTTATTCAATATTAGCTTAGAAAATGTAAGACGAAATAAAAAAAAACATGATACATATGCTTGTAAATATGTAATAGATACACAATGAGTAGCCGTGATTTATCGGATTTATAAACTCCAGCTGGAAGCCGAGAGTTTGTAAATCCGATAAAGCACGGACACGACTTCTATCAATGGCTTACAAACGTCTAGGTGTATCGAGTCATGTTTTAGTTGTTTTGGCGATACGACCTGTAACGACGAAGAATGTCTATTGTTTTAGGATTTTAGCGCCTTCGTTTACCTTTGGTGATGTAACTGTTTATTTAAAACAGCCACTCAGTTACGTAACTGTTTAGTGAACCATAATGATGTACATAATTATTGTTCGTTTCGCGTAAGCCGTTACGTAATCGCTTATTTAGTTACCGTAATTATGCAATTCCTTTGTTTTATTCGTCGTTCGCTAGGTATAAATACATGTTGTAAAATTAAGAGTTTTAGTGCCATATCGGCGAGTAGTAGAGTTGTACGAATGGATCGAGCAGTGAGTTTGTAAGTATCCTTCATCAGTTTCACTTTATTGTATTGGCTCGCGCAGTAGTAAGCACTAGTTTTATATTGTTTGTATTCATAGTGAATCGGTAAACGTATAAAGAGTAAAGGCCGTATTCGAACTTGTTGCGTAGTGGTTGTTACACGACCTATTTTGGCCGAGAAGTTTATGTAAATCAGAATGAAATCTGTATCAGATTTAAAGATCACTTATCGCACATTGATTTACTTTGTTTCCCCCTCATGAATTATTAATGAGTTACATAGCTTTCGTCCTAGTAATCTCGTACCCAGACCCCATTTGTTTCTTACTGCGCATGCTCGACGAAAATATAAGGCTCTGGAATAATCCGATTCCGAATCACGGACTTCCGGCAACTCTGCGCATGCTTATCATTACGTCACCTGAGAAGTGCTAGTCGTTTATTCTCGCTCAGCGCCTCAGGCCTATGTTTTGGTTTAGATTTGGAAGTTCGCCCGGTATTTTGATAGTGATATTTTGCTTGCTAGTGTCAGGGCAACCCTTAGAGAGTCTCTTTCATCTTCTGCCGTCTTCAGTTTTGAATTTAAGGCTTTATTTTAATGCATCAGGCTCGTGTTTCGGTATCGGTGGATTCATCAGACATTACAGATTCCAGTAAACGTGAAGAGGATTCATGGGGATCGAAAACTGATCGCTGAAATCGCTTTACCTGAGCCCGATGACCACACAAACAGCAACTGAATACACCGTAGAAGCAAGTCAAGGCATCTTTACTTGCCATTCTCTCGTATTTTAGTTAGCTCCTTGAAGGCTGGAGTTCGTTGCATTCTCATCAGTACAAACGCTTATATTTAAGCGATCAGTGCCAGTTCACAAGTTTAAGAGATCGGAAAATGCCACTGCTGCCTATAGAGCACTTACGAACAATGTTGTTAAAATGGGAATGCGTAGTATTACCTATCTGTTACGGTAAATCCCTCGGCTATATCAACTGTTACTGCTGGTACGGTTGGGTTCGATTTTCGAATTCATGTACCGTATGATTTGAGTTTGCCGCTGAAGTGATTTGAACTCTCGATAGGATGCAAGCAAATATCTAAGAATCCCTGAAGAGATCGACAACCATTTAGGTAAAATCCAATGGTTTTTAGCGTTTAGATACCCCCCAATTTTCAATGCATTTGTCCAAATAAATTACTTTATGTTTGACTTCCGGTAAAATTGCATTGTTCAGAACAGCCAATCAGAATACACAAAAATCGGATTCTTCCAGAGCCCTATTATTTCGTCGAGCATGCGCAGTAAGAAACAAATGGGATCTGGGTAAGAGATTGAGCGCCTCATGCCTAGGTTTTTGTTTGGACGTTCACCCGGTATCTTGATAGTGATCATTTGCTTGCTAGTGTCAGGGCAAGCCTTAGGGAGGCTCTTTCATCTTCTGCCGTTTGTAGTTTGGATTTTTAGGCGTTATTTTCATGCATTAGGCTCGTGTTTCTTTATCGTGAGATGGATATCAGATGAGGATTCATGGGGATCAAAAACTCGCTGAAATCGCCTTACCTGAGCCAGATGACCACACAAACAGCAACTGAATACACTGTAGAAGCGAGGCAAGGCATTTTTACTTACGATTCTCTCGTATTTTAGCTCCTTGAAAGCTGGAGTTCGTTACATTCCCATACAAACGCTTATATTTAAGCGATCAGCGCCTGTTCACAAGTTTACGAAATCGGAAAACGCCACTTCTGCCTATAGAGCACTTACGAACATTGTTGTTAATATGGGAATATATAGTATGAACTATCTGTTACGGTAAATCCCTCGGCTATATCCAGTTGAGTTCGATTTTCGAATCAGCCGGTCTGAGAATTCATGAACTGTGTGCGATGTGT
This sequence comes from Actinernus sp. WN-2022, assembly GCA_030867875.1. Classification (NCBI taxonomy): domain Eukaryota; kingdom Metazoa; phylum Cnidaria; class Anthozoa; order Actiniaria; family Actinernidae; genus Actinernus; species Actinernus sp. WN-2022. The sequence continues at coordinate 4,005,379 of JAOWCC010001634.1, forward strand.
GTTGACGATGAAGTGATATGAACTCCCGAGTGGATACAAACAATTATCTAAGAAACCCTAAATATTTTTAGCGACACCATTTAGGTAAAATCCAACGGTTTTTAGCGTTTAGATAACCCCGGCCGGCTCCATATTTCCGATGCCTTTGTCCAAATAAATCAACCCTCCAGAAATGCTTTATGCTTGACTTCCGGTGAAATTGCATTGTTCAGAACAGCCAATCAGAATACACAAAAATCGGATTATTCCAGAGCCTTATGTTTTCGTCGAGCATGCGCAGTAAGAAACAAATGGGGTCTGGGTACGAGATTGGCGTCCTCTTCGATTATGTCATTGTGTTGCGCATGCGTGGAATCTATGTTCGATTGGTAGCTGTTATTTGTCTATAAATAGTTACATTCCCCTCCCTCAATGCTTGATTGAAATGATATGCAATATATCCCATGAATACTACACTATACACAGTATAGTCATTTTTTGAATATTTGCTTTGATTTTAGCCATTCCACGTGTGCGCAGTTCATATCAAAATTGCTGAAAATAACTGTCCGGTCCGAACTACGAAGGTCTCTCACCGTGACACAGCCCCCATCTCACATGGCATCATGGTCCATCAGTTTACGGTATAATATATTTGTAGAAAACGATTCTCGTCAATATTCATTGATAGCCAAATTTTGTATAAAAGTATAGTATAGAATTTGTGTAATTTGAAAAAAAGAATCGTTTTCTTGCTTAGAAACATAATTCTCTTACAATTTAAAAACAAATCTCTTTAAAAACTTGGGGTGTTACTAAAACGAGTAACGCAGTAACGAGTAACGGAGTAACGAGAAAACGAGTAACGACCAAAAATTGCAAGAGGTAAAAAAAATAGAAAACGAGGGGGGAGGGGGGAGGGGGGATTTCGAAAATTTTCCGCGATCCCGTTTCTCCACTTTCAGAAGCTCCAACTCCAAAAATATTTTATGGTTACTTTTTATCATTTCGGAGGAATCGTATTACAAAACGTGTAGGGGAATATCAAAATTCGATTTAGTTCAAAAGTTATGATTTTTGTGAAAAGGCGAAAACATAATCCGAGTAGATATGCGGGAAACACCGTCAAGAGCTCTCTTTTTAGAATTTCCCAATTCCCCAACAATTTTTTGCAGCATCTTTGTCACGTGACATTTATGGCGCGAAAATGGAAGGCCGGTGCATTGACTTTTTCGTAGATTTTCTGTAAATATTTTCTATAAAGAATTCTTATAATTTTTTATCCCTTGCAATTTTTGCTCGTTACTCGTTTTCTATTTTTTTTACCTCTTGCAATTTTTGGTCGTTACTCGTTTTCCCGTTACTCCATTACTCGTTACTCGTTACTCGTTACTGCGTTACTCGTTTTAGTAACACCCAAAAACTTATTTGAATTGAATCGCCTTTGTCCACCAAAAATGAATAAATTTGACAGCACATTTTTGAAACTGTTCCCGTAAAAAGACAAGACGTTTGCAAGGTTTTGTCGCTTACTACGCACGCCGAACCCTTAGTACCTTTTTTAAACCGTGTGTGATTCGTTTTCCTTTGTATGCAAAGCCTTCATTAACCGACGCTTTTTTCATAAAGACTGTCTTGTCAGGCGAAGATATGCTGATGAATAAGTTCCAAGTTCTTAATGCGTTGTAAGTAACAGGCTTAGCTTGTGTGGACTTCGAGTCTTTGTCTCTGCCTGTAAAGCTATTAAATAAATTTTAAAAAAGTGGCAAAGGACTGTTCACAGTCAAAAATAATAAACCAACTTGTTAACTCAAAGAATGTGAAATTAAAAGAGCCTGGCAAAACCATAGTTAAAGTGCATATAAGCCCTGGCTAATTATATTTTTTTACGAAGAGACTAGAACCCATAACCAAAGGATTCCGCAATAAAAAGTTGATTTAATTTATTTATCGTGGTGTATTGGCCGTCCAAAGTTGCCCAAAATCGTATCTTGGGTTGCCTGTGGAAGCAAATACAGCGCGCATGAAACAAAACTGGCACAGGGTCTAGTGACGTCATCAACAGAACACGCTCGATTATCTGTTCCATATTATTCCACTGGCTCTGTTTACAATCAGCATTTACTATTACTACTATTATTATTTTGCGTCATTGGGGGGTGTTCGAATGAAAAGGACGCCCAAAATGGGATATCACTACATGTTATTCCTTTTTTTAACGACAATAATCTTAAAGCCATACGAAGAAGAAAGAAGTGGGTCGACTTCGTGCACAGGAGTAGAAAGAACTTTGTCCCTACGGAGAGATCAGTTGTGTGTTCTGCACACTTCAAGGCCGAAGTCTATAGTCGGCAGTTTATGTTCGTGCCTGACCAAACTAGGAGGCTGAACCGAGATAGCGTTGGAGTTTCGGCCATTCCAAGTATTTTGAAGTCTTCAACACCAGTGCCACAGGAAACGGCTCGCGCCGCCCGAGCTCGACGAAAGGTGAGAGATGATTTTCACACATATCGACCTCCGATCCTCTATCTGGCAGCACACAGAATAAAGTTGTTTTAATGTTATCTTATTAGTTTCAAAATTTTGTTGCTAATAAAGGTTGTGCAAGAACTGTCACCAGTACTAGCGGCAGTTCAGTAATCTGAGTGAATCGGCAGGGCCCACAGTAACGTCTCATTAGTAGCAGTGTCCATAAGTGATGAATCTCTTGCCGCTTCAATCTGTTATATCGTATCGTATGGACGTATCAGTTGGATTTTTCATGGCAAACGTTACTTTTACTTTTGGTACAAGTTTTTAGGGGTCCCGTTCCATATTAGGGATGGACCATTATATTTTTGAGGGGAGGTTGGGCAGTAAATACCATGTACAGATGTTTGTAAGAAAAAAAAAATCCTGCACAACAAACCGAAGGAACAAATAAGTTTTTTTTTACAGAGCTTTCAGTCGCAAAAATGAATTCCAACCATAAAAAAATTGCCCAAACCCTTAAAAATATAATGGGCCAACCCTTATCTGGAAAAGACAACTCTGCAAATCATTTACCAAATTTTGTAGTCGTGATTTTATAGTCAACATTTTCAGTCTTCTCAAGAGGTGCAAAAAGCAATGATTTTAGCATGAGTGAGAAATAATTTTGCAAGATCAAAACACTACACTAATGGGGATTATGGGAACTTTCTTTCTTATCAATTTACCTTGCTGCTACTCCTTATAATATAAGTTTTTACGGGGAAGGGATATTATTAGTATATTATTAGTATATTATTACTAACATGTAGGTATTAGTATATTAGTTCAGCTGTGCATTTTATATTATATAGATTATATTATATATTACTTAACTGTTATATTATTACTTCACTGTATTATTATTGTTATTACTATGCACGGCATGTCTGAAAATCAGTTTTACTGAGCCGTTTACCGTGTTGAAATAAAGTTGATTATTATTATTATTAATTATTATACTCTTAAAGACAGGAATTGCTTGAGAGACTTATATTTTTTTTAAAGGAAAAATATTGCTAGTTTTGAATATATATATAAAAAATCGTCCTGCTATGCAATCCTGGTGGCAGGAGGATCGGCAAGCAAAGTTCTCCGCATCTTTAGGCATATGGGTCTGTCATGGATCTCTCTAAATACCTTCTTCTAACATCAACGCATAAGCCTATAATGGTACCATAATATTATTATGATAGTACATATTGTAGTTATATCACAATGCCTTAGTTATTTACCCCCCTTCCCCCCAAAAAAAATATTTTTTAAGTTCCAAGTATTCTGTGATACCAGAGCAACTACATGAAACAGCATAATCTGGGTCATTTAAAAAAACCTTTACAATAATTGTTTATTTTTTTACAAACTGGACCCTTGTTTTTGGATTTAGAACGCTCAAAATTTAGTTCAATAAAGATTGTTTCAATTCACAATTTCAACCTCCAATTTGTTAGTTAAATGTTACAGATGCAATTTTACAAGACAAGTGTGCTTTATTATAGGTACATTTAGCTAATTTTCTTTCAAAAAGAAAAAGATGGCATATCTTCTAGCTTTCAACTCTGGGATTTGTAATATTTAGAATTTTGAATACCTGGAGCTAATTAAATAAAACGTTTACACATGTATTCTACAAGTGCAGCCATTATTCAGAGGTGTACATGTATTAACAATGCCTGGCCAGGCTTGTAAAATGCATGTGTAAAACGGTTTTATTGAATTGGACCCTGTAATATATTAAACAGTGTATTTTACAATTGTGAAGCCCATTACACTCTAATTAACCCTTTCACTCCCGGACGTGTTTGGGCTCAATGGGTGAAATGCAGTGCTAACTCAACCCTCCCCCCTCAGTTCCAGTTTGGCTAGCCCGGGCTTGTTAAATACTGCTGACTTTTTAAACCATGGGCTCAAACTTTCCCCATGATGGCATTCGGCAGAATTCTACAGACTCGGCGGTGGTGAGTATGGTTTCTTCTGTAGGTTTTCCAATGAAATGTGCTCTAATTTTGGACAAATAAGCCACTGTAAGAGAGCTAGAGGACATCATTAAGTCTGATGACGGCTTAAAAGTACTTGGTTTGCTTTTAGTAGGCCTTGTGAGGGGTTTCACAGGGTTTTTCTGTTGTGTTTCTGCTTGGAGACACATCAAATAATTATTCGCTGAAATCCTTGAAATTTTGCAGTTGGTTCAATGTCTTTTCCCCCTGCTCAACCTATTAGGATGTGTTTTTTTCACTTTAAAGAAACGGCTCGAGTCCAAATCACCGCTCTTGGAGGGGACCCCTTGTGATTTTTTTTGTTGATTACCCAGCATGCAATTGGAGGTGGGAACAGGAAAAACATGGTGGAGAGAAGTGCAGCATTAAGAATAGCACCCTTCACAGTCGCAATGTGTGTTTTGTGCAAACAAACCTGGTGGTTCGAAAGATTAAAGAAGGTACTGTAACGACTGAGTGCTGATTTTGTGTTTGCTTTTGATTTCAAGGGCGAATGGGAAGGATTTTGGAGGGCGATTTTCAGCTCCTCAAAATTGGTGAAAATCGGAGAAACGAAAAACAATCACCAAAACAAATGAGTTTTTCTCCAAAGTGGGAGTGTCAAGCGATCCCAGTTATAGCTGTGGCTTTGAAGTAATTCATCCCTTGAAATAATATTGCAACATCGTATTTCCAGCGTGTCTAGGTTTGATGCAATAATTTCTCCAGGTACATGCTTCATATTGGTCGGTTACGGCCAGCTCAGGAGCGAAAGGGTTAACATGTGAATTAATTCCAGTGTCAAAAAATTGAAATCAATTTTTACAAGTTGGACTTTACATGTTCGTAGTATATACTCTTTATTTCACACTCATTGCTTTACATTTGGGTAGTTTACAGACATGCACTTCATAATTATGATAATAGATATTAAGGGGGGGAGGGAAGTGGAAAATATATAATAGGAAAGGGTGTAGGGAAGTTGCCAACTTCCCATTAAGTGAAATAAATATGTGTAGTGTGATCTGCCTTTGCCTATAAATCCAAGTAATCATAGTCATAATAAATAATATATATTTTTTAAATTGAAAAGAAGTTAAGGACTGTTAATGTATGGTACAAAAAATACAATAACAACTAAGAAATGTACATTAAGCTGTATCATCTGATTAATCATAATTTCATCATAAGTAAAGTGAAGTGAAGGAGATCAAAATTTACACGTAGGCCATTAAACAGTATTTTTTTATGCGACTTTTAAATTTTGAGCATTTGAGATCTCTTGTGCTAGTTGGTAAATTATTCCAGAGTTTAATACCAGTTGATTTAATATAAAATTTCCCATAATTTGTTGAGGCTGGTAAGACAAAGAGGTTCTTTGAAGCATGTCTAGACTAGTATTATAGTTATGTATGTTGGAGGCTGGTTTTGCATAATTTTGAAATGCTTGAGGTACAATGTAACTGATTATTAATATAATCATGCATAAATAGAGCAATATGTAGGTAATTAATTTCTGATATTTGTAGAATGCCAAGGTACTTAAAAAGTGGCAGGGCATGCGATTGGAAATCTGAAAATGGCATTATTCTGATAACTTTGTTGTTTAATGTGTTTAATCGAGATAGACTTGTTTTGTAGGTATTTCCCCAAGTGCTAACACCATATTGTAAGTATGGATAAACAAGAGAATAACAAACTTGCATCAAGCTAAGGTACCTAAGTCAACATAGTGTCGTAGTTTGGATATAATACCAACATTTTTGGATATTTTCTTAGATATATAGCTTATGTGAGGCTTCCATGTTAAGTTTTGATCTATGTATACACCTAAATATTTTAGATATTCAGTTTGTTTTAATACAATGTTCAGTACACAAAGTCATGCACTTCATGCATGTAAAAAAATACAAACTTGTGCATTGTTTAATTTAATAAATGTTTGAAAAAATGTAAATAAGTTTCATCTCATTATTACACTGTTGAAGAGAGAATGGAGAAAGACCTGTATGCATATATTTCTATGATTTTATTTACCTAATAGAACACACTTCGTCACAGCACAAAGTGAGCACGCGTAAGTGGAGTAGTGCGACATTTAACATACTATACCACGATCGCACGGCTTCTGTACCATCCAGCCTTCTCTGGAACTCCATTTCTCTATTTTCTCTCACTTGCTGCATTCTCTCATACTCTTGTATCCACTCTACGTTGGCTAGCAGCTCGTCGGCGTATGGCTCTTGAATACCTGGTTGAACAGCGAGCTCTTGAACTCAGTCTTCAGGTCCGGTTGCTCGACATCTACGACCGCTTCATACCTCAATTCCGAGTTATTTTCGCTTTCTTGTGACTCTGAGTCGTAGAGTGACATCTTCTTCAAAAGATAACTAAAAGTCTTTGATGAATCCGGGATATTATGCGCTTAAAACACAAGAAAGCCTTAGAACAACAACAATCTTTACTGATCGCTTTGTACCCGCGAAAAGACGAGTTCTGTTGATGACGTCACATGTCTTCTCGTCCCAGTCCCCAGATGTGCGCGGAAATTAAGTATACATTTGGAGGTTTAGCCGCTCAAAAAATTATGAAAACATTTTTATTTTTATTTTTCTGTATTTTTTCCCTACCTTTTAAGGTCTAAGCTTTTCAAAAAAAGTATAACTGGCCAGGGCTTATATGCACTTTAATAGAGTGGAATGGTTAGGAAACTCAGGGACCTTCTTTATTATATGTCTTAAGTTAGCTTTTTTCAACCACTACCGTTCACAAAACACAATAGAAATTCCAACATGTTAATCAATCAGCCAATAGAAACGTGTGAGTTCAGTCGTTCAGGGAACGCTAATGAACTATGATCGTGCACAATCTTTTGTCTTACCCCTTCCAACCTAAATCGCAGCGCCTTTGTTAGCCCTTTTGAAGTTTGCCGGGTTTCCTAACCATTCCACTCTATTAACTATGGCAAAACCAAATAGAGAATCTACATAGAGAATTGGTCAGTTATATATTCATGTTTCTTTATATAGAAAGACCATTCAATCCAACTGTCATCTTCAATCCAAGTCTCTTGTTCTTGTCATAGACTAATTAAAAACGAAGACGGCTAGTGTCCTTTCAACAAATAGACCTTTTATTTTCGTGTCAATGTCTGTACGTACGTGTGCGAAGATAATGAGTCAGGCTAGGAAACATAAAACAATTAATTATTTACGAGCTAGCCTCCTAACCTAAAAATTAAAAGATAATAAGATTTGTATAAAATAATATTGTACACAAATAATAGAACAATAATATAATCAGACAGGAAGCGTTTATATTATTTAAGGGAATACAGAAGACTAGCCTGCCGACTGACGTTGGTCTCACCTGCTACCAAACTAAAATAAGACCTTTACTGGAGTATAGTAGGTCGGTATGGGGAGGCCTCCCTCGGTATCTCGAGGATGGGGTGGAAAGAATCCAGACCAGAAGCTTGCGGATTCTGGGTCTGCCATATGACTGTGTACCGGCTACACTGCGTGACAGGAGGGCTGCCATCGCCCTTGGGGGGTATACGAGAGTATAAAGAGTGATGCTACTAACCCATGGCATAAGTTTGTACCCAGAGCTACTAAGCATAATTACAACTTACGATCGAAAATAGTTGCCCTCGTATATTCTCTGAGACAAACCGTCAAGTGTTCATTCATCCCACGGGCCGCTATGCTGTATGGATAATCGGATTGAAATCCCCTTTTTTTAGAAATGTCCATTGTAGTTATAGCATTTTATATTTTTAATACCACGAATTTATAATTTTCATATTTGTAGGCCATGCAAATCCATTGTACTTTTTTACCTAACTGATGGACAAATAAAACATTATTATTATTATTATTATTATTATTATTATTATACTATTCTGATTATAGAATGTACGGCAAGAAAGTTTCTTACAAAATGAGTCATAATTTATTATACCATTTGGTAAATTATTCAATAATTCATCCCACTTTAGCTTAGACACTGTACCTTAGACCATTTTTCAGAAACTTGGTTCTAGTACTCAATTCTTGAAATATGCTGGACAGTCTTTCGGGTCCTATTGTCCAGCAGATAAGCGTAAAATTGTTCGAAATTTCATGCTATAGGGATTTATATAAAAGCAAGACCCATCGTGGATCTTGCCTTGTTTATTTGAAATTCGACATCGAAAAATCCCATATGGGCTTTGTATGAAAAACCACAGGGATCCCAAGCGAGGTAAAATATTACATATATATCATTAATCATATAAAAGTCATTTCTTTGAAAAAAAAAAAAGAAATGATAGAGCAACATAGTTAATTATAATATGTTTTAAATAACTATCCAGGCCCGTAGTCTGGGTTTGGGGGAGGGGCGAGGTGTGAAGCGGATGCACCCCTCCTGCCGGCTGATCTTTTGCTTGATTTTTAGTACCTGGAGGCTTTTTTCTCTAAGATTACATATAAGGTCTATATAGAAATATTGAAAAACTCGCCATGATCGCAGGATTTACTCTTGGAAACAGTTCCCAGCACAAAAGCATAGAGCAGTAGTACACGCGAGACTGGCTTTGTAGCATCTGCAGAGGCCTCGACAAGCTGTTTTGCATCCACAGATTATCAGTTCACTACACGTCTTAGAGGCATCTGAAAGCGTTGTCCACTTGGCATTCCAGCCTCCAGCAGATTGCTCCCATCCCCACTCCCCCGGACTTGGCAGTTCCTGGGTCGGCTCTAGTGTTTGGTCCCAGATATGGCCAGCTTGATATGCGGACCGTTTCACGTGTTGTTCAAGTGCAGCTTTAGTTGTTGGGATATTGTCAATTGTTCTTGTGCCTTGCGCAAAGAGTGCCTGACGAGCCTCGTTGACTGTCGGTTAATGGGGCATGTTCGATCACCACAAATCGTTCTATCAGCTGGAAATATTCCTCGGAGATCGCTCTCTGAGGGGACGAAAGAATGCGGAATACTTGGGTTACATCTTGGAAATCATTCCAAGCCAGATTTGCTGTTTTCTGTCCTCTTCCAGAAAAATAAGACGCCGTGTCGCAGCCGGTAAGACAGTGCATTAAAGAAGAGTAATGCTTCACATTTCTGCTGCCCGAGAACGCTAGCAATACGGTGTGCTGGAATATACCTTAGGTGCTTTCCCACATCAAAGGCCACCCAGAGTTCCTCTAAGTGTAACAGTTTTGCATACGCGACAACCAGTACGACAACATCAGTATCGACGGTTTATATCATAACTTTTTTACATCCACTGTTATAGCTGCATGCGCCGCATGAAGTAGGACCCTGGTATCAGCCTCTTCGTGATTACAGGGAGCGATACCTTGCTTGTCGATAGGAGATGAGCTCACCACATCGTCTTTACTGGTGCTAATCACTTCAACCCCAGCAAGTTCCAGTGATTTAACGTTGTCTGCCAGAAAAACAAAGACTTCGGTCTTATTCTCATCTGATCGGAGAAAACTCCCAATTTCCTGGAATGGTTGTGTTTCCACATACTCGTCTACAAACACCATGGCCTCGTGCCTCCCTGGTTCCCTGCTTCAAGGTATTATCGATGTATGTATCCCATACGAAATCTAGTCATTTTCTGCATGCTTCACAACATAAGGTAAGAACACATTTGTTGCATATTCCTGGAATGTTTTTGATTTTTCTGGCGACAGCATGTTAACTGCAGCATTCACTTAATGCTTCCCATTTTTCTTGGTGTCTTTTTATGTCTTTCTCTGTAATACATAAATATAACTTAATACACACAAATGTCACAACTATTCAACCTTATGGTATTTTTGGCTGTATGTATATATGTATTGTATGGAAAATAAATAAATAATCAGCAGCAGCATCTATAATTACTTTCATGTCAACTTCTGGCTGATGACCTGGTGTACCGACTTCGAGACAACGGACTAGCTCTGACTTTTGTCCAACTCGTGTTTTCCCCGCCGAAGAAAGAGCTGTTGGATAAGCATGGTTCTCATGACTTGATAAAAATCTTCAAGATTCCCTTCTCGCGCTTGGCATCCAAATATACAGCCTTGCAAAGAGGTTACAATCGCTTTTAAGCACTGCCATTTGACTCTGAGCTTTTGTTGACGTCTTCGGTGTAGTCCCAAATAATGGAAGCTTATTCTTGGGAATTGTGTCTGTTATAGGTTTCGAGCACTTTTCTAGTCTCTCCTCTACATACATGTCATACTGGGAATGTCCTTTCTGCTTCGCACTTTTCACAGCTTCCACGACGCTTTCAGCCATAATGTCCTTTGTATCTAAGACAAGTAGATCAGTACTGTCTTCTTTAAATGGATTACCCATCTCTTCGATGACAGAAACCAGAGCCTTAACATCTTTAGAGAATGCCTTTTGGATACTTGGAACTTGCTCATGGTGGCAGATATTGGTGGTCTTCTTTGTCTCAAAAGTTGCTTCGAACTCTTTCACGACTCTTGGAACCTGTGGTCCTGCTACAATCCAGCGTCGGAGGGCTGCTGGATTCGCACTGAGGCCCACAGCGCCGCCGTCACCTTTGACGAGCTCATATATATATATATATATGTAGGAATAAAACTTTATGTGGTTTAAATTAATTTCGAGAAAAATAAATAAATATCTATCTTGCTCTCGCACCACGTGCTCATGACGTATGACGCCATGTTTTTTAAAAGTTTGCACCGTATTCGGAGTGCCGAACAGAAGTCCGATCAAAAATCATCGGGCAAAATTGATCCTACTGGGTTCAAATTCATAAATTATATTTGTTCTTAATTTACCTTTGATTCTGTTGTCGGTTCATTTGTAGAATTATTAGGTCAGCTTGCCGTAATTATAATTTTCTTCAGAGCGCTTTGACGAAGCGTGCCCGAATTACAAAGGTTTGTATGGGGACTGAGTTACCGCGCCAGGAAATCTTGCATTCCTTTCAAAATGGTGGCGAGAACTTCAAGGTTAAGCCTTAATTTGAGCCCTGCGCGTTTTTCTCTCGTGTACCCTCCACCTGCATGCTTTAAAGTTTTTGTAGGCGTTCGGAGAGGCCACTGTATACTGCGAGTCTCACACCTCACAAAAAATATTCAAAATGGGGCAGAACTAGGGCATTATAATTAAATAGATACCGATTCCAAGCGAATCACGATTTGCAATCATTTCATATACAGCTATTACAAAAGGTTGTCGCGGTCAAACGAACGACATTCCCAGCCCGAAATGGATTGTGGTTGTAGCTGAAAGTCTGGTGAATTCGTTTGATTTTGGATCAAAAAGTTTTAGGCGAATATTAATCTACTGCAAATCGATTTTAGAATTACACTGTTTTGGGGTAGGCTGGTAGGGGATAAGAGAAACAATTGTGCACGGTCATAGGCAAGCTCATTAGCGTCCCCTGAACGACTGAACTCACACGTTTCTATTGGTTGATTGAGTAACATATTCCAATATCTATTGTGTTTTGTGCACGGTCACGGTTGAAAAAAGCGAACAAAGACATATAACAAAGAAGGTCGCTGGATTTCATAACCATTTCCCTCTATTAACTATGTCTGACCCTACTGATGTCACTAATCTATTGTTCAAGTTTGTCAGTCATCTGCGCGAAATTACTTCCGTTCCATGTAAGTCGCGGTGAACATCGAGCCATTTGTAGCAAAAAATAATAATATTGAAACGGAACCCGGGTATTTTTTTAATTCAAATTATCACGTGGCTTTGCTTCCCTCTATAAATTAGAAGGCAAAATAAACAAGGGGCCTCTGTCCCGCGTGGGATCTAAGTCAGAGTAGGAGTGGTTAACAGCGTTCGAAAGAACGATCGACTGTTGATCGGGATTCTGAGAGCTTGTGTTAAAAAAGAGAAAATATCACGGTATGTGTATCAAGTGATAACTCCCTGTGAGAACCCCAAGTGAAACAGCGCGGTCCTTAAAGTGCCTATCACCCTTTTGCAATTTTGATAGCTTATGAACCTCCGAAAAGTTTTGAGTACTTCTATGAAGAAAGTTTTTGTTTAAAGTGAATACTTTATATTCTACGCTTGTTTGAAATCGTGTAAATGTGACCTTTCCTGACCCATGACCGCGTAAGTAAAAGCCTGGGTCGAAACCTGGGTAGACGTCATCTCATTAATGCATTATTCTCCATGGCGCCTTTTTATCACAACAACATCGATGCATAGAAAATATACACAGTTTTTGAGTTGTTAGTAAAGAAAAAAGTCATTTTAGTCAACATGTTAAGTATTTCTTTAAATGATTGCAAAGCCGAATTAATTATATGACCTCAGGATGACGTCTACCCAGGTTTCGACCCAGGCTTTTACTTATGCGGTCATGGGTCAGGAAAGGTCACATTTACACGATTTCAAACAAGCGTAGAACATAAAGTATTAACTTTAAACCAAAACTTTCTTCACAGAAGTACTCAAAACTTTTCGGAGGTTCATAAGCTATAAAAATTGCAAAATGGTGATAGGCACTTTAAATAGGGTCACGTAATTTAAGATTTCAGTTTCAAACGGCCTCCAGTCAATGCGTTTTCGTCCTGAAATTTGTCATGAAATGTAGTTAGATAACTAAATTTAGTGAACTTTTTTTATTTTCACAGCTGATATCAATATTATTATTCATCCTTTGACTCTTGGAATTTGTTACTATTTCCGCTAAAAGGGCCGCTTGTCAAGTTTAACTTATTAATTGCTAATGTGTCAATCCAAACAGCATGAACGTACGCGCTAAACCACAGTGGGATTATTTCGTACTAGCAGGGACCCGCGGGAACTCACATGAAATCAACAAATATGATAAATTATCTTATCCTGGCACAATGTTTTTAGCGTGTTGATATTTTCAAAGTTGTATTTAGATTTTTTTAAAAGAGAATAATATCTTACGGATCTCAGTTAATTTCTTAAACCGATGAGCACAATTATTTCCCTAAACTCTAAGTAAAACATTCCCGTAAACTCGATGGCTTGCTCGCCCAGGTTTTCACTAAAAAGATTCCCGTGTAGAACTTGAGAAAACTCATTTCTTTTTAACATTCTTTCCTCAAATGCAACCAAGACCAAAGCAACTTTTCGCATGATTCGTCGTCTTCGTTGGGATACCTGTGGCCGTCACTTTTTGGCGCCATTTTCGGACGCGAGCGCGCGCGCGTCCTCCATATTAGGAAATCGATCGAGGGACCCTGGGAAAGAGCGTTACACACACACACTGACACACACACACACACTTAGCGTATTATTATATAAGATTATTTTCTAGTCTTTACGCGTCTCGATTGCCTTGTAAACGAGAGGAATTTTTCCTCTAGTAACCAGGATATGCATGTGGTCACTGGTGTATGAGAGGCAATAAACGAGAGATAAACTGGTACTATAGCGCAGTCAATATTAGAGAACAGTAAACAACTGCCCATATGGTTTGGAGACGAAATGCGACAAGTTAAGACAGAAATGGAAAAAGTTAAGAAAGAAATGCGAAAAGTTAAGAGAGAATTGTAAACAGTGTGAAATAAAACTTGAATTTGAATCACTTAAGCGGAGCATTACGCAGATGTTCACTCCACAAAGGTGAGTGAAAACTTCCTGTTTAAAAAGGACCTTTTTTACCGTGAAATATTTAACCTCTTGCTCATTATAGCTTATTTATTGCGGATTCGTGTATGCATAACAATAGACTCTCTAAGCAAGCTATACCAGACGTGAGACATTTGTTCTAAAAATAAATGGTCTATTTACATTAATTATCCACTGTTGCCTTTTCCATCGATCTCTCCTCCCCCTCCCCCTCCGTCCTTTTTTTGCCTGTCTCTCACTAACGGCTCAGTGCCCCTGGGTATCCGAGGATGATCTGGCTCATGAAAAGTTAAAGCATACCGAGCGTGTTAACAACAGAAAGGATGCAGCTGTAACAACGATCGCGAAGTGATTCAATTTGTTAAAAAACGACTTTTACTCCGTCTTAAATAATGTGCTTTTCTGTAGATATTTTACTTGCAATTTGTCCCTTCAGGACAAACGGTGTTCAGGTGGCTCGCGGTAATGGGGATCGTAAAGATTCGTAAAGTTTCTGGCCGATCTTTGAAAATGTTTGGACCGTGGATGTTCTTATATTGAGGAATAGTAAGCACAAAATAGAATTCCAAGATACATAACATATTCGGAGATATAAATGCTTCTTTCGAACCTTTGTTTTTTAGAAAAGTGCGAATATTTTCAAAACGACACGATAAATTAGATTTTTTAAATGCTGTTATTGATTAACTAACCACTGACCTTTGTTGGTAACAAGTTCTTTTAAAAATCGATTAAATGGAAACTTCTACAGCAAAAGAGCTCGGTAAAAGTTACCGCAAAATATCAGGTAACTATGATCGCCGCTTCCAATTCCACCTGGTAATCTGGAGTAAGTGTTCAACAACATGGGAATTCAAAATTGGCGATTTTCACCAAATATTATATTCACGATTAATTTTATTTCCTTCACCTAGTGATGTACTCCGAACCGCTTTCTCGATGTTCTTGTAGCTAACACAGTAGTTTCCGGCCATGGTGTTCAACTATAGACTACCGGATAGAATTGGAAGCGGTGACGATAGTTGCCTGACGTTTTGCAAGAAATTGGCAAACATAATATTTATTATAGGTAACTGGTTCCTGTAAAAACTAGTGTTGGTCTGCGTCGGCGGGGAAGATAAACACTGGTATATAATCAACTAAAGTCGATTTGAGGTATGCTAACCGCCGTGGAAAGCGAGTAGCAGCTGACGTTTCGAGCGCTAGCCCTCGTCAGAGCTCTAACGAAGGGCTAGCGCTCGAAACGTCAGCTGCTACTCGCTTTCTATGGCGCTTAGCATACCTCAAAGCGACTTTAGTTGATTATATACCATAATATTTATTAACCGAGAATGAGGTCTTTACGAGAAAATACCAAACTGAGGCATTGATTATTGACCGAGCGACAGCGAGGTCAATACGTTCAATGCCGAAGTTTGATATTCTCTCGTAAAGACCGAACGGTAGAGGTTAATAAGTTGTTTATTATATGACCTTTTTTTGGCGAAAAAACAAAACAAAAACAATCCAACCGGAAATTGACATTTTACTTCCGTTCAGCGCCCGCTTTGCATTGTTAAATGCCAGCAGTAGTTTTCCGAGATGAATTTTCGATCGAACGTAAAAACACAGCAACCAATTGCAAAGACTCACGGATAAAAACGGTTTTATTGCCACAATCTGCAAATCATTGGAAGAAATATTGGTTCTAAAGACGGAGCTTTTCCTTTCTGACAATGTTTCTTTGACAGACGACGAAAATTCAGTTTTTCCTCCTCTTCATCGGTGAGTGCACGAGTGGCGTTTGGCCTGTTGCCCTTGCCGGATTTGTATACCATTTTGTTTTGTTTGGCAGCAAGAACGTTGCGCGACTTCTCAAGGCTAGGTATCTCTGGAAGGTGTTTAGGTCACTTGCTGTCTTTCGTGTTCCTTTACAAAGGTTTCAATTTCCTCCTGGCTATCATTTTTCTGGCCGCCGCTAGCTCAGCTTCTGCTTGGTCAGCATCGAACTTGGCGTTATTTCCTTCCACTTCTACCTCATCCTGATAATAAAACTCACTCTCGGAATAATCTTTGTCGCTTATTTTACTATCTCACGAAGTTTTGACCCGATTAGAGATATTTCAAACTACGATTTGCTCGTTTATGTTTACAGGGCATCAATAAACACTTAAAGTGCAACTAACCCCTTTTGCAATTTTTATATATATGAATCTTTGAAAGGTTTTGAGTACTAATGCGAATAAATTTTTGGCTTATAGAGAATACTCTATGTTCTATGCTAAGCCTTGTTTAAAATTGTGAAATTTTGACCTTTCCTGACCCATGACCGCTTAACAAAAAAGCCTGGGTCGATTCTTGATCTTACGTCATCAAACTCATTCGACTTTGCAATAATTGGAATAAATATTTAGCATTTACTCTAAAATAACTGTTTTCTTTACTAACAGCTCGCAGACTGTGTATATTCTCTATATATCGATGTTGTTGTGATGGAAAGGCGCCATGGAGAATAATGCATTAATGAGGTGACGTAAGATCAAGAATCGACCCAGGCTTTTTCTTGCGCGGTCATGGGTCAGGAAAGGTCAAATTTTCACAATTTTAAACAAGCATAGAACATGGAGTATTCTCTGTAAGCCAAAAAATGCTTCGCAGAAGTACTCAAAACCTTTCAAAGATTCATATGTATAAAAATTTCAAAAGGGTTAGTTGCATTTTAATGACTGGCCCCGAGGGAAACAGTGAGTTTTGTTTCCCTGAGATCCTCGATGTCGAGGGGAAACAAAACTCACTGATTCCCGAGGGGACAGTCAGTTAAGTGATTTGTTATATAGACATAAGTTTTTCTAGAGGAAATTAAATGTGTGCATAAATACAGGACCTACCTGATACGAGCGAGGTTTGTCGTCTTCTCTTCGTGAAGCTGATTTTCAACACAAAAAAACTGCCTGCATCGCTACGGCATTTTTAGCAACGTTTTGTGTCTTTGGTGCCTCCTTTTTTAGCTACCAATTTCTCACTCTCGCGCTTGATAAAGATGTAAATTGTTTCTTTGGAGCTGGTTCATTTTGAACGCTTTCTTTCGACGAAAAATGTTCGGCTTTTGATGAATATCTAGACATTTTGGTAAACAAATATTTCCCGCCTTTAGCTAGCCAGTGGCGCGCGCGACAATCACACCATCTTCTGTCACGATGTGATCACGTGGCGGGCAACTATTTTTGAATTGTTGCCCGCGCAGGAAACATTGAAATTTGATGACTGTCACGTGACCCTGAATCAGCCAATGAGAGCGTGCGTTGTGTCTGGAAAACTTATGGCTATGTAACAACGTACAATATTTCACAATGCCCGTGGGCATTACCGGGTGGGACTCAACCGTCCAACAACCAATCACAACGCGCGATTTGACCGAAAGTAGCACCTGCTATATAATAATTTGCGGTAAATTTGCGGTAACAAACCCGCGTGCCACCTTAAATAATGTTTTTA
The DNA here is from genome assembly GCA_030867875.1 of Actinernus sp. WN-2022. Classification (NCBI taxonomy): domain Eukaryota; kingdom Metazoa; phylum Cnidaria; class Anthozoa; order Actiniaria; family Actinernidae; genus Actinernus; species Actinernus sp. WN-2022. The sequence goes on from JAOWCC010001634.1 coordinate 4,022,903, forward strand.
TTCATTCGGCTGTTACATGTTTTCTTACCTTCACGTTTTCAATGTAAATAAAACACTCAACTTCGCGTTGCGCTCAAAATGGTGCGATAATTATGTGCACTTTCGCTCGCAATTATAGTCTTAACTATGGAACTATCAGCAATTTGACCAAAAAGTCCCACCCCCACCACCCAAGGAAAAATATGAAACGTCCCTTAAAACAATAATGCTTGCTTACCCGGTTGTCATGAGTGTAACACAGGTGTACCACATCGAGTGCGGTATACTCGTAAAGTTTCCAGCGTTGTGACTGTCCCTTTCTGAATAATACAAAGCAGTGCCAAACAGCAGTATTCCCAGCGAAAACGTAAAATACAAGAACAACAGGTCCTTTAGACAGCTGCGTATCGTTAAGATTAACGTTCGTAGTTTAGGCGAGAACCGTGTCAGTTTCACCAACCGAATAACACGTAGAACCCTCAGCATCACCATGACGTCAGAGGCGCCGACCATAGACTTGAAAACAAGTTCCGTGTAGTACGGCAATATCGCGAGAACATCGACAATGTTGAGCACTTCTTTTAAGAATGCGTACTTTTTCGGGGCTTTAATGAACCGGAAGAGATATTCTAAAGTGAAGACAACTACAAAGAATGTTTCTTGTGCAAAAAACGTGTTGGAGTACATTTCTCCACATTTAATGCCCTTAGAGCAATCGATGGTTTCGACTATCGTACTCACCGCACTAGCTATGACTAGTAAGCTAATTACATAGTGGACAGCAATCTTAGTTCTCTGCTCTCGTTTCTTGGAGTTTTCTAAATTTTGTTTTGAATAAGAGCCAAATATCAGTTGCTGCGGTTGTTTACCGTAAAGAAAACAATCACCCTTTTTAGAACGCTTTTCCTCACCATACGCTCGATTTCTACGACATAGCATCCTTCGTTTACACTCAATGGCATGCATTTCATCACTGTTTTTCTCATACCTTTCTTTAGCATGCATGGAGTGGTTTTCTGAAGTTTTACAAGTTCCGATGTTTTTCGCCGAGTCATTAGAACCGATGTAGGAGCTCCCTGTTCTTGCGGCTTCCTTTCTACCTAATCTTCCAAATCCATTCATTTTAACATCTGCTATGTTAAAATGACTTGCAGCCGTTAGCTCTTCCCTGTTGATTATACTCCAGCAACAATCATCAATTGCTGAATGAGGAATCCCAAAAAAATCTAATTCATCCTTGAACGCATCTGGACAATCCTTTTCCGAGATGTGCAGCCTTCCAAGCAGGTAAAAATTGAAAATAAATCGGAATAAATATGGATCACGATCAAAAAAATATTCCTTTCTTTCTTTGTCATAGAAGAGAGAGAGAAAGTTGCTACCCAAGAGTGTGTTTGGATGTTTCCGCAGACTCTTTGAGTAGACACAGAATCGCTGACCACTCACATTTATCCAAATGTGATAGTTTTGAGTTTCTTCAAGTGGAGGCAACACAGATGATTCCTCCATTAGACCTCGCTCGTTGGCGAAAAATTCAGCTTGTATATAATGACTTAGGGACAAGACTTAGTATTAAACAGGCATTAAACATGTCACTGAAAACCTTCCATCCACGCACCGGTAATTGCATTGAATGTCATGCTATAGGCAGTTACAACGTTTGCCTAAGTCATTGAAGATTTAAGCTTTACGTCATCCTTAAAGCCGCAGCGACGGTCCTATCTCCTTATTTTACCAGATTGTTATTTTGTCTTTCTAAGACTGTTTTGTTCTGGAGAAGAGCCTGCACTTAAAATATATGCAAATTAGCATTTGACATTTCCTAGAATGGCATTTAATTAATCGTGTAGCCGCATTTCGCTAGGAAACAAAATTACAACTTAATGTTGGAGAAGGACTGAAATGTTATACATCACTTTAGGAAGCAAAGACTTCATATATTAATGATTCTACCTATCTAGGGCCCTGCTTTCTCTGTTATAACATATTAATCATATTGATGTCATCAGATATCAGTGAAAAGAAAAACCATTGCTATCCTGGCCGCGGGGTTTATTGTTCTTAAAACTTATAAAGTGTTTTTTTTTCATTAAATCATAAATGTTAGCTAATTAGTTAGTTAACTATGGAAGAAAGTTCCAAATAATACGATTCTTGTAAGCGTAGCAATATTTTGCAGGACCTTTCGCAAGCGTATTTTATTCGACCCAAACTTAGATTCTCTCTAATTGAATTTGAAATATGCCTGTTTTATGATGACTATAGGTTTTGCATGCGCGTTTCTCTGGTTTTTAATTATTAACGAAGTCATCAGCACGGCTCTAGCTGTAGCAAACAAATATAAACAAAGCCAAGCGACCGCTTTCGTCTACGCCGGAGAGTAAATAAATTGTGAACTGACTAAATCATTCTTATCATTATAATGTAGAAGTGTTGTACAGACTGAGCAGACAGCAGCCAATTGCAAATATGTTTACTTTCAGTAAAGAAGAGAAGTTGAATTTTAGAATTAAACAAGGTTTATCTTGTTTTAAAGAAGCCTCAAATTGAGCTAAAGACAGGTGGGAAGGTAGACACTATAGTCAAGTTTGAAAAACATTTTTTGAATAAAAAGCTAGTTTTGTTCACTAACAGATTATATATATAAGTCCTATATAGTCTATAAATCTATACATATATATGTATGATGATACGGTGAAGACTGAACGGAAATGCATAAACTATATATATTTTCAAATCTATATAATTATTATAACTTTACATGCAGTTATATGTTTCAGGTAAATACTTTTTCTATAATTACTAAGACAATGCATTCAAAGTTCCAATCACCACATGAAGAGAAATGGAAACAAATTTTATGGCGTTTTACCATCGATGTTATTTAACAGAAGTGTTATTTTCAGAGTTTAAAGAATAACGAAATGCGTTGCCAAATGATAGAGACGGAGGTAATGGAGATGGATAATATGTCTTTGTTATGTCTATTGCTATACGAGAAGCCAAATACAGTCCTAATCTGCTGGTTTTCTCAAAAAATGCCTTTCAAACTACTTAAAGTCTCATACTATCTATTAAGTAGAGGAACGCGCAGAATCACTGCACATATCGATTGGCACATATCATTAACAACCGAAATCAGTGACGCGTCAAGTTCGTTACCGTTAAGCGGGGGATTCAAATACAGAGAATATGGCCGAATCTGCGCAAAACTTACTCTTGTGACCTCGCTTTACATTTGAAGTGCGATTTACATACGGTTTTTTGTTCACATGATCCGAACCAATAAATTCATCTCTAGTTTGAAACAAAACAACATCGCGAGCCCTCTGAATATCATGCAATGTCGATCCAATGTTGTGGGGTAAATGGAGAACAGGAAGCAAATTAGTGATTCAAACGTGTCGAGAAGTAAAGGCCTGAGATGAGAGTTAAATTCAATTCAATTTTTTTTGCTCTTTGATTTTGTTTTACAACAATAATAAATACACAAACATAAAAACGGGCAAATAGAATAATATAATTTACTTAGGAATTGGACGTTGGAGCCTGGAGGCTAAATTAACCAGTAGGTCCCAGCCTTACTTCGGTTAAGATTTAACAACAGGCAAGGAAAAAAACCCAGAAGAAAACCGAAGGAATTTCAAAGTTGATTAAATAATTTTAGAGAATAAAGAAGCAAAATAAAGAAGCAAAATATTAATCATACGTGTTGTTCTGAAAGTAGATAACGTTTAATTTGTTTTGAAAAGGAAAATGTGAGGTGAGACGGGAGGTTTTGCCAAAGATCGATTGCCATGAAATAGATCGACTGTTTACCAGTTACATACGGCTTCTGCTAGCCCTTGATATGAAATTTAAAATGATTTTTGAAAGTTTGAAATTGGTCGAGAAAAAGTCTCATCTGCGCCCCAAAAACAACAGAATCGTACATTTAGCGTAATTTTACTTGGATATTATAATTACTGTGGTCAATGAGCGACAAAAGCGCTTCTCCCCTGGTATATTCACCCAAGTGCCATGAAACTTTTTCCAGAACATACCCAGCCAATATGCGCCGGTTCACTCTTGCAGAAAAAAATCATAATATTCGATGAAAGATTTTGTCTTCTAAAAGCCAAAAACCTACGAGAGAATGTTTGATCTATAAATGCATGAAATTTATAAGCGGAGGAAGATTAGTGATTTACTAAAGCCGTACGTAGATTCTCAAACACATCTTTTCGATGAATGAACGATTCTAATGCTTTCTTCGGCTCTGAATATAGCTTCGAAATCCTGAAAACTTTAAAACTTCGGTCGACACACTGCTCAAGTTCTTCCCCAACGCCGATTTAGAAAAATATGCGAGCATATTCCTTAAATTCCAGACTTTGCCAAAAGTGTAAAGTTCGCTCTGATTGGTTGAAATTATAACGGCAGCAAGTCTGAAGTCCATCAGAGGCAATCTCGTCCCCAGGGCCTTCTCGGTCAGATCCAAGATGGCGGCTACTCCAAGAGATGACCCTGGTATAGGCTGGATCACGTGATGAAATACTCCCAGATTTGGTTAGTATTTTGTCACGTGATTTGACGATCTATGACGGCGGCCAAGCTAAATGTGGGAATAGCTCATGACGTGTACAAACCATAGGTATCCCAATCCGGAGTTAGCGAGATGCGGCGAACGACGTAGTGAAAACAGGTCTACTAACATAACAGTTCGAAATGGAGTTTACTTGGATAAAGAAACAGTGGAAGTGTATCACAAAGCTACCAGGATGTATCTAAAAAATCCTAAAAAGCCGTTCATTTTCTGTTAGCCTTGAAGCGAAGAGATCGATAGCACATGTTCAGATTTACCAGAAAACTACCCAGTAATGCACTTATCTATTGCTCTACCTACACAACGTGTTTTAAGTAATATATAAAAAACGAGAGCTAGTGTTTTACCAGAGGATCCAAACACTGAGAAAGATGAAAGCACTAGGCCGCTTCGGCCGATTCCCTGGTGAAACACGAAACTCGAGTTTTTTTATGACTTCAAAAGCGAAAACAATACCTGCATTCATAAATCATTAGAAAGTATTGTTTGCCTGGAATTTTATTGCATGCAATTATAGACTACAAGGGTTGTGATTGTTATTTTTTCATGGTTCATTTCAACAAACGGACTGATAGTGTAGTGGACAAGACAGTGGACTAGTAGTCAAAGAGCAGCCATGAGGATGATGGTTGAGTCACACTGGACACCAATTTTTATTTCCGTCTTCTCCTTCACTTCTCCATGTAAAGTCATACTTATGCTGTAATCCTTGCAGCTTAATTAGGTCCATCACATGCATGAATCTTGCTACCCAATGAGAGCACAGATGAACATTACTAGTGATTTGGATAACATAGTGTTTCATTGGGTATCAATATTCATGCATGTGACCGGCAAATGCAGTCCTCTGATTGACTAAAGAGCTCATTAATTATTCATGAGTCTGAGAAGTAATATATAAAATCGTTTTATTGATAAAATTTGAGCAATCGAATCTATATACAAGTTCATCTCTCTGGACTCAGTTCCGTTTGGCCAATAAAAAGCATCGTTAGAACAAGCCTTGTGTCAAAATCGAAGAGCCAATCAGAATACGTGACAGTTCAGCGTTTACCAGGGTCTTCTCTCGTAGTAGCCGCCATCTTGGATCTGACCGAGAAGACCCTGGGAACGAGGTTACATCAGACGGGGAGGAAAAGGGAGTGAGCGGACAACCTCGTACCGTCTGAAAATCCAACATATCCTCGCTCTAGAATTACCAATAATCAGTAATTGGCTTTTGCTCTTCAATTATCAATAATCGCTAATTCTGGAACACAAATTAAACAATGACATTCTTAAAGCCAGTCAAGGATAAAGATAAACAATTGTCCAAATCCGAACGGCGGTAGACGCGCTTAGTGTAGCGGTCGAGACGCCTGCACTGCTAAGCACAACACGCAAACGATTACGAGTTCAAGCCCGAGGAGGAGCGCTCAAAACATTCTTTTCTCTCGTTAACCTTCTCTTCTTGTTTACCTGTGAACCCTAGCTCTAGGTGAGTGAGAACCCGTCGTTTACCCGCGAACTCGTCCGATGGTTAGGGTTCGGTTTATGGTTCGGGTTAGGATTTGTCGTAGTATTACCAATAATCGGTATTTCAAGCGTGTTTGCCATTTACTGATTATTGGTAATTGTAGAGCGAGGATGCGTTGGAAAATCAGGCTACCCGACTGTATTTCGATTTCCATTGGCCGAGAAAAGCGACGGTACTGACATTGTTAATGGCAAGAGACAAGAGGACGCTTGCGAGTTGCGAAGACAAAGTAGGATTTTGAACCCGAAACCGTGTCAATGTTTTGAATCGATATAAGTAGTTTAAACACTCACTATGGGACAAATCCAGCCTCCTGATTGGTCGAGAGAAGGGGCGGGGCGATGACGTCACAAGCGGCCCGCCGCGGCCCGCCGAGGGCCAGTATAGACCAAACCCAGCATCCGGATTGGCTGAGCCCGGTATAGAACAAATCCGGCATCCGGAGTGGTCGAAACCAGTATAGAACAAATCCGGCCTCCGGATTGGCCGAGACCAGTATAGAACAAATCCGGTCCCCGGAGTAGTCGAAACCGTTATAGAACAAACCCTGTTTCCGGAGTGGTGGAAATTAGATCCCCTAAGGGAGTATAAAAAAATTATCTTTGTGGAGCGGTATTCATGTTGTTTTGGTTCTTCGCCGTAGTGTCGATCGTCCTAGCGGCGGACGATGTGGAGAAAGCCGCGAACAATTTAAAGCGTTGACCCAACATTTGTACGTGGTTTTGGTGTCCGCGGCCATCCCTCAATGGAAACGAATTCGGCCAAAAGAAGGGTTTGCAGAGGCTTGGGAGATCGCTCGCGAAGGCTTTGCGGCGGAGCACCTGAAAGAATTCCTGCCTTTTTTGGGGCAGATGTGTACGGTGGCCGTGACGGAAGAGATGAGGAACGAGAGGTTGTCCACCCAAAAGCAACTCTCCGCCGACCAGGCGTACGGTATTTTGCAAGCTTGGAAAGGCAAACTGTGGGAAAATGGGACGGACGACATGGCGCGTTTGTTTCGGGGATTTCTGCAGAGGGTAAAAATAATGAACACCGAGTTGAGGAATACCTCCACCCTTCCCATGAGTCCGATGCACATCACTTTGTCCGCCCTGTACATGGCGGTGGTGGCCTAAGCGAACGGGGATTGTTTCCAGCGGGTGCAGCAAGCGGCCAAACGGGCGGCCAAACGAGAGAGCGAGCGATCATAGAAGAGTACGACAAAGTGAGTCGCTTTGGCATGCATTACGTTACCCAAATTCACAGCACTTACCCCTCGCAAACGATGGAAACCATGGTGGAAGAGATGACACTCGTCCCGGACGGTCTCTGCCCTTACCTCAACAATGTGGCCCACAGTTTGGGGTGTGCTCTATCCGAGGAAGAAGAAGACAAGAAGAAGTTGTCAGCGGCAGGGATGATGGAGAAGGCGTTGAAGAAGGTCCACTTGGATCTAAATCAAGGGATCTACATGATCAAGCAATCGGGCGTCATTTTCACCAACCCCCCTACCTACACCTACAGATTGCATGAAGACAGTGGCAGGAAGGTCACCTACGAGAGCAAGCATCCCACGATCAAAGAAGCTCTCGAAGACGTTCCCATTTCTCCCCTTAGCTTCTAGTTTCTGTAAAAACAGCCAATACAAATTTCATTATGGAGAGCGCGAACATATTTTTTTTTCGTATCGAAGTCAGGTGGAATTGCCAAAATCTGGCGAAATTTTTTATGCTGTTAAAGATATGGTAATCACATGCGTGATGTCACAAGGTGTACTCAATTATATTCGTCCCCATAAATACTACAAAATAAGTGCATTTTTGGCCAGTTTTCAATTTAAATATGTAGTACTTTGAGAAACCTTGACGATAGCCATAATATTTTTTTAGAAACCTTGCAGTCGGCTTTGTGAATATATTTGCGCAAACCTAGTGACGTCACGCATGTGATTAGCATATCTTTAACGGCGTAAATATTGTCGCCAGATTTTGGCAATTCCGCCTGACTTCGATACGAAATAAAATTATGTCCCTGCTCTCCAAATTGGTTTTTAATTGCACAAAATGGCTAAGGGAAGTCTATAATTTAATAAAATAAAATCAAAACGGGATCGATTTTTTCCTTTCAAAGGCACTTTAAATGAATTACAATCATTATGTTATTTACTATACTGTAAACTATATTAACCGCCCAGCACCTAATAAGTGCCTCTTCTCTGCTATTAGTAATGATCCGACTGAATAGGAAATAGGCAAGGAACATTGTAGGCTAACTAACTTTGATATACACTGTGAAAACTGACTGGTTGGAATAACCAATTTAAATGGTTATAACCATTTCATATTGGTCATACTAACCATTTTAAAAATGGTAGAAAATGTAACCATTGAAATTGGTAGAAATGACAATATATAACAGTGTTGTAGCAACCAACTAAAATGGTTATATCCATAACCTACCAATTATATAATGGTCGAGAAAATGTTATCATTAAAAATTGTTAAAATTACATTATGAAGTTTTTGATTAAATTACCTTTACATTGTTTGTGTGAAACTATTTCAATATAGATTAGTACATACACTGTTATTTTTAGGGAGTTAGTTTCACTCCGAAGGTTGTTAAAATAACTATAGAGTGGAATAACTTTTTTGGAGTTATTTTCACTCCTGAGCCCATTCTGTTCGTTTAAATCCCAAATGCATGTAAATTGCTAAAGCATTAATAAATCAAAAACAATACTTAGTACAAATTACTGGAAAGATCAATCGATCCATTCCGCATGAGCAGTTGTTCTCCTGATACACGAGTAGAGACTGGTAACTACAGTACTGTAAATCGGTCAGCGGCAACGCTATGACGCATGCTCATGAGTACATGTAAATCAACGAACTTCAAGTTTAACGGCTCCCCGGCGAAGCAGTTTCTGAGCGTCTTAATTTCCTACAACTTCAATGGTTTTACAGCAAGTTAGCTAGTTTAAGAGTTTTGGAACCAAGCTAAGATCTCGCCAAGACGTCGTTTGGACCTTAAATGGCTATTTCTGGGCTGGTATAATTGGAGGAAAACGAAACACTAAACACAGTTCGAAGATGACGGTAAGCCTTGCACATCTTAAAGTAATGGTTCCCCGGGTATGGTTCAAAGTAATTCCTAATTTACCTTCAAGTAGATATGTTGATCATTAGGTCCCTTAATAATACTTACAAAATGTAAATGACTATTTCACGGACGAACTAGCTATGCAAAAAACAATGTTTATGCACGTGGCCCAGGTTCTAACTGCGACCGAGCAGAGTGAAAACTTGAAGTCTCATTACAACTTAAATACACATCAGCAACTCGAATTAACCATCCAGTTACAATCTTATGATATTGCGTTGTGTTTGTTCATTGAACAAGTTAATGCCGTAAAATATCTTGGTAATATATTCTGAATCAATATACCAATCCAAGGTAATGTTTACCATCTTGTAGGGGGTGCAAACATGGCGCGAAATACAGTGTTTGTATGGGAATCCGATGCCAAATATTTTCCGTAAAATTTATGAATTTAAAATCGAATTTATGAAATATTCTTCAGATACAAACTTAAGATACCAGGTAAAAGATTAACTGATCGAAATTTGAGGGATGTAGCTGGTTTGCTAAGAATGCAATCGTGTTTTTAGTTTCCCATACTATTGTCTGTAACAACGCGGGAAACTTTATAGACAAATGTATGGGAAACTAAAAACACGATTGCTCGTTTCCCAGCACAGCTACATCCCTCAAATTTCGATCAGTTAATCTTTTACCTGGTATCTTTAAGTTTGTATCTGAAGAATATTTCATAAATTCGATTTTACGGAAATTATTTGGCATCGGATTCCCATGCAAACACTATATTTCGCGCCATGTTTGCACTGGCCCTACAAGATGGTGGAAATTTTACCTTGGATTGGTCTTTTCAAACATCTTATTTTTATTAAACTTTTCTGACGTAATTAATATCCCAACTACTTACTTCAGTGTTTCAATGATTTCACAAATCCATCTCAACGGACTTCCTTGATTATTTTGAACTAATGCCTCTGATAAACATCAATACTCTAACCCGTAAAGCTCAGGATAATCAATATTTACATAAAACAAGTCAAAACTACTCAGTATGGAATACATTCTATTAAATTTACTGGTGCAACTCTCTGGAATTCTTTACCAAAACAAGCTTAAACACTCCCTCCTCTTTCCTCTTTTCGCATACATCTAATAACCAATACATTAAAAGATTACTCACAGTAATATTATTAAGTGTACACTCGTTCTAACCTCTAACTTATACCTTCTAATATTTACTTCATCTTGTTGTTTTTTTTACTTAGAAGAAATGTACTTTTATATTTACGTAATTTAATTCATTTATATATATTTGTAGGGGCATCCTCTCGATTAGTTCTAGGCTATTAGTTGTCCCGTACTCTTTGTATCTTATCTTAGTTTAGTCTCTCAAATAGTTGTATTATTGTAACTATTTCTCCTTTTTTTCTATCTATTTGTAATACCTTGTAATTAATCTGATACATTGAGTCAAATTAAACTAACTTAAAACTTGAACTTTGAGTCAGTATATCTTAAGTTAACAAGGTCGTTTCTAAGCGAGTAAATAACTATAGACCTTAGGATAGACTATTACTAGTAGTGAACCTCGTGTCTCAGCTCTACCCAGAAGTCCTCGCAGGCACCAATATGCTAATTATGTGATAACTGATAGAAGTCGATCTTATGGTAAACTACTAAATAGACATGCTTAATATTGCCTGATTGCTACATTTGTCTATAGGTTGTTTGCCAGTAATTGTATTTATTTAGAGTAACATTTATCTTCAGGCCATTTCATGACTAAAAAAACAGAGAGTAATCCTTAGAATGTAGACTTTTGTTTTAATTTCTTAATTAACAAAATAACATTAGATACTTCCTTTCTTATATATCACTTCTTTGTTATAGTGGGTGCTTCCAATGGGCACACAAACACCTTGAAAATAAAATAAAATTTCATTATTTCCCAAAATAATGTAAATTAAGTAATAGAACACTGCTAACAGTACTGTTGTCCTCTTTCTTTTTCAGAATACATGTATGCCAGAAAAGCAAAGATAGCACAGGACTGTCGGGTATACATGTATAGTATGCAACAGGTTTGCTGGTTGGATGAGTACAAATGGGATCATTAAAAAAAGTTAATTGTGCAGATAATTGGAAGGTAAAATTTCTTATAATAATATATGCTTACAACATTTTCTGGAATATTAATGCTAGGTATCTGTACAATTTTTCCAGGGTCATTTATTTGAGACCCTGCTTTTTTATTGAAGACCTGGCCTGGTACACTAGTTAAATTTAGACTGTTCCATTCTACCGATTTTTCAGCACTTGGTCGCATTCTATCAACTAACTAGCTGTAGCATGGTTATAAGTGCAGGGCTCGAAATTAAGGGGAAAAAGGAGGCGTAATTTTACGCCCAGCTTAAAAAAATTAGGCGTAATTCTCCAAAATTTAGGCGTAAATGTCAAAGTTTGACAGCTCCGGCTATCTATGTTTCGCGCGGGAAAATAGTTTACATTACAGGAGCTGTCAAACTTTTACATTTTGCAGTTAAAAGTTCAGACTTCACACGCCAAACGTCGCCGCGTAATTAGTAAACTATGCATTTCAAACTTGAAACAACAGACAAAAAAGTTTCAAATCGTTTTAGAGATTTGGAAATAAGACTTGTCTTCCAATAATTTTTACCCTTGTAAGAGGATCTAGGCGTAAAATTACGCCTAAGTGGAAAACGTAGGCGTAAAACGAAAAAATCTAGGCGTATTTACGCCCGTATCGGGCGCAATTTCGAGCCCTGAAGTGGTCCACCCTTGGATGCTTGCACAGGAATACGTGACCCCCTCTCTCCATTTATAGAAGTTGAGGTCTCATTCACTAGTCAGCCCCAGAATATTATGCCGCTAGAGATTTGTTTACGTTGTTAGTGGTTATTTTATGTTTGCATAACTGGTCACATCAATACAAAAGCAATGTTTACTGAAAATCCGATTAGCTGATGAAGAAGGTATTTTTCTTAATTGGGGGCAAAATTGCGTCCTTTTGATTGCTTGATAAACACTTGCACAACTTTGTTACTCAGGAGGCCAAAGGCCTTGCACAAGTAAAAACTTAAGTCAAACAAGTTTCTTCTCTTCATGTTGTTTGATATTTGACACTAACCCGGTTTTCCCATGAGATAGAATGCACATTACAATGTATTCCGCTCTTTTTTCAAAAATGTTTGCCCTCTGAGTCTATTATTAACAACTAATCGCATGAGTCCTCGTAAACCTAATGATTAATTTCACTTGTGTCTGCAAAGTTGATAAAATTGCTCAAACACGTTCTGGTGAGAAGCCATATCAATGTCAGCAGTGTGGCAAGTGTTTTAACAGTAAGAATAGAACGTGATAGCTACAACTAGTCTTTCTTAATTTTAGCAACCTTTAGTAGAGCAGCTTTCACTTGACTATCCTAAAACCAAACGCAAAGTAATCACATCAGTTCTGCTTAGAATGTATGCAAGTTGAATGCAAAGTAATCGTCGATTACTTTTGACAGTCAAGAGAAAGCCGCTCTATAAATATTTATACATTTTTATATCGTTCAAACATTTTGTCTCCATATTTTGTTTCATTTTCAAAAACTGTTGATACATTCTTAGCGATTTAAAATTAATTTATCAACCAAAATTACTTATCTGTTAGTTAAAATAGCTTCCAAAATAATTTGTAGTTAGTATTTGTTTGTGGATTAACTAGAATTTATTGTAACTACTAAACGAGTGTAGGTTGGTTCCTACCTAAATTATTTTTCTTCAATCAATGTTATGAAGCGGACTCTTGTCATTAATGAATCTATTTTGTGCATGCATGCACCCTGCTGATGCCATGCATCAGTGCAGATGTGCCACAATTCTCATACATGCACCTTGCTGCATGTATGCACATGCATGTAGCCAGTGCATGCATGATGCATGCAATGCATGCACATGGGCCAATTTTCGTGCACGCAACCTCCTGCATGTATGCACATGCATGACCTCCTGCGTGCATGCACATGCATGCAGCCAGTGCATGCATGATGCATGCACAGGGGCCAATTTTCATGCACGCAACCTCTTGCATGCAGCCAGTGCATGCAATGCATGCACAGGAGCCAATTGCCATGCATCATGCATGCATGCATACATACCTGAGAGATGCATGTATGCATGCATGCCACATGCATGCATGCACATTTTCGAAAGGCTCTGAACTTCAGAGTAGGGAACTTGGATACTCTGAACTTTAGAGCAGTCAATTTGGAAGTTGGGTGCTCTGAACTTCAGAGCAGGCAAGTTGGGTGCTCTGAACTTCAGAGTAGAGCACTTGGATACTCTGAATTTCAGAGCAGGCAAGTTGGGTACTCTGAACTTCATAGTAGGAAACTTGGATAATCTGAACTTCACAGGCAATTTGGAAGTTGGGTGCTCTGAACTTCAGTGCAGCCAATTTGCAAGTTGGGTACTCTGAACTACAGATTAGGGAAGTTGGATACTCTGAACTGCAGAGAAGGCAATTTGGCTTTCTGAACATTATTTCAGCTCAAGTTAAAGTTTTTTTGTATTGATTAATAAAGTTCCCTAAAATGGAGTGTATTTTAATGCGATTTTGCAGAAAAAAATTGATGAGAATATCACGAAATGTTTGAGAATGCGTTGTGTGGCATAGTCTGAGCCGAGCGCCCAAAAATGGAAAATTAGTACCACTCGAGGGGGCAAATGCTATCATACATTTTCTGAAAGTTATTGATCTGAAGATCAAGAAAATATATGATAGCCCTGTCGTATTTGTAGCTTAAGGGTGTCACGTGACCTTAAATTCAAAACTATGCATAATGAGCTGATATACACCATGAACTCTTTATTTATCCATATCTCTTTTGAATTTTAATGTAACGATGATGTTATAGTCGCAAACAGTTGGTTTATCAATAGGCTTTATTGCATGTATAAAATGTTATTAATATTCCTCATTGGGGTCACGTGACAATGACGTCTTTTTCAAAAAGAGCTACAAATTTAAGATAAAGCGGAAATAAAATATTATAATTAACCAATAAATACAAATTTCCAAGTGTAAACAGTAAAGCTACATTAAACTAAGTCTTATAACTAAACTTGACCTGTTTTTTCTTTGAATTTGTTATATTATCACGAATTTTACGATATTTTTGTAAACCGGAAGTAGTTTTGGGTACCCTGTGGTAAATCAGAAAATATGGATATTTCAGAGTTTTTCATCTTTCCAAGCAAATTTCTTCAATGTAAGACCTGCAACAACGGTGTCCATGCTATTGCAGTCGTTGTATTTGTTTAAGAGCCATTCATTAAGTCAGGAGTCAATTTATCTCTTTTGGGTGCATGATGAAACTTCATTGTTGTGATGGACCTTCCTGACATATGTACTGATACCGGTAATCATCGATGCTATACCGAAGGTTGGCATTATTATATCTGCTCTCTGGCTATCGACAGTTGGTAACACTAGACCTCATACACGAGTAGCTAGAAACCTACTGGGAAATACATGTATATCAATTATCATATGTAACATTATATCGTGAAATCACTCCTCATCCTCATATTCGTCATCTATGACTTCCAGATTATCACTGTTCTCGTTTGAGCGGTTCTGACAATCCTTAAGTTTGCACATGTCAGTGCACTTCAGTCCATTCATTAGGCACGAACAACCAGGCAGCTTGCACGAGCGCACACATCTGCAGGACAATAGCTGCAATACAGCTTTTGGAGCTGGGTCACCATCCATCCAGTCTAGTGCAAGACTTTGGCCATCATCAGCGCCATCCAGACACCAGCCTGATCCAACCGGTGATGGAACGTCAGGGCATCCGACAAGACTTTGTCGCCATATTCTTGCCTGGTAGTTGGCGCGTTGACAGTGCTTAAGAGCGACTGTCCACTAAGATCGAGCAAACCGCGGCAAACGATGAAAAAAATAATATTCATATTTCGTTCAAAGATAGGCTTTGGTCAGTTAGTAAACTTGCTGGGATTTTTTTTATTCAAAAATTTATTTAACTTTGAGAAAAATTTAAAAAACTGTTACGGCCGGCCTGAGTCCGAGACAGCCTGAAATAAGAGTGATTTTACCGGTCTCTCTAACCTTGCCCTGTACAAACGCTAAAGGAGCTTCGCATTTTTCAAATTCGGATATTTGTTTAGAAAGTATTGATCAACTGTTTGAGTGCAATATTTAGATTATAGCTTTATTCTCAAGATCCTGAGAGCCCACTTAAATACGCTGTATAGTTTGCTAATTTGAAAACCTTATTTCAGGGCACTTTTTTGAAAAATAAATTTTATAGGTGGTATAATTCAGAATCCATTGAAGCTTCGTTTTTGATACAAGTTAGCATTGACCTAAACATATATGAGAATTACTTTGGGTTATCTTCTCAGTGCTTCACACGAGCGGTGTGAATTTCGACGAAATGACAACATGAATTTGTAAACAGTCAATTCAAGTCTTACTCTTCGACAATAGTGCAAAATATCGAGCAGAAACCTATTGAACCAGCAGTTTTTAACAATAAACATAACTTAAAAGAGTTGAATGAACTTACCCTTTAATCCCATTGCTAGAAAATCGATTCTTACTAAGTTTTCTTCCTTCTAAGTTGCCCTCTTCAATTGTTGTAATACAAGGTCACAATTACCAATTAACTGTTCGGCGGTCAGCTTCCAGACATGATGGAATAATAACGATTCTTGCATTAATCGAATGGCTTTTGACCACTTAATACAGGAAATGCATTAAAAACATACCTAGCTGCAAAACAATACAATGTTTCGATTGCATTTCGTGTTTTTGTAGGCAGCAGTTACAAGAGCGGATCCAGCTTTGTGCATGTCACGCGCTCTTGTGTTTGCGTGGTCATGTCACGCGCTCTCGTTGGAGAGGGTGGGAAGGAGGGAAGGGAGAGAGATGAAATCAATGGGCGGGTGGTTACAAACCCTAGTGGGAACATCACAGGGGAGCATTATCAAATTATTTATCCGGCTTATATCTCATTCGAACTTTCCCTAATGGTATTGTATACGCCTTCTATACAGTCAGTTGAGACTGGCTGTACTTCTGATATGATTGAACCAGTTTCATATCCAAATTTGGTACGGCGCAAAATAAATAAGAAACAAAACAAATAACATCCAAATGGGTTGCTTAATGTTCACGTTCGGGATACCATAGAGGCCAGCTTTTTCCCCGCTTCACGGGTTGGGTGTAGTCATGTAATGTGTGCATAACGTGAAATCTAGCAGTGTGAATGAAGAGCCGTGAAAAGAGCCTCTTGCTAGTTCATTCGCTATAACACAAGCTTTTGTTAGATAGATTATAGATAGATACAGCCGATTGCACTGAAATATTCTGATTTCACCAAATATCCAAAATTACCAAATACCCAAATTTTCACAATGCCGACTTTAAACCATGCGTATGGTGGCACAAAATGTCTTGTTCACGAAAACAAATTCTCGTGCAAATTCCTGTGCCCCAAATATTGTGAAAATGCAAATGATATGGTATATGCAAACTAATATATGGATATAGTTGGTGGAATCTCGGTAAAAAAATTGTAACACAAAGCAAAGCCGTGAAAAAAGGTCGGAAAGTTGAAATCTGACTCTGGCATTTTTCATTTCAAGGGGGGAGGGGGGGGGGAATACAGGATCTTGTCGCAGACTCTACTTTCCCCCTCCTCTTTCTCCCCCTTACCCCCCTTATTTTGCGCTGTACCAAATTTGGTTATGAAATCTCAATGAATGGTTTACCATTCATATCAGAAGTACAGCCAGCCTCAACTGACTGTATAGAAGGCGTATACAATACCATTAGGGAAAGTTCGAATGAGATATAAGCCGGATAAATAATTTGATAATGCTCCCCTGTGATGTTCCCACTAGGGTTTGTAACCACCCGCCCATTGATTTCATCTCTCTCCCTTCCCTCCTTCCCACCCTCTCCAACGAGAGCGCGTGACATGACCACGCAAACACAAGAGCGCGTGACATGCACAAAGCTGGATCCGCTCTTGTAACTGCTGCCTACAAAAACACGAAATGCAATCGAAACATTGTATTGTTTTGCAGCTAGGTATGTTTTTAATGCATTTCCTGTATTAAGTGGTCAAAAGCCATTCGATTAATGCAAGAATCGTTATTATTCCATCATGTCTGGAAGCTGACCGCCGAACAGTTAATTGGTAATTGTGACCTTGTATTACAACAATTGAAGAGGGCAACTTAGAAGGAAGAAAACTTAGTAAGAATCGATTTTCTAGCAATGGGATTAAAGGGTAAGTTCATTCAACTCTTTTAAGTTATGTTTATTGTTAAAAACTGCTGGTTCAATAGGTTTCTGCTCGATATTTTGCACTATTGTCGAAGAGTAAGACTTGAATTGACTGTTTACAAATTCATGTTGTCATTTCGTCGAAATTCACACCGCTCGTGTGAAGCACTGAGAAGATAACCCAAAGTAATTCTCATATATGTTTAGGTCAATGCTAACTTGTATCAAAAACGAAGCTTCAATGGATTCTGAATTATACCACCTATAAAATTTATTTTTCAAAAAAGTGCCCTGAAATAAGGTTTTCAAATTAGCAAACTATACAGCGTATTTAAGTGGGCTCTCAGGATCTTGAGAATAAAGCTATAATCTACATATTGCACTCAAACAGTTGATCAATACTTTAATTTCTAAACAAATATCCGAATTCGAAAAATGCGAAGCTCCTTTAGCGTTTGTACAGGGCAAGGTTAGAGAGACCGGTAAAATCACTCTTATTTCAGGCTCTCTCGGACTCACGCCGGCCCTAACAGTTTTTATTTTTTTTCTCAAAGTTAAATACATTTTTGAACAAAAAAATCCCAGCAAGTTTACTAACTGACCAAAGCTTTTCTTTGAACGAAATATGAAGAATTTTTTTTTTAAATCTTTTTCCGCGATATTCTGATTTCGCTCGATATTAGTGGACAGTTGCTCTTAATACTCAGACAGTCAGTACAAGGAGAAAGTTGATTCGAGTCAAGGTCACCTTTCCTGGCACAAAACAGTCTGTACCTCAGCTCGACACTTCACATCCTCAGTGACAGGGTTGGAACTGTACATCAGCCAGGTAAATTTCTGGAAATGACAGAAAAGCTCCTCAGAGAGTTCCGATTGCACTGCGATTCCGATTGCACTCCGAGTGCAGCCTTGTTCGTTTTTCTTAACGAACCGTCTGACGTTGCCAGTGACCATGCCAGTGGTCCAAGAGGATGGGCTAAAACATCCCTCATCTTTAGGCTTCTGATATCAGCTATCACGATCATTTGCCCAAATAAGATGCGATCTGCTTTCAAGATGATGTCTTTACTACTTTCTTTGCGAACTTTCATCTTCTTGTCAAGCTCGCTGAACGTTTTTAACTTCTGTTTTGTCGTCTTATCGTGAACGTTATGTTCGGGTGGACAACTTTCAAGTCTCTGGGCGCAGACATGGTCTTGTTGTTCACTGCAAAATGGGTCGATCCAATTACTCTCCAACATTTCCAACAGTGACTTCACATCTTCTTCATCCTTACCTATTCTCGTACTTTGTAGATCTGCATGGTTAAAGTTGGACTCCAAATCCAACATGTCTCTCAGTTGTCTAAGAAATATGCTCTTGCACTCTGCAACCATGTAGTATCTGCTGACTGCTCCCGGCTTCAAACTGAATCCCTTTGTCCCTCCTGGTGTTCGAGTGTCTTTATATTGACAGTTTCTTCACATGCCTGATCAACCGGAATTCTTCCAAATGGGTTTTCTGCACCAATCTGAACCTAAAAAAAACAGACATAACATACTAGTAAACATCAGGATGTTCTTGGTCGAGGTACGACATCTCCGCGATACGACATCTCCGCGATGTAGGTTGACAAGTATCTTGCGTAGTTCAGATTATAATATGCAAAGCACCAGGGTATCATTGATCTGATCAATGACAAATGTAAATTCCAATCTCCCTCTCTGGAACCTCTCGGAAGCCCAATCTCCACCATGTCGATGTACGACATCCAGAAGTCTGAAAGGTTCCCTTCTCACAACGAAGGTAATCTAGGTAGACGTCAAATAGCTCGTCAAAGCAAAAAAATTAAGGGCCTTCCAACACTTCTTCCAATTCCTTCTTACAAACGTTGTTGCGAAGGCCCTATAAATCGTTAACCACATCTTCTACGAGTTGTATCTTGTATCCATGGCAAACTTGCAACCACGATTGGAAGCCTTTCCACGCAAGGCGGAGAAGTACTTCGTACATCAGCTTATGAAATCGGACAGCTCGATTATATCGACGGCCGCCGGTCTAGGACCCCGGAAACAGAACCTTCAGTAATTACTCCAGATTCTATACAAAGGTCTCTCAATCCAGCATCTTGGAAGCGCTTTCCAATAATGGAGAGTAATGTGTATATCAGTTGTATGGAACACACCCATCCTAGGAACAATGTCCCGAAACTGACCACTCCTCTTCCAGATGACTTCTGCAGCATTTGCATAAATGGCCTGGTCAAAAACAACAAGGTACTCTTTAGAGCTAATGCATCTTTTATCTTGATCGACTGCAGCAATACCTCATAAACGGTCAATAGATTAGTTGCTGGTGCATCAATTGAAGGAAGGTATCCCACGTTATCTTGGGACACAGTCACATCATCACGACTGGAAATATTACACCCTGTCCAACCGCTAACCTTCTGATTTTCGGCTGCATGTAGACGGTTCAACACCCACAGCAGATCCTTCTTCCAAGCATTTTGTACTAGTCTGCAGATAATAATAATAATAATAATCTTATATAATGATATCTGATTTATATAGCGCTTATTCATTAAACTGCCCTAAGCGCTTTACGATACATTTTCCAATAACAGTGATAATAGTTAAAAATTGATAAAATAGAAAGATATGAATATACAAATCAATGTAAAAATATAAAAATGTAAAAAATCAATTGTATGCTAATTTAAAAAGATAAGTTTTTAACTTAGACTTAAAAGCAGCAACGTTGGAAGATGTTACCTCTACATATTTTCGCGCAGGAGGTCCAACACGGGCACCAGCATTATATACTGGGAGCAATGACGGAGGCAGCTCTACACTTCTTTTTCTTCCTTTCACGACAACACGATTGGGTGGGAGTTGTGGACCAAACACTTTTGCCTGTACAGCAATTCCGTTTACCCTGTGAGAGGTGCCACCACCGGAAAGCGTCTCCTCTAACCTGTCGATATTATCCCAAGCCAATGTTGTGCTGACAAAGGGCTAGATATTTTCTGGAAGTGGAACACTCCCATCTGATGCCCTAGCCATCTTCTGTAAGTACAAGGCTGTGTCCATCTCTTCGATCTGCGAGTAGGAAAGCCCATGGCCGCAGCGATTTATGATTTGTATCAGCTCTACGTTGTTGGTTAGAGACTTAATTGCGTAAGGCAGTAAGATGTGCTTTGGGGGTTTCTGCTTCCCATAGCTTACGCCATACGCATTGTCTTGGCCAAAGGAATTGCTGAGACGTTTAACCCTAGGAGATGCGTCTTGCTGCGTGTCTAGATTACCAGTCGGGAGTGTACGAAAGAACACTCTTAGACAGTCGTGGATATCGACAGAACTTTCTTGCAGCTCTGATGGCTTTGGGAGCCATCAAGTGCTTGTCTCATGATCTTTTATGCTCTCTCGCAAATGCAGAGGGACCTCTTTGATAACATGACTGGAATCCCGTGATTTATCCGACAGTTCTTGCCTATCCCAAAGTTCCATATTTTCTCTTGCAAGTTGTAATCTTGATAGGTTGTCTGGGATGACAATAAGCTGCCTCTTGTCATCTTGCAGCTGTTCAAAATGAAGTAAATCTCCAAACTCGGTCTCCAGCCTCTGTCGAATATGTTTTTTGGTGGAGTCTTTAACACCTTGTACGCCTAATAGCCTCATATTTGATACCATTCTTTCACTTAAATAGGTCATCTTTGTTACCTTGGGATTTTCAAGTAAATCGGTTCTGATATAAGTGAAGAGCATATCATAGGCCGCGGTCTCAAGTCTGGGATACTCTAACTCGGCATCACTGCTGTTGTCTGTGCTTCTTTTACCCGGGTTGCCGTCTTTTATTCGTGTGTAGTTTCTATAGCATGATCTATGGTAATGTGTTTCAGCAGTCAACAGTTCCCGCGTTACCATAGCAATTATTATATCGTCTTGCTTCTCAATTGCTGTATTTCTAATTCTTTCATCAGCACGTCGATCGACGCATTTTACTAACGTTTCTCGAGATTGTTTTCCTTTAGGATATTTGTCGGTTTTATTGCCAAACATGCAGATTGTAAACCCGGCTATTATTTGAGCTCGGTGTTTGTCTTGCTGAAGCCCTTAAACTTCTGTCTGAATCACTTGGAGACTCGCCAGTTTCAGATTGCTCACTGAGTCGATCTAAGAACGTTTTCATGGTAAAAATGCTGCGACACTTACGATGATATGCAATAATTCTTGGGATTTCGGAGTCACCTGTAGCAGCTGCGATGTCAAGAAGCGGTTTTTGATCTCTAATTTGTGCTGCCTTCACCAATGTTCGCCATGATTCAATGTAGACAAGCCCTGACAGCCAAGGTCGTTTGTGCAATCTATTATGCATTCTGACGTGCTTATATCTGTTCGGAAGCGCTTTGTAATATTATTGTGCACATTTTTGTCAGGTTCATTTCGAAAAAAAAAAAAGACTTAAAAGACCAGCAAGTTTATCATAGAAATGTCCTAAATCAATAATTTGTATAAACAAAACTACTATATTACACAAATTTTGCATATTAAATACCGAAATAATAAGAATTACAACATTCATAACACACTGACTTCTCTGTAAAATGACGGT
This sequence comes from Actinernus sp. WN-2022, assembly GCA_030867875.1. Taxonomy (NCBI): domain Eukaryota; kingdom Metazoa; phylum Cnidaria; class Anthozoa; order Actiniaria; family Actinernidae; genus Actinernus; species Actinernus sp. WN-2022. The sequence continues at coordinate 4,044,979 of JAOWCC010001634.1, forward strand.
AATAAACAGACCTGTAAATTAATCATAGAAATGTTCTAAATTAATAATTTGTATAAACTATAAACAAAACTGGACTATTTTACATAAATTTTGCCTATCAAATATCAAAATAATAAGAAATGAAACATGATTAATAGCAATGAGTAAAACATATTAACCTGACAATTGGATACCCACAATGCATTGTGCTTTCCCACAATTCCATTTTCATTGCTTTACATAATTATACAACCTAGTCAAGTGGGTCAGGACGTCGAGATGCTTAGGTGTTACTATTGACAATAAACTAAAGTGGTCTGATCACGTTGAAGATGTCCTAAAGAGCTTCTCGTGTAAACTGAATCTTTTAAAATCGTTGCGTTTCTTACCCAAGCCGATGCTAACTGATTTTTATCAAAAGATCATCATACCCTCTGTAACTTACGGAATCATAGTTTGGGGTAATTGTAACATTTCCCTTTTTGATAGCCTTGAAAAAATACATGCAAGAGCTGCGAAAATCGTATATGGCCTGGACTGGTCAATGAACAGCAGTGACGCATTAGCTAATGCAGGATGGCATCCAATTATGTGGACATACAAGTATAAGATAGCATGTCTCGTCCACAGTAGTTACCATAACAATGTACCAGAGCAAATCAGCAGTATGTTTAAAAAGCGCAATATCAGCGCATATGCTCTCAGGGGTCGCCATAAATTAGAATTACCAGCACCAAAAACGGATGTAATGTCATAGCTTACAGGGGAGCGATCCTCTGGAATAAGTTACCTGTAAGTATCATAGAACTTTCTCATAATCATTTTGCGCGTCAACTCAAGAAGAACAACCTATTAATTTACGCTTTTCCAGCAATTAAGCATTAGTGAGAGAGACGCTGCACTTGATCCGTAACATTTTATATTATCTTACATCCTAGATTGCGTCCAAAATTTCTGACTTGGTTATAGTTTCTAATGCCTTACGGACAAGAGCAGCGACTCTGTCTCTATTGGCGAAAGTTATATTATATACATCCTTTCTAAAACGTTTCTTAATTCTGAAATTTGTACATATGTGTACAAATACCATGTGTGAACTGCCTGTGTGTGTTGTATATGTATATGTATATATCATTTTTAATTGTATTTCTTTCATACACGACCACATCAGCAATTGTGCTGCGTTTAAACAAATCGTGTTTAAATAAAGGTTTTTGTATTGTATTGTATACCAAATTAAATATGGTAAAAAATCAAATAACGCTGCTAAGGCTAACCCACAAGCGATATAAAGAACTGCCATATAAACCTCTTTTTGTTAAAACAATTATAAGATATTTGGCACACTTTTAAAATCACAATACAAATATACTGCACGAGACTGCCCACGAGATGGTCACTGACCCTCTGCAGAAGAAATAAAACATAACCTGCCATTTCGATGGCTCTTTTATAAAGACTGTCATAATATGGAACCCAATGCAACAGATCTTAAATTTAAGGAATTTGTTTCGAAAGATGAAAAACTCCGAAATATCCATATTTTCTGTTTTACCACAGGGTACCCAAAACTACTTTCGGTTTACATAAATATTGTAAATTCGCGATAATATAAGAAATTCATAGAAAAAAACTGGCCAAGTTTAGTTATAATACTTAGTTTAATGTAGCTTTACTGTTTACAATTGGAAATTTGTATTTATTGGTTAATTATAATATTTTATTTCTGCTTTATCTTAAATTTTCAGCTCTTTATGAAAATGACGTCATTGTCACGTGAGTGACGTGACCCCAATGAGGAATATTAATAAAAAAATATGCATGCAATAAAGCCTATTGTGAAACCAACTGCTTGCGACTATAACAACATCATTACATTAAAAGTCAAAAGAGATATGAATAAATAAAGAATTCATGGTATATATCAGCTCATTATGCATAAAGTTTCGAATTTAAGGTCACGTGACACCCTTAAGCTACAAATATGACAAGGCTATCATATATTTTCTTGATCTGCAGGTCAATAGCTTTCAGAAAATGTATGATAGCATTTGCCCCTTCGAGTGGTACTAAAAAGTGCCTCGGCTCATGGACTAGCAGTGAACAAAGGTTTCTACGACACTCTAGTAGTCTTATTGAAGAAATGGACCTAACTATGTCAATAAGAGGAGAAAATGGAGCGGTAATTTAGTGGATAGTTCGAAAACCCAGGATTTGATTTGGAAAATGTTTGCATCGTAGCCGAGAACATGGACGCCGGCTACAATATTTCAATTCACTGAAATCTACAGGTTAGTCATTTTCGAACGAAAGAAACTATTAAAGAAAGTAGGCTGTCTAAGTTAAGCCGGCTAAATACTTGATATCTGAATACGTGGCTGCAAGAGAAACGTTTTCGAGTTAAAATGTACACTCATACTGATGCAATTGAGCTCGCAAGGTGGATTCGCTTTGTTTTTGTTTTCATGCCATCAACTTCACTGACCGAACGCCAAAAGTAAATTATTCGTAATTATTTGCAAAGTTCTCTACTTAGATATTAAAAGTCCTGTTTTCATTCATTGTCTATTGAAATGACATTTCATTGTGGAGATATTTACCGAAAATTTATTTTATTAATCCGGATTATTTGACTTTATGAAATTGTTATTGTCATCACAACTATTTCAATTGAAATGCACTGCTGACAGTGCACTCAGTTTGAATATTAAAATGTTAGAGACTGTTTGAACTTTATCGGCAAATACAGTCACTTTCTGACTGTACGATGAACTCAAAATGTATTGAGTAGTATTATTATTAGTATTGTATTTCTCGTTCATCGTACAGTCAGCCGGTGCCTGTATTTGCCGATAAAGCACTCACATCAGTCTCTAATCCTATCATTATTTTAAAATATCACAAAGCCATATATTTATCTGTGTCGTCTTCCTTCAGCAGTTACCAAGTACGTCGGTACGGTCATTTCACTGATAAGGCCAGTCAAAACTGATATATCAGGGGAAAATACAGGCAGTGAAATACTTCAACTAGGTGAAATATCTCAAAATACGGAAGGTCGATCGTGGGCTCGAATCCCAGCCGGGGGGGGGGGGGGGGGGGGGGGGGTAGTAAGTAAGTAGTAAGTAGTTCAAGGCTTTATTTATACACGGTTAAAACATCAGGCCTTCAATTACATTATAAAAAGTAGGAATAGTTGAAATATCTAATCAGTACAATGTCAATATCTAATAATAAAGAATAACGCACCTAAATAATATCTAACTATTACATCTATACAATATCTGACTATAATTATCTAACTAATATTAACTATGAATAAAAAACAAATGAATAAAATAGAGATGCCTGCTTTCCATGAATGCCGTGTGTATAATGAAATTTATTAATTGTTAAAGAAATCGCTGCAGCGAGATTTAAAACAAGTGAGGAGTTTGCTTGCCGCAGCTCGACAGGTACTCACTCCCGCCGCCCGCCGCCCGCCCCGCCGCCGCCCGCCCGCCATGAGGAGCCGCATCGCCCGATTTTTTGACCCAGCGTGAATTCATGGTTGCTAGAGACGCTCTGGTAATCTGACTTAGTAAAACACCTACATGTGTCAGCACCGGTAATTTGCTTGTCATATTACTGTTGAAAAAAACAGCCACCACCATTAGTTTGCCTTGTCATGTTAAAATTCAGAAAAATGATTACTGAATTGTGGCGGAACTTTAAAGAACTTTATTTTTCTTTTGGTATTCGGCCGTGCATGTGATTTGAAAGAACAGTATATTGCGTGTCAACTTGCTCCTCAATCAGATTTTTGAACAATTTAATTTGCGCCCGGCGGTTGAGAGCCAATATTAATAGCACTACTGTATATATGTGATTCCGTATGTGATTCCCTGGTCCGCTCTATAACGACTGTATTTATTCCTGAGCCTTCAGAACTTGATGGGCACGGTCGTTCCTCAAATAATCATGCGTCTTTTCATCAGAAATTATCAATAACTAACGGCGGAGCTTGCTTGTTGATCTAGAGGCGCGGCGTCCGGCCTCGCGAGTCTAAACGGAAAGTTTACCCTCGACTCTCAAACTAGTGCCGATTATTACTCATTTGTGCTTTACCTACAATTGCTAACATGTCCTCAAAGAAGCCATAAGAGAAGCATTTACTCCTTTAAACGAAATAAACCCGGGGTTGGGCGGAAATCATTGTTATGGTCGCTTTGTTGTAAACCGAATTCAATATATATTTCACTATGCCGCTTGCAAGGAGCCAAAGTTGGCCCTAGGTTCAAGCGACCGAGTAACTGAACTTTATACTAAAAGGCAAATCGCCTTTTTGTATTGCTAGTATAAAATTATACTATACCGATAAGAGGTTACAAACGACTCCATCCCACTCCCCAAAATCGAATTACGATTTTGACATTTTGTGGTTTCAGTGTTGTCACCACTTTATTTAATATAACCAGTAAACACTTTCGAAGGTATAATTCCTGTGGAGAGATGAAATTGGAGGCAGAAATTATATGCCCAAACTTCAAGGATATTTGCATGCGATCCGCATGGAGGACGCGAACGCTGAGACCATTCTACTTAACTAGGGTTTTAGGAGCTTCACTTGACAAACGTAAGAAGTGGTACGCTCTGTCAAACAGCCGTTGTGATTGTAAAGTGAAAAGATTTGTTAAGAACAAGGCTTTTGAACGGTTCTCAAGTGAAAGTATCAGATTTGTGGCGGGAAAATGGTGAATGCGCTCCATTCGAATGGTTCTGGCGGAAAGAAGAAACGCCGAAGAAGTGGGCTGCATGTACGCTATTACTCTGTTTGGACTCTTTTGTGGGCTTGCTAAAGCAGCAGCAGTCTTCAGTTGAGAGATCATATCAAGGATTTTTGGCCTCTGATCAGAGTTCAAGCAAGTAATTGACGCGATGAACTCCTTCGACCTCACGCGGTCCGCTGTGATCGGTCTCACGAAAAAGGTAACCCTGAAGACTCGTCGCATTCAAGTATTAGGAAACAAGCTGTCGTTTTAACTGGGAGAAGGTAAAGGAAACGAAAGCAACTATCGCTGCTAGTGTGTTACAATTTATTTTGTTTGAAGTTATTTAATTTATTATTAAGTGATTACGTCGGTGTTGATTTAAAACCGGCCTGTTGAATAAACCATTCGGGATTATAATTTTTTCCACAATCATTCAAATTTACTTATAATCTTTTTAATTTCCTCTCAAACTCTCACAATCATGTACATGTAAATGTACTGTCATGCATAGATCGATATGTGTCATTGCATGTGTATCTCTATTTTGTGTTTGTGTTTTTATATATTTCTGTTGTAGATTGCAGATCGAGCCTTCATTTTCTACCAAACAGATATAGGATGTCAGGTGATGGTTCAGGAAGCTGTGGTGTTGGAGTTATACTTGCTGCAAGATAAATGATTATTCAGGGCTCTCTGGCTGTCAACAATCTAACATAGAAATACAAGGAGAAGCACCTACTTCGCAAGCAGCTTATGCTAGATTAGAAGTTAATTTGCAAGTGGGGATAAATCTTACAAATAACAGGCAAACCAAGAAAGAACCTCCTTACTGCCTGTTTATCAGTGTCTGTTGTTTTCATGGGTAAACCGTTACCTGAATTCATGCGGGGTAATCATTTACCTGAATTCCACAGCTGAACTGCCTGGAACAGAACCCCCGGCCCCTTACTGCCTGTTTAGATTTCTGTTGTTTTCTTGGGTAATCCGTTACCTGAATTCCACAGCTGAACAGGGGCAGAAATTAGCCATCCCCCTTACTGCCTGTTTATGTCTGTTGTTTTCTTGGGTAATCCGTTACCTGAATTCAACAGCTGAACAGGGGCAGAAATTAGCCACCCCTTTACTGCCTGTTTATGTCTGTTGTTTTCTTGGGTAATCCGTTACCTGAATTTCACAGCTGAACAGGGGCAGAAATTAGCCATCCCCCTTACTGCCTGTTTATGTCTGTTGTTTTCTTGGGTAATCCGTTACCTGAATTCCACAGCTGAACAGGGTCAGAAATTAGCCATCCCCCTTACTGCCTGTTTATGCGGTCTGTTGTTTTCTTGGGTAATCCGTTACCTGAATTCCACAGCTGAACACGGTCAGAAATTAGCCATCCCCCTTACTGCCTGTTTATGTCTGTTGTTTTCTTGGGTAATCCGTTACCTGAATTCAACAGCTGAACAGGGGCAGAAATTAGCCACCACCCTTACTGCCTCATTGTTTATGTCTGTTGTTTTCATGGGTAATCCGTTACCTGAATTCAACAGCTGAACACGCAGGAGCAGAACTCACCTTACTGCATGCCTGTTTATATTTCTGTTGTTTCTTGGGTAATCCATTACCTGAATTCAACAGCTGAACTGGGACAGAACCCCCGGCCTCTCACTGCCTGTTTATATTTCTGTTGTTTTCTTGGGTAATCCGTTACCTGAATTCAACAGCTGAACATGGGCAGAACTCCCCTTGATGCATGCCTGTTTATATTTATTTTACTTTCTTGGGTAATCCGTAAGCTGAATTCAACAGCTTACTGCCTACCCTTACTGCCTGAAGAGTTCGTAAATAATAACGAAGGCCTCGATGACGAAAGGTTGAGAAAAGAAGTACTACAGGAGGCTTCAGTGATAACCCGCCTTGGAGACCACCCTCTTCTTTTTGGAGTTCAAACTGTCAAGCAACCCAAAATTATCGTTCAATTTCATGGGAAAAAGCGAAGTGTCACTCTTTCGAAAGCCGCTCGAGCGAATAGCCTTAGCAATGAAGAATGTTTAAGCTGCACTGGGCCAAGAAGCGTTGCGAGTGACGTTTTTTTCCTTCGAAGAGAAGGGCGAAGAGTTGCCCTCTTCACAGTAATCCCAGAAGCCGAGGCCAGCCCGTAAACAACTACTTAGTTAGTTGTTGTAGTTAATATCACAACAAGGTGACGAAATTTTCGTTAGCATGAACGAAACAAAAACCACGGTTTTATCGACATTGAACCCAGTAAGCGTTCGTTTTCAGTGCATGCGCTCATAATTGACTGTCGATGCACGTAAACTTATGACTTTCAACAAAGAAAAATGATTCTGGTGTAATTGATGTCTGTGTTTATTAGCAGCGAGAATGAATTCATAAAGCTTTCTTGTGATTAAATAGAAACAAGTAATTTACTATCACGGTTGAACGTTTGAAGAAAAGAGGAACGACAAGATGAACGCGTGAAATGGAACCGTATAATCCATATATGCGCTTTTAAGTAGCTGGAAATCGTTTTTGTTTTCTCAGAAATATATCGGCCGTGTCCTTCCCTGCTAGCAGAATCTCTATTACGGCTGGCCTTCCATATACTGCGTAAGCCGTCGCAAACAGTTTCGATGTATTAATTGTTTTCGACTGATTGCGACGGCTTTACGTCGGACGCGTTAATGCGAGAGGAAGTTTGGAGTTGAAATCTTTGAACTTAACTGACTGTGTCAAAATACGGTAGTTATGTTTATCAATTCTGTTGATATTTCTGTAGTCAGTTGTGTTTAAAGGTCTTTATTTAAAGTCTTCAAATACTCTAACCGTACCGACGTCCTTATAATGCCGTTACTGCCGACTGACAGAAACTAAAAAAATAAAAAACTGGCCTGAGAATATCAAACGCTTGCCAGTCGCAGGCTAAGTTACACTAAGTGCATTGAGTTATATCAATGAGCTTTACATTTTGTACAGCTAGGGTACTTGCATGTTCAACTTGACAAACATATTTCAGTCATCCACGTGCGACCCTTTTACAGCCGAGTAGTTCTGAGTCCCTTCTGAGTCTTGTATTATTTCCAGTTAGATGATTATTTAGGTCATTTTATATATAGTTATTTTAAAGGTTTTCACGGATAGGTTTGCAAGATAATTTCGTTCTGGTCTCGTTTTTTTTCTAGGGAGAAAGCGAGCCGCGAAGCGGTAAGGAGAGAATCATAAATCTACACACGTGTATGTGTTAACTGATACTAAGGGGAAAAAGTGGTGTTAAACTGAGGTGATGAAATGTTGCGTGTCACATTATTGGGACTCCAAGGGAGCACTCTGTCAACCCTGTTATTGTCTTTAAGCTTCCCTGTGGCTGGAACGTGGTCATTTCAGATGACCACGTTAGCGGTATCTAAGGCCTGCGGCTCCTCATAGCTATTCCAAAGCACCGCACCACTATAACTGAAGCTGTTCTTTAGAAAATTGGTGCGGGGCAGAGGAATAGCTAGTTTGCCCTCGGTGTCCCTTAGAGAATAACTCGAAACGCTACTACGGTCAGCGAACTTTGAACAAAGATATTCAGGCGCTAGGCCATTTAGCGTACAGCACGACTTTGTAGCTTTTGAAGTTTAGTGGCAAGAGTTTTATTGCAATTTCCCCCAAACGAATTTCCCCCAAATGACGCTACGGTAGTCGAAATGGGGCTGCATTAAAACATTATAGATACACAAGAGTATTTCAAAAGGTACAAAACACTCATTCCCAGTTAACCATTAAGCAAATTGGTTTAACAAAATCGATGAAAATTAAGTTACATTAATAATGTTTTCGATATCACCACGAAAAGCTTTAAATACTCAAGGATAATCCTTGAAAAAATTGGCATGTAATCCATAAAACTTGCGAAGGTATCATTATTTTGATATTTTCACCCTGGGATAAGAATAATCGAGTATGTTTAACCTATTATTGTCATAAAAAATCATTTTGTCATTTAAATGGATCCATGTCTGAATTTATGATATGGGGCATCCAGAGACGACATACATGTATATAAGTACTTTTCTTCAAAAATACATAATACAACTAAATTTCTGCTTTGTATAACAGACTTTAAGTTTCATTTAATTTTTAAAATGTACTTTAAAAAAAAATATAAACACTGTAATAATTGTTCTTTGGGTAAGCATGGTATGTATGATAACATTAGTTGATTTTATCAAGACGTAAATGTACATTAAAGAACTAGTGTCAGTTATTCACCGTCAGTTAGGGCTAAATAGCAGATTTATTTCGGTATATCTTGGTAACGGTTTTGATAACGGAGGTTATGACACTATGAGTATTTTGACGTCCTGCCTCCATTGGCTGTATAATCGTGTCTGTACAAGCAGTGATCTATTTGTAATATCAAACATACAAAACAGTGTTCTCACGGTAAATTAAGTTAATAAAACATTTATTTTGATTTTATAAATGACAAATTAGCATATCAAGAGTATCAAGCAATTAATTAAAACATTAAGAATCATGTTTTTTTGCGTAATAAGTTAAGGATTTACACAATCTTACCGGTTACCTTGTTTTCTAGACGCTGGAATGTATCCTGAATAGCTCGACTTGAGTAATTTTCCAATAATTATGGAGTTCATGCCATATTTTGGTAACTGTTTTGGTAACGGAGGTTATGCATGTCTAACGCTATAATAATTTTACTGTTTTCTCTTTATATATATAGTAGTGCTAATCAATACCATATTCAATTTCTGATATACAAAATATATATACTCTATTTCGCCATATAAAGGCGAACACAGTGGCCTAGCTCTACCGACACAAATACTCTGCTGGCATGCAGACTAGCTTTCCCTCCGCCTCTGGCGGGCTCTAGCGATCCCAAGTATGACACAACTGGATGTAGGAGGTTACCATAGCGTGGCACACGCCCGTGGGGCTTAATCCTGCTGCCTTCCTCGGTGTCGCGTTGGCCTTACTTCGTGGTCATGTTTTGGGTATGCGCTCTTCCGCAGGCGGGTTCCTATAGCTGGCGGCGCTCATGCGCTCTCTGCCTCAGTCTGTAGCTTCTTCTGTAACTTCCAGATTCTTCGCTGGGGACTATTGTTGTTGTCTTCAAGTATTTTGTATCTTTTTGTGCGCCTTTGCAATTTCCCTGCTTATTCTCTTTATGCTGCTAGATCTCTTATTTGGCAGTTGAAAGTTCCGTTTTTACTACAGGCGTTTGTTTTTCATTAAGATCTGACGGAGCGGGGTCTGGGTGGTTTCAGTGATATGATTAGCTGTTGCGGCTTTCCATTTATTCCGGAATCGGCGGGCCGTTTCCCTGTTTAATTGTTGCCGTTTAAGTTTGGCACTGTCATCTAAGAGTAGTGTTGGAATACATGCCTGTCTCTTGCGTTTGTTTGCATATTAGGGAAGATTTGAACTCTAGCACCAAAGAAAATGAAATACTCTGGGTGGAAATAGAAAACAATTTAAATAAGAACATTCTTTGTGGTGTTGTCTATAGACACCCCAGCTCTGATTTAGAAGTATTCCTAAATAATATTTATCCTTTAATTGAAACAACAAATAAAGAGAATAAAGAATGTATTATATTAGGTGATTTTAATATAAACTTACTAAATTACGAATCTCACATTAAAACTGAAGAATTTATAAATACTATGAATTCATATTTCTTCGAACCACATATTCTTAAACCTACTAGGGTTACTAACCATTCTGCCACTCTTATTGACAATATTTTCTTTAATTCAATTGATTATCAGACTATTATATGATTTATCAGACCACCTACCTATTTTTTTATTGATTAATCAACTAAACACAACTACATCAAAGGATAAAATATATAAAAGAGATCATTCAAACCTTGATGAAGAATCTCTCTTAAATGATTATACACGTATTGATTGGCTTGATGTATTTTATGGATCAACAAATATAAACCAAATATTTGAATTATTCTTCTCAAAAACTACAGAAATTATTGATAAGTATGCGCCTGTTAAACAACTATCAAGAAAAGAGAAAAAGTTCTACTTAAAACCATGGATAACTCCAGGTCTAAAAGCTTCAATTAATACCAAAAATAAATTATTTAGACATTACATCAAGACTAGAAGTAACTGGAGTCATTCCAAATATAAATTATACAGAAATAAGCTGAGCCAACTGCTCAAATTAAGCAAGAAACGATACTATCAGGAATACTTCTCTGTTAACCAATCTAATACAAACAATATTTGGAAGGGCATAAGACAATTAATCAGCTTGAAATCTAAAGTTAAATTCAGACCTAACAAAAATATAAAAGATAAACAAGAAATTACTGACGTCAAACAAATAGCAAATGAATTTAATGAATATTTTGCTAATGTTGGGAAAAACTTAGCAGCTGCTATCCCACGTTATAACTCGTCTTTTAGAACGTACTTAGATCAACCTCAATCTTCAAGTTTTTTTCTGTCCTATTTCTGCACTTGAAATTGAGAACATTATCTCTAGTCTAAATAGCAGCAAAGCAATGGGACCATACAGTATTCCTGTTCCTTTGCTGAAAATATTGAAATCTGTAATATCATATCCATTGGAACTTCTATTTAATTATTCAATTACTTCGGCCACTGTTCCTGATCAGCTGAAAATTGCAAAAATAATTCCTATTCATAAAAAGGTTCTTTTTTACTTACATCTAACTACAGACCCATATCTCCTTTCCATTTTTAAAATAATTCTAGAGAGACTGATATATATTAGATTAATAGATTTTCTTAAAAAAATATCTGTTATTTACGATAATCAGTTTGGCTTTAGGTCTAACCATTCTACCATTCATGCACTTATATTGCTCATTGATAAAATACATATCAAACAATTGTTGTCGTTCAGAGTAATATTTGGGCCTGACCAGATGCTAGTGAGTCATACGCTCATCCTTTTCAAATTGCGCTATCGATTTTTTTAATCGCACTTCTTGTAGCCTACGTTGTATCCGCCTCTCTTCTGCCGGCTCGCTACACTTCCTGAACGTGTTCTAGTATTCGACGATCCGTCCTGCTTTCCAAATATGGAATATATTGACCATATATGGAATATCACAGGGAGCTTTCAGGAACGACACTTTTCTCAATAAATTGTTTGATATGCAGAGAACTATTGACTCTGCCACTTATTCATGTGGCATATTTATAGATTTATGTAAAGCATTTGACACTGTCGATCATGACATTTTATTGAGCAAGCTAGAATATTATGGTGTAAGAGGAATTACGCATGATTGGTTTGTTTCATACCTAAAAAATAGGAAACAGTTTGTCTCAATAGGCGATACTGACTCAGATTACCAACAAACAGTCTGTGGAGTGCTACACGATCAGTTCTAGGGCCGCTATTATTTTTACTATATATTAATGACATACATAAATGCTCAAAGATCTTAGAGTTTCACTTATTTGCAGATGACACAAATTTATTTATGAGTGATAGAAACATTCACACTCTAGAATCTAAATTTAATATAGAACTAGGAAAAGTCAATATTTGGTTAAATGCCAATAAATTATCCTTAAATATCGAAAAGACAATTTTGTTCTTTTTCATCCTCCACAGAAAAAAAAATTGCATCAAATGAATCTAAACATATCCAATAAAACTATTAAACAAGACTCGCATGTTAAATATTTAGGCCTTATAATTGACTCAAATCTAAGCTGGAAAAACCATGTTCACGAAATAAGTAAAAAAAATTCCAGAGGGATTGGTATTCTTGCTAAAGTGAGACATTTCGTGAATATGGAAATTTTATGCCAACTTTACTACCCTCATTTATCCATTTATCACATACAGCTTATTAGCCTGGGGTAATAGTTACTATTCAACAGTCAAACCTATTATTACATTACAAAAGAAGGCATTAAGAATAATGACTTTTTCAAAGAATTTCAACTTCTTAAATGCACAGACCTTATAGTATTCCATAACGCACTTTTCATGTATCAATTTCATCATAATTTGTTACCTGTTGTGTTTGATAATTTTTTCGAAAGTGTAGCGTCAAAACATCAATACAACACCAGACTTGCATCAAGATCAACTTACTATATAAATAGAGTTCGGACAAACTATGGGAAATTTAACCTCCGCAATAAAGGGGCAATTATTTGGAACGAGCTTGATGAAAGCCTTAAAACTCTGTCATTAATATCATTTGAGCGAAAGCTTAAATCTAGTCTCATGGAGTCTTATCAGTAACAACTTCATTAGTTACATCTGTCACTATTACATAATACAACTATTATGTACTTACTTTAAACCTATTGTTTTCTACATTAATTAAGTGTTCTATATTGCTGTAATCTGTATCGTAGTGTATATATATATATATACACTACGATACAGATTACAGCAATATAGAACACTTAATTAATGTAGAAAACAATATATATATATATTAGTTTTCATCTTTAAAACCCTACAAAAACATTGTTACTTAACTTGAAATGTTACTCAGCTCGTTTAACTTTAGTTATTCTGAGTAACTATTACCATAATTTAGTGAGATCTATGTATTTATGTAAATTAAGTATTTATAACCTTTTGTTTGGTAATAAAGATGATGTTGTTGTTGTTGTTGTTGGCATTTGCAACGTAACCTTTATCGGTTTCGTCAGACATCCCTATACTCTCTGGATTATTTCCAGCCCGTCTTTTGGGGCTTTTTTTGAAGGACTCTGCCTGTAAGCTCATTGAATTATTATTATTATTTCTGCTCGTGTTTTAGGACCATCTGCGAAAGGTATTATCATGATCCCTTTATAGGTTGCATTAAAACACATTATTGTTGTTTTATAATTTCCGATCGGTTGGTGTATTAAAAAGCTAGAAAAAAAGTACCACTTTCAATACTCCGTTTACTACCAGATGTAATTTATTATATTTTACTTCCAAGGGGTATTTCCATAGACAATAACAGAAAGGAGATGATTTTAAAAAGCGTCTGGACGATTAATTTTATTGTGGATGATTATTTTTGCACAAGTTTACAACTTCTGGAAGAAATAACTTCCGTTACCTATTCCGTTACTATCATTATAATACAGCATTCTGATTATTTTCTCGCTAAATATATCTAATCGAACTATTTAAGAGCCATTCAGAATGCTTTACCTTGCTTTTCGTTCCAAATAGCAACAGTTAGCTTGAGTTGAGATAATGAAAGGGGATACATACTGTACAAGCCAGGTATTAGAGTGCACGTGGACCGAAGAAGGAAATCTGAGAGATCTACTTGAATTGCATAATTGGTGTCGATTTACTCGCGTGATCTTGCAATGTCAGACCTTTCAATGTTGACATATTATATTGAGCAGCAGGTCTGATATTAAAAAAGATGTCAAAAATCGGTAACGGAGGTTATTTTTTGTGGTTCTCTTGCTCAATTTTCGACACAAAATTAGGTCCTGGCATATTTGTTTTAGCTGATATTTACCAAGGACTTTAGGACGCACAACATTTCAAACGGAAAACACTGAGCTATTGCGCAAATGAAAAAAATGTAGGTAACGGAGGTTATTCCCTTATCCATAACCATGCAGTCACATATACAGCCGGTGTAATTTCATGGGCTGGGTTCGAGGGGAAAACGTTAAATTTTATATTGCAATACCATAGCAACAAGGAACAATTTGGTCATGCATAGTGTATTAAAATGTAATTTCTAGCATTTATCAAATGTATTTGCTTTCAGGTAACGGAATTTAATCATAAATTGTGGACACCGTTCTGTTATATTCAGAAATTGAGCTAGAATGATCATGTTATTAAGTCCATAGGCTCATTAGAAATATTATTTATCGTAGTTTTGAAATGGTATATTAGTTTGGAGGTATCTCTCGGTAAGCCGTACAAGTTAGGAGGATGTTGTTTTATAAGTGAGTTGTGGACAGCTGAAATATGCAAATTTAAGGGTAGTTTCCTATGAAATATATTTCAGAAACATTTTCGTTTCGTCTTATTGCTTGTTGTCTCAACAGAACCATCCATACTGATGAATTAAATCGATTTAGCAAAGCAGTAACGGTATAATAAGGCATATATATTTAGCAAAGACAGTGAAAATGTCTATTGGCTGGTGTTAACTGGGAATGAGTGAAAAGGTCTCGTGCGTTTCAGGGCGCCAATGCCAGAGGCAATTTTCTTTGACAGTTTGTCTATGTGCACATTCCAAGATAAGTGTTCGTCCGATATGCACTCCAAGACATTTTGTGGATGTAACTCGATTAACCAGAGTTAGTAGAGGGGACTGGTTAGGAAACGCGGCAAACTTCAAAAGACAGGCCTATTGTTTTGATTTTGATGTTGAAAGGAGCAATCACGTGACCTCGAAGGTGCACAAGTTTTCAAGATGGCGGACATGGTGGACGATTTATATGTGTTTGGCGATGATTTGGAGGCGATTCTTGCTATATTAGAGGAAGATGAAGCATTGGAGTAGGAATTTACAGCTATAGCTAGTGATGTAAGTAAAAAACTGTTGTATTTGGCCTGTATTCTGGCTGCATTGAAGTATAGTTTGCGAAGTTATTCATTGCTCACGCGTAAACAGTGTTGATTGAAGCTCAGCCAGTTCAGTTTTTGTGTTTAATAGTTTGTGCTTTAGATAAATCCTATCCGTTCGTTGTGGTTCTATTACTGATCTAGTGTTTTTATATTGTGTATAGGTGCAATCAGCCGATATTATTTGCAGAGACTGCGGTAAGAAGTGCAAGTCTAAAGGAGGCTACAAACGACACAGAGCTGCTACCCTTACCAACATGCCTGATATGGGCCATATATGGCCCTTGTATGGGTTTTGTATGGGCCCATTCAAGTTCCATATATGGGTATGTGATGGGTTGTGCATGGGATTTGTATGGGCCATATGATTCCCATATATGGGTTACATGCTTTCTAAATGGCAATATTTTCAAACCCATATATGGTCCATATCTGGTCCATACATTGCCCATATAAAAGTATATGGGAAAAGTATGGATTTGTCTAAAATCCAGATGGTTCCCATATATGGCCATATGGTTTTCATATATGGGGAGTATATGGGTAAGATTAATTATTTATAATATTTAGGGATGGGTAATACATGGGTTGTGAATGGGAATACTATGGGTAGCATATGGGATAAGTGTGGGAGTGATATGGTGAATATATGGGAGAAGCCATTGTCCCAGACTTTTTCCATATAAAAACCACACTTGTCATACGTTTCCCATACAGAATCCATAGGTTTCCCATATAAATGCCATATGAAACCTGTACCATTTACATAGTATACCCATACAATTTCCATTCTATTCCCATTCCTTGCAAATTAACCCATATAATTACCATATCTTACCCATACCTTTGCCATGATACCCATGCCTTTACCGTACACCACCCATGTCATTACCATATATCCTCCATACAATGCCCATGTCATTACCATACAATGCCCATGTCATTACCATACAATGCCCATGTCATTACCATACAGTTCCCATGTCATTACCATACACTTCTCATACCCACATCTGATTACCATTCAGTATCCATACAATACCCATGTCACTACCATACAGTACCCATGTCATTACCATACAGTACCCATGTCATTACCATACAGTATCCATGTCATTACCATACACTTCCCATGTCATTACCATACACTTCCCATGTCATTACCATACACTTCCCATGTCATTGCCATACAGTACCCATGTCATTGCCATACAATTCCCATGTCGTTACCATACAATTCCCATGTCGTTACCATACAGTATCCATGTCATTACCATACACTTCCCATGTCATTACCATACACTTCCCATGTCATTACCATACACTTCCCATGTCATTACCATACAGTTCCCATGTCATTGCCATACACTTCCCATGTCATTGCCATACACTTCCCATGTCATTACCATACAATTCCCATGTCATTACCATACAGTTCCCATACCCACATCATTACCATACATTCTCCATACAATACCCATGTCAGTACCATACATTATCCATACAATACCCATGTCATGATGCAGTAACATACAAAAATGTACCCATGATATCCATAAATTGTTTTGATTCCCACCCCCAGTATACTCTAGCAGCTGTGCAATGTACCTAATCCTTTGCTGTACAAGTACATGCAGTTGCCATGTCTTAATTCATATAAATATTAGAACTCTCAACCATAATTCAATTAACAATGTCTTTATTTTCATTGATGCCATATGGTATAAACACATACATGTAGATGTCTAACATGTATTACACAGAAGAAAATTATTATAAATTTATGAGTGCATCAAACTACTTATATATTTAAAGTTTGTGACATACATGTACAGTACGTTTTATATTTTCAACAGCAAATATACAAAGTACTGTTGTTCTAAACACTGTTACAATCTTGTACCTGAAGCATTATTTTCGTTGGTATTTAATACACTGCATGTGCCATTTTCCGTGATTATAAGCATGCAGGCAGTTACTTTAAAATGTGTTTAATGTATGAATCAAGCCGCTTGTACTAGATAATAAGTTATTATGACTTATTAATATTGATTTGAAGAAGATCTAACATGTCTATAATGTATATGTTATATAAATCGAATCTACTGTATGTTGGAAAGAACCATATACATGTAGCTTTATTATGCTTAAATTAACAGACTTGATGATCTTGCATGCTTTCTATGATAAGTGTGATAATGTAGTTGACTCAGGGCTAATTCCCTCACTAACTTCATATATACATGTATCTGCAGCCATTATAGTTCGCGCGCGTCACCAGGAAATTCTCTCAAATTCTGATTGGATATTGATCAAATGATGGGCAGGCACTATTATACAAATATAGTGTGTCCATCAAGGAACCTTTATAGTGCATCTGTCGAGGAACTATCGGCTATTAGTGTATACACGTACCACACCAGTGAATATAATAGTGCTCTTTGCACGCTCTGATTGGCTAATCAAACAGTGAATAAGATTTCATATTCAGCTCCGAGCGAAGCAGTGATCACCTTACAGAAGTTTTTGTCCAATTGACTGAAAATAATATAACTATTTGGTGCTGACTATATATTCACTAATGTGTGGTATATACTTATTAATTACTAAAACAAGTGGCTCACTTTGGTGAATAATTGTTTTAAAAATAGTTTCCCGTGGAAATTTCATGTTCTGAAACCAACTATAAGTCTGAGGACGCAGTTCAAGGGCTTATAAAATTATGCTAGTTTTAAGAACATCAAATTTCCAAGGGAAACTATCAGCCAATAGTTCGGAGACAGACACACTATTTGTCATTATTGTTCATTACAAAATTCTCTTCCGCCCTCAGGGTGCTACAATCTGTTATAGTTCACCACAACATTTTGGTGCACACTCATTGTCTAAAACCGATCACTAGACGTGATAGTTGTCGTCCATGGATGCAAACTATAAGGCGTTTAGTTCACCAGAACATTTTGGCATGCACTCACTATAAGCTAAAAGTGATCATGTGACGTCATACATGTAGTTATCATCCGTGGATGCGAACTATCAGTGCCCGCTGAGAGCGGAAGACGATTTTGTGATGAACATGCAATAACAACAAACAGATTGGGTTTGTCTTGGAACTATCGGCTGATAGTTTCCTTTGGAAATTTGATGTTCTTAAAACTAGCATATAAGCCCTCGACAATTTTGTGATGAACAATAACGACAAATAGTGCCTCATAGCTTAATTAATATAAAAAATTAACATGCAAGGCTTTGATCAGGTCTTAACTCACTAATTCAATTTGTCAATTTGACTATTAAATTGAAGATCACCTTTGTGTAGTTTTATTTGGTTAGGACTTCTTATAAACTAAAATGGTTCGTGCTTCCAGTAAACTTTCTCGACCTGAAAGAAAATGAAAATCTAAAAGTTACTGTATGTTTAATTATCCACCTTCAGGAAGGTTTAATGCTACTGAAATATGTCAATATGAGGGAAATGAAGAATGGTGCAGCAAACAATAATATTACTGCATGGTCCAGTAACAACCATGCAGCAGTAATGTTTACCAGTTTACTGGCTCCTAATATAATGAAAACCCTACCTAATTAGTACAACCGTTTATATGCTGCCTTTTTAACAGAGAAGTTTCAGTCTTACAGCCAAATGAATCTGACCACTGGCAGTGTAACCTAGCACCCCTAATTTTGGGCTTAAGTCAGTGTGGGCAGAAGAACTCAGACTCAGATCTCGCATGGTAACTACATGTAGTTAGAAAGTAGCAAGGGAGAAAACTAAATTCAAGTGTATAATTGAGTAAGAAATAACCAGGTCCCGTTTTGACAAATTAGATTGTTTTTGCTACCAACAATTCTTTCCTTTTCAGAGAGGGGTGCTAGCCAATGTTTTAATGAAATGATTCATTTCAAAACACTAAAATAGGAGTACAAGATTTTTCAACAAATGGCTCGATGTTCACCGCACGATACATGGAACGGAAGTAATTTCGTTGAGATGACTGACAACCTTGAACAATTGATTAGTGACATCAGTAGTGAGAAGTGACAAAAGCAAAATTGTATTTACTGTATTTTCAGAAGCCAAATTCCAATTATTGTACTACTGTGTATAGACTGATCATCTGTGCCTCTGCTAGTGGAATCTAAGAGTGATTTGGGAAAGTTTAATATTATTTTCAAGTCTTCAAGTATCCAGTTGACTGGCGATGAGGACATTTTGAATCAGTGAATGGAAACAGAACCAAAAATGTTGTCTTAATTAATCCCACTGGAATATTAATTTAACTTACAATATAACATTATGTAATTATCCTGGGAACATAAACTGGGAACAATAATGATGTAGATGTCAATCTATGATACTAGTTACACTTACATGGAGGTTGCCCACAATGCATTGCTGCTATGAGCATGCTCAAATGAACTTTTGCCTACATTGCATTGCTGCAATGAGCATGCACAGAGGTTACAGTTATCTGATTTGGGTACAATGTATGAAAATTACACATTTGATGCAATTTCTAAGTAATTTAAACAGCTTTTAAAGTATTAATTCCCCTCCGTGACATAATTTCCCCTTCCATGACACTTGTTATTATTGAAATAGAACAAAGAAAACTTGCAGTTCAGAATTTTTTTCATTTATTTACATGTAGTTGTATTGAACTTGAACTCAGAAGTTTATAATATATTGTGAATTTTGTTTGGACTGTTTTGGAAATATCAAAACTTTTATACCAAATTTTGTCATGGAGGGAAAAGTTCCCTCTTGGACAAACTATAGCAACACCTCCTTAACAGCAACTAAAATTATTTTTTGTTTCTCTATTAGTGCATGTGAAGAACTGTGTGTCTTGATATTTTTTATTTGTTTTTGACTGTAATTAAGAATTCAGAGTTCCATATTGTCCCAAATACTGGAAAACACACTTGAAATAATGATAATCATTAATTCTAATGATATTCTTAAAACCAGTCAAGGATAAAAATAAACATTTGTTACATTCCCAACGGCGGTAGACCGGCTTAGTGTAGTAGTGATGACGTCTGCACTACACTGAAGTACACGCAAAGGGTTACGAGTTGGAGTCCGAGTTGGAGTCTCTTCTTGTTTACCCGTGAACCCTAGCTCTAGGTGAGTGAGAACCCGTCGTTTACCCGTGAACTCGTCCGATGGTTAGGGTTTGGTGTAATTAAGAATTCAGAGTTCCATGTCCCAAATACTGTGGAATGGCCCAAGGACAAAAAACCTGCAAAGTAAGCAAAGTTTACTTTTGAATGTTCTTTTAATTGTCTTGTTTACAATCTCTTGACAAGAAATCCTTGCAAACTCATGTGAGCCATTGCCATTTGAAATCGTTCTCAAAGTTGCCTGAAGAATTTTTGCTAATATACTAATTAATTTGAATATAATGCTTCTAGAACTGGAATTTGATTTTCAGCTTCGATAGTTTCTTTCAGTTTTCCTTTCAGCGATCATAACTGACAGAATTTATTTGTCTGTTTTATAAATTACATGTAATGAAAATCTGAGTCAAAGAAACAAACACATAGATATCGCTTTTACAAATATTTGAAAAATAACCGAACCGTTTCTGATTTTCATGTTTTCGATTTTCTGTAATTTTACTTCCATTCCATGTTTCGTGTGGCGATCATCAAGCCATCATGTGACTTTAGTTTCCTCCCTTCTCATATTAGAAACTACAATGATGTAGTCAGGGGATTATTAGGCCGCTAGCATGCGAGGGATCTGAGTCCGAGTTCCTCTGCCCGTGCAGAGTCTAAGCGTGAGATTAGGGTGTTAGGAGATTCATTCGGCCAAAAGACTGAAGCTTCTCAAGCAAAAAATCTAGCAGGGGTTGGGCTCACATCAAATATGTAAAGCCCCCATCACATGACTTTTGTAAATAGTTTTGAAAGGAAATCATGCAGGGACCCTTACGCTTACAGGTCATAATTATGATAATACCATGATCGCCTCGGATTCCTTTGTTTGTTCACACACATTTAATCTCTAAATTCCCTGGCTCATTACAAATGCAAGGAAAATTTAGAAATATGCATTGTCTTCAACAGGGAAATTTCTAAATTTCCCTGCAAGAACAATGCATATTTCTAATTTTCGCTTGCATCGTAAATAGGGTAAACTAGAAGACAATGCAGGCTGGACATGAGAGGGTGAAAAGCATCAACTCAATGCTCCCCTCTGGCACGTACGACTTAAGCCCTGTGCTCCCGGTTGAAAAAATTGAACCCAAACTGACCCGACTTCATCAAAACCTTCAACGTAATTAATCCATGTGGGATCACGTATTTCAATCTGCACATTCTTCTCTTATTTCTCAAACCCGCTTCTTCCATGTGGTATACTTAAAACCATATACGCATGACCTTTAAATATTTAGTCAAGCACATAATTGCATTGTGTTTTACTGCTATTCCTCTCAAAAACAACACAGGTCATTCAATCGAGCAGTAAAACATTTTCGAAAGCAACTCAACTACGACATCTTTAGTTTAGGCAGAGAAAATTAAACTTCTCACAGATTTGTTGTTCCTCTGCGATCAGAGTATTACAAAGTTATACCATGACAATTCGGAAAATTAGTGATCAAATTTCCCCGCAAGCCTCAGGAGAGTTTGTAAAAGTCCCTCGGCTGAAGCGGCCTCGGGACTTCAACAAACTCTCCCTTGGCTTGCAGGGAAATTTAATCACTAATTTCCCTCTTGTCATGGTATTACTGTACTTATAATAAACCTAGCTACAATGTATTTAAAATTATAAAGTCATGCAAGTGTAACCTGAGAACCACATACATGTACACCTCTATTATTTTTAAAATAACTAAATTGATGCCTGACTTCTAAACCTTTATTTGGGCTACTGGTTAATGCAGAATACCCTGCCACTGCAGGTTCATTAATAATGCATGTTCTCAAACCTCATACAAACCTTCTAAAAACTTCCCCCAAAAAATCAAAAACCCTAACCACCACAAATTAAAATCATTCATGAATAGAATGAGTCTATAAATACACCAGAGCTACAATGTAGCTATTATGGAGAAATTTTGCACAGTTTAGAAGGGGTGCCAGGGTATTCTGCAGTGAACTAGGAGACCATATACAATGTGCATGTACTTTCCTTACCATTGAAAACTTGAACGAGCTGCATGTGACCAGACTTTGGCCTGATGAGTGATGTAATATTTGACTTGATCATGAACTCAAGGCACTTTTAGTTGACCACAGGACTGACAGCTCTATCTAGAAGCTCTGTTTATTTATACAATACAAAAGCTTTTGGTGAGCAACTAAAGGCCTGGGAAGAAATATAATAAGAAATACAACTGGAGCTTTCTTAATATTTATAAAGCAGCTTCGATATTTTAACACGCATGCACTGATGCAGTCAGAGCCATGCAGTCACTCGAGGAGCATTCTGACAGTCCCATTTTCTGATCTAAAGAATCGTTCGTAATTAAGATTACAAACCGGCTATTTCTTCGACAGAATGAGAAGAATTAGCGAACTGATGAACTGAATTACAATGAAAGCTTTGTGAGATTGTACACGACATGAACTAGACACGTTGCAGTATGAATGCTTACCTTCGGCTTCGGCCTTCCCGGCGGTTCTTCACCGATTTATCCACAAATTAGTTTATGTCTCTCAGTAGCAGCAGTTACTCTAATCTTTCTAGCAATAGAATCTAGTTATAAATGCTGATTTGAAGGTATGAAGGCTGATTTGTTGGTCTTCTCACTAGCTCTTATCTGTTCACATCCACACGAACTGTGAAACCGACAATAATTTTGAAATACAAGTTTTAGCCAATCAGGAATCAAGTCACTATCCGGGACTTCAAATATCGATCAATTGTTCGAGCACAGGAAGCCCAAGCTCTTTTTAGTCTGACAGGCAGCCAAGAGACAGATAGACGTCAGGTAAGTTTTATTCATTTTATTACAGTATGTTTATCGAAAAGCTAGATTAAAAAAATCCCATACAAACTTATAAAATAGCCATAAACAGTCAAGAAAGGAAAGGCTGATTCAACGGTAGAGAGTTTTTTTCTTCCAATATTTCGATCGGCACGGCCGATCTTCTTCGGGGAAAGAGGCTTACAATGTATCTAATAAACTAGAACCTTTACGAAAACAACATAAAAATAAACAGTGCTTGGGCTACCTGTGATTCGGATGGCGAGGCTAATGAAACAGATTTGATTGTACTCTACAGTTTATTTATCTAATTTTAATAATAACAAACATAACCCACCAAATGCGAAGAAGCATTAGGACGCACATGTTCCCAGTGGCTTTCCAGTACTTTTGAACGGTCACGCAATATTTGCATGATGTATTTTGTGCATGTATTGATTTAATGTACTGTTTAAGCGCCGATCAAACGAGTATGTGAGCGCATGGGAACATGAGAGTTTAAAAAAAATTATTGATATT
Source organism: Actinernus sp. WN-2022 (assembly GCA_030867875.1). Taxonomy (NCBI): domain Eukaryota; kingdom Metazoa; phylum Cnidaria; class Anthozoa; order Actiniaria; family Actinernidae; genus Actinernus; species Actinernus sp. WN-2022. The sequence continues at coordinate 4,068,725 of JAOWCC010001634.1, forward strand.
TTAATGATACATTGGTATATTTGTGCCCCCCCCCCCCCCGAGAGTTGCTCAAGAACATGAGCCGGTTGCTCAATTACGCTCTCGCTTGACCGCCAACTCTCGCCAAATTTGAACCTGAGAATTGACAATTGCGAGTTACGTCAACTTCTTGTGACCCTCATCATCCTCATTTTACCGAGTTGTGAAGGCATTTCAATTAGCTGCAATGCACGACGGTGTTCCCTCGTGGCTTTGGATCTCTGCATGTAGCTGGCCTCCCATGCAGGCGGATGAAGGCACCGCGAGTTCCGTTGGAAAATTAAGTCTGCATGGTTATACCGGCGCCTCGACATCCGCTTGGTATCAGACAAAAGTATAAACGTACAAGTCGGTATATCATGCGCCGTGGTCTAGAGGATTTTTCTTCGCTGTTTTGACTTGTTTCAAAATCTTAAAATGTTTCAATTTTCTACACAGTTATTAGCATATCAGTCCGTGATCTAAGTTTGGGTTGAACAAATTTTGCGCTTACGCTGGATCGGACAGCATTAAATATATTTCCCATGTGCCTTAGTGAGCTCTTAAAGCATAGTCTTATTAATCTAAACAATGAATGTGATACACATATTCCTGTTAATTTGCCTTATTTTTGCCCATACAAATTCCATCTACTGCCCATATCCTTGCCATATCATGGGGATCGTGTCAGCTATTATCTTCTCTGCCCATATAAGTCCCATACATATGAGTTTAATATGGGATCAGTCATACGAGCAATGAAACATTTGTCCATGCATCCCCCATATGTTCCCCACGTGTATCCCAGATGCTGGGAAAGGTATGGGTTCATGTCTGTGTGGTCTCTGTGTCTTCATTCTGCCCATCCAAATCCCATCTACTGCCCATATCTTTGCCGTATCATGGGGGTCGTATGGGTTGTTACAGTCTCTGCCCATATAATTCCCATGTATATGGGTTTCATATGGGATCTACGCGAATAAAGAACCATTTTAGCCCATGCATCCCCCATATACTTCCCATGTATTTACCAGATGATGGGAATAGTATGGGCCTCTATCTATGTGTGCCATGTTTCGCCCATACAAATTCTACCCTGTACCCATATCTGTGCCATATCATAGGAACCGTATGGGTTGTTACAGTCTCTGCCCATATAATTCCCATGTATATGGGTTTCATATGGGATCTACGCGAATAAAGAACCATTTTAGCCCATGCATCCCCCATATACTTCCCATGTATTTACCAGATGATGGGAATAGTATGGGCCTCTACCTATGCGTGCCATGTTTCGCCCATACAAATTCCACTTTGTACCCATATCTGTGCCATATCATGGGAACCGTATGGCTATTATCCTGTCTGCCCATACAGTTCCCATACATATGGGTTTCATATGGGATCTGTTTCCCATATGCTTTCCATATATGGGTTTCATATGGGATGTGCTGCCCATGTATTTTCCATATGATATCATTTTAAACCCTTACTTTTCCCATATATGGTTTCTGAATGGTAGGTAAACCCATATGTATCCCATGTAACAAAAACTCAAACCCATATAGTTCCCATACCAGACCCATGTACATCCCATGTCAGACCCATATGAATCCCATATGTTTGGTTTGGTAAGGGTAAACACGGACAAGATG
>JAOWCC010001634.1:4077876-4120252 GCA_030867875.1 Actinernus sp. WN-2022
ACCAGCGTTTTTCTCATGAATGATGTGGTTCGTTAGTTTTTTGTTAGTTTGCAGACATGATGCATGCCATGGATTTCATAAGCTGGCCAATGGTGTTTTCATCCATTCTAACTTTGTTGTACGATACATCTACAGGTATTTTTTGGTCGATTTATTGTGCTCAGATACAGCGGCCCGTTGTCTTTCATACCACTCGGTCGCTTGACCAACCAGCGAGAGCTTGAAAAGCCGAACTGGGACTCTTTCTCCGCCGTTCGTACTCCACATTACTTGAGGAGATCATGTTCTTCTTTTGATTCTTAGACCACCAGTGCGAGTTTTGGTAGGATTTTCTGACTATTCTACGCTTATTATTACCCTTTTCCCAGAGTGAAAGTTCCAGACCTCCTCTGGTGCAAGTGGCTGGGGCTTGGCCTTGCCCTGACAGGGTAGTTTTTGTCTTTCAAGTGTCTTTCTAGAGCACTTTGCATAATTCTGAGCGATTCTGGTACATAGTGCTCGCCGTCCTTTTTCTTCACTTCAGCATAAAACTGGGTTAAAAGTTTGTCCAGCGCTGCCGGCGCCACTGTTTCAATTTCCAATTCACCGAGGTTGCGGGACTGGCACCAGCTTTTAAAAAGATTCAGCCATTGTTTAGTCGAGCGAGAAGTGTATTTTTTTCACAGCGACAGACTTCAGCTCCTCTATATCATTGTTGGAAACTATAGGAAATCTTGAAACTTCTGGTTCATGGATTTGGGCTTGACTTGTTGCTGTTTGGGTTACACTTGTTTTGGTTTCTCTGGATTCCGGAGCGTACGAAGTTGCAGCCATGCATATGTTTGTAGAAGTATCTACTACATTTTCGTCAAAACTGATTTCAAAACTCGGAAAATCACCCAACAGGACTAGTTATTCAGCTGATTCGTTAGTTTAGTCCAGTCGTGAAATGTGATTGGTTGTTTTACCTTAGTCTTGAGTTGTGATTGGCTGAAAAAAGGATGCCATTACAGACTCAAGTGTGCAATCTAGGCTGAAATCATGGATGCTGGGAGCCAATCAGATTGCAGGAAACACTAGTGACTGATTTCAAAATGGATATAAAAAAAATGAAAATAGCATTTCTTCTAAAATGATTTAAGGGGGGACTGAAAGCAAAAATAAAATATTTTTTTGAAAATAAATCCTTGGTAATTCGACAAAGAAGAAAATATTCGCTATCTCAACTGCGGAATACTATGAGATCCCTAGATCAAAGTAACCAAATTAGATTTTGGTTATCATGCAACTAAGTACAAGCCTCTAACTAAACTGTCTCAACTCCAGCCTCGAAATCACGCAAAGGCTTGGTTACCTTTCAAAATGGCGATAAAGAACTACGAATTGGACAGCTATTTCAGTTCCAACTCACGGCGGCGCAGATTTCAATTGCATGGGATGTCAGCAGACAGTTTTAAATTAATGACGTCACGTATGGGAATAACATGTCTAGAGAAAGAAGTAGACAGTTTGTTTGCAAACGAATCAAGTTTTGAAGCCATTATTTGTCAGCGGTCTCCATCAGCGCGTCTATAAGAGATGCGCGCACTCGTATCATTCTCACTTCGCGCCAGTCGAGCAGCAACTCTTACAGTCCTTCTTGACGTACAATGACAGAGCACGGTACCAAGGAAAAACGTGACCGGGGCTCAAACCGTTCTTGTTACTCTAGCTACTGGTCCTTCAAAAGCTCCCCCTTCTATTTCCGACTCCAACGGCTCGGAGAAAGAACTGTTAAGAGGCAAATAATAGTCTTTTCCTATTCTTCAAAAGCTCCCCCTTCTATTTCCGACTCAACGGCTCGGAAAAAGAACTGTTAAGAGGTAAATATCAGTCTTTTCCTATTTTTACGTTACCTTTGGAGCTTTGCAGTATCCTTAATTTAGTAGAGTATTTATATTTTCTTTGCCCATTGCAATTGCTGCTCGATTGTCGTTCGGAAGCTGGAAGCTTTCAGCATTTATATATCATTCCACGGGTCTTCGTGCATCTCATCAGTTACTTCCGTACTGTGCACGTGGGGATACCATGCTCGCTTTATATATACGATAGGCACACTTCGCAGCTTCTGTTTCCTGCACATATTTCCCCCACCGGACCAGCTTATGCGAATCTCGGTTCTCAGATCTTGTAAACTTTGGCCTTGCAAATTCGGCAATTTTCGTGGTTTGCTTCGCTTTAACTTCCCTGGGCTTGCAGATATCGATTATAGGCCATTCCAAAGCAGGTTCCTTATCTGTGTTTCACATCTGACTCACACTTGCAAGCATTTAGTCTTTTGTCATCTAAAAAATCGAAGTTAATCGATTTGCTTAAAACCACGCTGTCCTCTACCACAATATATCTTGGCACACTGCAAAAGCTTTCTGGAAAATGTACCTCCTATGAGCCTAGCCGTTTGAGGTGCGAGGTTGTTTACAAACGAGATCAACCTAGCCGTATCCCGTTCACTCTCGGTCATCTAGACCACTTAAACTATCCGGCGCTTTAAGGAAGGAAGTGGATCATTGAATCCTGGGATGGGTTTCTCCCGTGGCGCTCTGAGCGTCATCTCATATCAAGCTTTTTACTGATGCACCCCTTTTGCCTGGGTGGTTGCTAAGCCAGGATGCCATAGTTGCACCTGTCTCTGATTACGGGAATCACGATACGATGTCTACTGATATCGCCGTCAAAGAAGCCTTAGCCTTGGCTAATGTCCTATCCACCTTGGAAGCGGACTCTGTTCGTAACTGCTGAGTGGATGCATACGTTGACAACCATGCAAGCCCTAATTAACGCATGGTAACACCAGGGCGCTAGGTCACCCGCTCTGATTCGTGCTCTGAAAAAGATTTCCTCTGTTACCTACATTCCCAGTACAGAAAATCTCGCTGATGCGCCCTCCCGCCTCTAGTCTCTCCAAGATGCAATGCTCTCGCCCCGTCTTTGGGAGACGCTGCAGTCTGTGGCGGTATAAAAAGGGCATTCCATTGACCTAATGGCTCTTCCATCAAACGCCCAACGGAATTCTCAGGTTTTTTTCTGCCCTTTGTTCCCCCATAACCTACACCGGGTTGCTTGTGTGTTAACCTATTCGCCCAGAATCTCAGTCGCACAAAGCAAGGCGAACTCTCAATAATCCTTATGTCTTTCCACCAATTTTCCTTATTCCACACGTCCTTAGATTTTTAGTTTCAGCACGCATCTCATGTACCTTCATTGTACCAGATATTTCCCCGAGGCGACACTTAGGCTTAGAACACAAAGCAGCCAGTTACCTATATTAAGCACCAAGCGTTTCAAAGCCAGTTTAGAAATCGATTCTATGTTAAGTATCATTTAGCTCTGTAAATAGTAATATGTATATTTCTATCATATAATTTGTAAATAGATATAGCATTTACGTAATTATTATTCTTGTAAATATTGGTATGTATTTTTACCACTATAATAAAGACATTATTATTATTATTAATATGTTTACATTCATTTGCTGGCAGGAACAATTCCTACATTAATTCAGCTCACTCGCTGCATTCAGCCAGTAGTGCTGAGTTTGCCAAACGTTGTGCTGACTACTTTAAACGTACAATTAGGGATTTGGACCTACATGCATAAAGCATTATTTTACTTAAGTTTGCATATTGGTTGGTTCTTTTATTTCTCTTTCCTTTTCATGCGTTTTACTGTAGAATCTTCCCCACGTGGCCCGTCTGTTTCTTCCCGCTGAACAGTAGCCCACAGTGTAGGCACCCCAACCATCACTCATGTCTGTCAGTCCTGCGCGCGGCTATAAAAGAAAAATCTCAGTCGGAAGCCCAGTGATAACTCAACTGATTGATTTACCTGCTATTGATGCAAGGTTAGCCCTGTTGCATACGCTATCACTCAGCACTCCGTACGCCGAGCAAAAATATTTCCTAAACCTGAAGTTAGAGAACTTTCTTTATTCTCTGCCGGATTAAAATCATTATACTCTGCAATACCCCGGGACATTTGCCGTTTTCTTATTTGGAAATATAAGAATGGTAAGACACTAGTTCACAAACACGGCTGCCCGTACCTTGGCCAAAATGATTTTTTTCGCTGTGCGTGTCCTGTTCGTCTGTCTTACAATACTGTCGACTCCTATATTGGAAAATTGCGCGCCATCTTTATCACGATTGGCCGTCGATCAGGGTAACTGGAACCCTACCTTTGGCTTAAGGAACCCGGCTGCTCCCCTACCTCCCCTACACCTTGATCGGAAAATGGCTTCTCCCTCTGTCAATCCATCAAACCTGTTTATAGTAGTCGGAGGCCCTTTTCTTTTCGACGGATAGAGGTAACGATCTAGGTTTGGTAAAAATACAAGAACTTTTGCGCTTCCCCAAGGATGACTGGTTTCTATTCAAACACACATGGAAAAAAACTCTTCGCGATGGAGCTTCAAACGTATTTAGCATCCGGCGGCATCCGAACCCATCCCTGTGTCCTGTCAGTTAAAATTTTGGCCAGTTGTCAGTTGCCCTAGTTAGTCATTATTAGAGAAAATTTACAATGTTTGACCCACAAAAACCAAATTTGTCACTTGTCACTTATTTTTCGGTTGTCAGTAAAAAAATCGTCTTGTCAGTTGTGGGTTATTTTTAAGGCCGTTTGTCAGTAGGCAGTTAATCCCATTCAGACCGTCTTGAAATAAATGAAGTCAGATTTTTTTGCCATTCAGTACAACCACGTGATGGTCTAATTGCAAAGGGCCCATTGAGTAGCCTGAATTTCAGCCGTCTCCTCTGGTACTGAAATTCAGGCTATCCATTGAGCGCTCGGTAATTAAAGGGCAATTTCACAAACGTTTGTCGTCGGCGGTGGTTAACGGCCAAGCACGAATGGAATGACGGGTAAGATAGATCGCAGGCTTTTATTATTTCATACTTAACATCAAAGCATATTATTAACGAGAATAGATTAAAAATAATAGCTTACTACAATTAATTGTCTATTGATTTCATTAAAAAGCTATTTTGCGTGAGTTGTTACTAATGATGCGCCCATACTGTTTGGCTCTTCCGCGCTTTATGTTACTTCTTGATATTTCTGGAACTACCGTAATCTTTTTTTTGTGTCATTTCTGTGTCGAGGGGAGGGTGGGACACTGTCCTTTCTGAATACCCTTGATAATAACCCTTTTCAGCCCCCCCCCCCCCCCCTCCCCCCTCTCCTACCCCCACACCCCCACACACAGTGTAAATGCTGAATGGTCCCTAAACTGAAGTGACTGGGTTTCCTTTTCTTATTCCACGTACAAACATCCATCATAGACATGATTCCTTTACATACTGATAAGCTGTGTAAAATATTTGCCGTACATTTTATGCAGTTACAATAACTTTCTGGTATATCAGCTCCTATTGGTAAATAATGGTAATATAACTGAGTGGAGTGCAATTTGTATAGGAAATCATACGGTTTCGATAACAAAATTGCACGATCGCGAAGAGCGCGGGAGTACAATTTGTAATCAAGAGTATGCTTTCAGTTCAAAATTGCACAACACAAGTTCAATTACCACTTAATTATATTTATTTTGAAATCTTAACAAACGATAAACAAAAACTAAAATAGTCAAGCGGACAGAGCTTTGAAGACGAGTGAGATTGAAATATAGGAGCACGCAATCCCTACCGTTCTTTTTGCTGTGAAATGGTTTCTTGAGAATTCTTAGTTTTCATTGGCTTGCTTGACTGTGAGGTTCTTGATTGGTTCAGCAAAAATATGCAATTACAGACACAAACAGATGCTACTTGTTCTGTAATCACTGATGCTTTCGACCAATCAAATTGCAGAAAATACCATTTCATGATCTGCTACTTGTATCTCTTAATGTTTAAATTATATTCATAAAAATATGTCTACATGCATTCCTAGGCTGCCGTCCTTTGTTGTGTCTACCATTTGTGTTCGTGTTATGTGTTATCCGTTCGTATGAACACCTTTCTTGCTTTAGTATAATGCTGTCTGAACGACGAACAGCAGTTCGATTGCACATGCGCTTGACTGCCACTTGGCATTTCCTCTTGAATCAATGTGAAATTGTCCTCACTACATTCATCCGGGCATGGAACCAGGACCGAGTCATGTCTCGTTCGATGTCTGGACTTGACAGACTCTAGAGTACAGGGCACTTGCTTCTCCTGTAGAATTGGGATCGGCAGAGCCAGGAGAACTACACCCGACACGCAACACACGCTGCCAATGATTTTGCCTGCCACTGTATTCGGCACCACGTCACCATAACTAGAAAAGGAAAACGAACAGCTTTTGTTTAAGAAGCAATAGGCCTTGCATCATTCGGGGTTTCTACTTCCCGTCACATCAAGATACATCCCTAGCTTCGTTTTCATGCAACCGGAAGTAGCAACCATAATTAAGCAAAGGTTTTATTGTATAGAAAGTCAATAGAGAGTTAAAACTTCTTACTTCCGGTTGCATGGACGAGCCGGGCTTAGCTTAGGATGTAACTGGCAGTATGTATTAAAAACCAAACACAATTTTATTGTTCAGTGGCAATAGGCTTTCCCCACCGTAGAATGTTCTATTTTTGATACGGACAACAAATTCCTCAATTGATCATTTCTGAAATCAAATCTACTGAAACTGCGTTTTGAAACTACTTTTCTTTTGTGTGAAACCATTTTTGTACACTAACTCAGAAAAGTCCAAAACACTATCAACGAAGAAAGCTTTCAATTGTAAATGTTCACCACGTTGAATTTTCTCCATATTAAACGTTCTGAGTTTTTAAATTTTCACTAGATGTAATTCGGATCTGTTAAAAAAAAGAATATTCTTCCTCAAGTTTTGATAGATTGTTATGTTTAAGCCAATGAGGTGGATGACTGAAACAGTACTACAGTTAGCACCTTTCTGCTTTCCTTGCCGTCGGATTGCCTAATTCTTAGCCGGAATTTTACTTAACCTTAATCAGGAGCTTCTGCTTTAAATAGTCACCTGCTAGGTTTGAGTTGGGGTTTCCTATGGCGCACGACCAAGAGGAGTCGCCAGTAGACTAACCGGCTTGACAGTAATTACAGTAAATACTTACTGAATTACTAGACATATTAGCGGTATAAAAACATTTAGCTCCGACTACGAGTACGAGTACGACTTTTAGACTCAAAATAACCCAAGAAAAATATAGATTTTCCAATTCTGTCAAACATTGCTGGAGATATAAGAACAAGCAACTGAGAGTATTTGTTTGTTTGTGTATATTTTAATATCATTCCTCAATTGTGGAAAGTTGTACTCGTAGTCGGACTCGTACCCTGATCACGGTTATGTTGAGTCCCAGGAGAATAAAAAAACCTTGTTCTCGTCCGGTAAACTCGTTCTGAAACCCACCAGTGCGAGGCTACCTGAGCCAAAACCATGGCCGAAATGTGATAATAGGCCATAGAGCGGATTTCGTAGGAAAAAAATACGGCATGCCCGTAAATTTGATTGGATCAGAAGGAAAGAACAATGGAAAATTACCATTTCAACATCGCAGATGTCGTGCCGTAGGTAACTGCCGTAGGTAACTGCCGTAACTTGCCCACCCATAGGAAATCCGCCCTAGTGTTACGGTGGCCTAGTGGATTTGGACCCCCGCCGATATGTATTCCCCGGTCCATATCCACTAGCGGATATGGACCCCAATCTGTGTCTTAGTGAAACAAGAAATCCAAGAAACACAAAAAGAAGGAATAAGGAACACAAGCAACTGAGAATAAATGAGATTTGGTGTTACAGAAAACTAAGACCCGTTTCAAACATGCCGTGCCTGCACTGAACTTAATTCGAATGTTGAACTTAAAGGTGCTGTGTCATGGTTTTGCGCATGTCTGGAATCAATGTTCGACTGGTGGCTGTTAATTGGCTTCAAGCAGTTAAATGCTTGATTGAAAGGATATGCAATATTTTCCTCGAAGACTAGATCTACGCGCAGTGTGTTAATCATTTTTGTACATTTACTTTGATTTCATCTATCCCACACTTGTGCTAGGGTCGTCAGTTTATATGAAATCACTAAAAATAATGTTGTTCCGGCCAGGAACACCGTGACACAGCTCCTTTAAATTAGTTTCAAGCGGGCCTAACAGTTTATGAAGTTTTAATCACGAATAAAGAATGATTGTTAATTGATTTTGTTCCCATTTTTTAAAGAAAGAAATATTGACGTCGCTGCATTACCGCAGTTTTAGCGCAACGTATTGGCCTGCCAAGGCACACTTGTCATGTTGTTTAGCGAACTGTTATTTTTACTTCAGTGCTTTGGTTAGCATTCATGATCATCACTCGCTGACGCCGACTTTTCACACACTTGGGCCTGAAATGTGTGTTTTACAACAACATCCAATGTTCTCGCTTTCTGATTGGCTCTCCGCTATATGCAATTTAAGTACGGACAATGAAAATGACGTCGCTCGCAAGCCGTGGTAGCTTTGCATAGTGCTTTCACATTCAAATGACTGTTAACTTCGCTTCCAAAAACAAGAAAATGAGGATTTCACAAGCATTTCATTACTAGGAGTAGTTAATCGGCGAGTCAAACTTCTTTGTAGTGTGTCATTTGGCAAAATGTGAGTTTTCTCTTGAGTGGAGAAAGTTTCGGCGAATTTGTGGTTCAGACTTTGTGATGAGTTCTCTTAGAGCTAAGAAGTCTTGAATTATAACAAGAACTTTTTTGATCCAGAAAAAAAACAAGAGAGGATTTCACAAGCATTCCATCAATGACAGAAGTTAATCGGTGAACCAAATGCCATTTGTCAAAGAAATCTTTCTCTCGATCGTCACCGGTAATTATTAGAAGTTTTCAATGGCCCTTTTCGACTCGAAAGCACTCGCTGCGCTCGTTGTTTCACTTGAGTTTTGAACATTTTATGACGTCATTTCTATGATCAATACGAGTACAGACAATGGAAAAATGTATGCGATTTGTTAATTTAAAGGGGCTATGTCATGGTACTGCGTATGTATCGAGTAATCGCTCGTTTAGTGGCTGTTAATTGGATACAAACAGTTGAACTTCCCTCCCTCAATGCTTGATTGAAAGGATTTTCAATATTTTCCCTGGAGACTGTTTATATACACTGTTTGTTAGTCATTTTTGCATATTTGCTTTCATTTTAAGCATCCCACATGGCCGAGAGGTTCGTTAGTTCATATCAAAATCGGTGGAAATAGTTCTTTCCGGCCCGGAAAAACGAATGTAAAGTCTTACCGTAACACAGCCCCTTGAACTATGTGTTGAACTATTTTCACTTTACGAACAAAAAATATTGCAAAAGGAAATGCCAAGTTTCATAAAAAGACCTGGTGGAAAAAAACATAATTAAAATAACAATTCAAGAGGGATCCATATCCGCTAGTGTTTATGGACCGAAGCGTCCATCTCCGCGGGGGTTCAAATTCGTTGTGACAACGGTACAGACACATACTCCCGGGGGGACTCCCCTACTGACCTGACAGGGGTGCTCGGCCGTCCCTTTTAGGGTGTACAATTTCAGTGATGGTCCAATTTAGGGGGTCTTTTGACAAAAAGCAATTACGCAACAAAACCGGTACCTTTTAGGTTGTCGCCTGTTTATTTGCAAGGAGCCATTACAGATAAAGAAGATTACAGACCTACTGCTTAATTATATGGTGGTCCCTTTTAGGGTTCAAAATAAAAAATATTGCATTTAGTTTATCCGTTTCGCACAGCTGGACAGATATAACCACAATCCATTTCGGGCTGGCAATGTCATTTTCCGCTTGCCGTTTTTCCGGGACAATCTCTTTTGAAATAGGTGTATACCACACAAGTGAATAATGCTTTTCGCACGCTCTGATTGGCTACTCCAACTCCAACTACCTGCATTTGAATAACCCAGCAGCCGTCTATTAGGAAACTCGCCATCTGATTGGCTAGCCAGGCGCCGCGTCAATCTGAATCGGTCGATAGTCGACTGTGCGCGCTGTAGACAAAATCACTTAGAAAAATGACTTTTTTTCGATTTGAAAAATTAGATAGGACTTTGAGAAAGTCTAGGCTTCTATCGATTTTGATATTTCGGGTTCTGAGCACTGATAGAAACCTTGAGCTTGCATGCTGTCTAATTGTTAAATAGAAAGCTTGCAGTCTAATTGTTAAGTATTCATCGCTAATGTTCGTTATTTACTTTAAATATTTAACAATAGCAAAAAGGGGTGATTAAACCTGGTCAGAGAAGAGTATACCATCCGAATGTGAACAGCTCGCGTTGAGAATTCGAAATATATACTATTGTATAAATGGGATTCTATTTCCCTGGCCTTTTTTGATACCAGTATCATGGTTCTAATAAGGCTATACATGTATATCCTGGTAAAATATGTAACAATTATAATATTCTCCGAAGTGGAGTGGCGAGGTAAATGTAAAATCGCCAGTCGCCGACACTGAGGGAAATAATTGTTTTTGTATATACCACACAAGTGAAATAGTCAGCCTCAAGTTAGCTATCTTATTTTTTTGTCAGAAAGTTCAAAAAGCCATTTACGAGTGAATACTTCGCGCGCGCCATATTGTCTCCAAGCCGGGTGGTGAATAGTAACTACATTTTAACCAATAATTTTCACAATGTATATATGCCATATATAGGAAGATTTCAGTTTTCCAACCTGAAGGATTGGAATCATGTCAGTTTCTTAACTGCTAAAGAACGTTTTGAGGTTTCAGTTTTAATCATGCAGAAACTAACTCGCATCTTGTCCATTTTCTTCTGGCTTAATAAGCAGAATTTTAACAGTGAAACACTCCATAATTAATACAGGAACAGACAAATTGATTGTCTGTTCCTGAAGATTGGAAGTTGTATTCTTTATTTTCTAACAGACCATGTAATAAATGTGTTTTCTAAGCGCTATGCTACATAATTTATTAAGCGATTATTTTGGCACCGAAGAGCAGTATAGCCTCTCAGACATAGATTAAGATAACCACAACTTAAAACCCGTAACTTAAAAAATGCTATACGAGTTTTAATAAAGATTTCGTGATGTACGACGAGCGACTCGGTTTGAATAATCACCGGAAATAATGAATGCTCCTAAAGTGCGGTGGATGTTAATTTCTGGAAAAAGTTAATGTTCTAAATTGTGGTTAATTTCATTGATTTAAAATTCGAGCAGTTTTGGATAGGATCACAACACCCGTAGTTCGTATTGTACACATTAGGGACGGCTGGAACGACGTGATGTGAAAAATGGTGTTATCGATAATTTGTTTATTACTCGGGTCAGGCTTTTGGTCGACACGAGTCTTAAATCGCAAGTGATTATTTTTATTTTTTATTTTTTTATTTGTGTCTAGTTTCGGCGCCGTCGACCAATCAGATTTCGACTGGTCACGTGACACGTACGTTGCGCCAGCCATGTGACATGTGAACAGTGGACAACATTTTCAGGTTTTTCAAGATGGCGGCGAGTGGGAGTTTTGACTTAGAAAAACCTTTAATGTCAGCTGTTTTTTGTGTAAACCAAAGGTTCCTTCAAGCGCAATACCAAGTTTTTTGTCTTTTCTAAAGCTGAGAGGTGTTTCACGGGCTTTGGACGGGAATTTATCACATATTATGGGACATGCTTTAAGAGTATACTCGTGACAGTCTGCTCTGCGATCAACACTGACTATAAAGACAACAGCTTGTAAATGTAAGTAGCCGCTAATCTGAACATGATAACCTTTATACCAATTGACTGTCGTGTTGTTATTTATTGTTATTAACCTCTCGAAAGTATAGTAGAAATGACCCGATTTCTCAGTTCTCTGACTGACAGGGGCCTTTTAAAATATTATAATTTATATGCATGCACATGTATTTAAATGTTTATAAATTCGGGAACGAAAATCTAGCATGCAGTGAGTGAGTATAAACTGAGTAAGTAATCTGAAATGAAGATTTTTTCAAACGAACGATAAATGACTCTGATGTGGAAATCGCATATTTATCTGTGGCGTGTTATTGACACAAGACAGTTACCACCTAACACAATTATTGACTTGTTTTCTTCTTCTATTTTCCGGGTCTATTTACATCTGGCCTGTACCACTTTGTATTTGATTATTATCTCTGGGTTCAGGCATTCTACAGTGTATTATCTTAATGTTTTTTTTAGAACTGACATAATGATATTATGTATAGCTAGAGTAGTGTATTTATCATTATTGCAAGTTTATATAATAAACTAAATTTGGTCCAGAACTGAGAGAGTATACTTACATGCAAGTGGCATTCTTTCTTTCCCTTCCCCTTTCTTGGTACCATTATATATCCATGCAAGCTAGATCTTGTTTCAGTGTTTTCCATCTGAGGTAGTCCTGGCTTAAGATAACCCTAAGGTTACCTTAAGGACCTACCTTCTCATCATTGTATTTCTTATTATGCCTTATTACTCGTATACATTTCCATCATCTTATGAGAAAATAAATGTAATTGTTGTTGTTGTTCCTCAGTTCTTGGCGTCAGCATCGTCACTTTCACTCGGTCACGATCAGGAGTACGAGTACTTTTAAGAATTATTTGGGAATGAAAATTAATCTTGCCAAATGATAGAAAAAAATGAGTGAACATTGCATATTTCTTTGTGGCTTGCCATTATAAGTTTCAGTCTCCTTCAAGATGTAGAAAATGAGTACTAGCACAGTGGCAGCTCACTAATACTAGAAAATGGTGGTCTGTAGTTGACGCCCCCAATAGAAAATATTGTATTGAGAATTGAGCCTGAATTTCAGCCGTCTCCACTGGTTTGTTATTGAGAATTACAAATAGATGACTTTATTATTTTCACATTTAGAACTACATTACCTAACTATTCACAATGAATAGCAACATTATGTGGAATTTGTTGTTCTAAATTGCTTGATTTCTTGTAGTCGTACTGCACCTGATATAATTACAATGCATCAAATTTGAGTGACTCGATATCGTGCAGACTACATGTACTCAAATAACCATTGCACTTCAATGAACAATACCCAATAACATACTAAGTTTTTTTAAATAATTCTAACGACCCTCAATGAACAATAATATTGAAAAGAAAGTAATATTAAACTACAGAATTGAAGGAAATTGTGGCTGAAATGTACATGCACATCATGTATGTATGTGTGTGTTGTGTGTGTATTATGGCTCTATCATTTCCAACCCCCCATCCTGCATATACCATAACCCTAAACGCTAAACCCTAACCTAACCCCCCCCCCCCCCGGCATACGTGGGGCATTATTTTGCACATTGACATTTGACAGACAAGAGCATCAGTAGAGAACCAATTCTCTGGCTACTCTAGCACAAACCATGTTCACACAAAATTATGCTAGAACTCCATGCAGTACATGCTATAGATGGCCTGAGTTAAGGCCACTCAAGGCCTCTTGTTATCGTTTCTTTTCTTCGACTTTTGTTGCATTTCTCATCCACGTTTTCGAAACATAGAATGTGCACAGAGTTCCGTTTAGGCCGAACGAATAGCAGTGCCATTTACGTTTTCAGGTTCTCGCCCTCTACGGAACGTAAAACTCAGTGTTTTCACGTCGACGTGTTTTTGCAGACAACGGCTAAAATGAATGCAGCTACATGCATTTTCACGTGAAGTTATTGTATTTTGTTATTAAGTCCATTGTTTCAATGCGTTTCCGTCGACGTTGCCGTCGTGGTATCTTAAAGTCTCTATTGTGTAATTCATGCAAAGCGAGAAATTAATTATTTCGTGAAACAAAAATATATATATGCCGCGACCTTCAGCGGAAAGTAGGATACATTTTAAAGATGTGTTTTTAAAATTATATTTTAATACAGAACTAGCCATAATCACCGGTATATGATGTGTGTTGACGTGAATTGATTTTGTCAAGTTACGTGCAACGGCCTTTTAATGGATAATATCATTATGAAATACAATCATATTATATTTTCATAGCATAGACATAAAAAAAAATTAGTATTTTCCTGAATTAAAATATCAGGGAATGTTAGTAGGGTTCAAATGTGTATACCTGTCTGCCGGCGATTACAAAGAAGCTAGAAATACTTACGTACTGGCAATATCTAGTCCGTTAAGGTACGTTTTTCCCTTAAATAAAAGAACTAGAAAAATATGTTCCCTTGCTAGACCAGTCCAATAATACCCTCATTGAAAATTTGTGCAAAATTATCTTAGATATGATTTTAGTCTTAAAAATTTTTTTGGATCCAATGTAACTAGAATTCTACTTTCTTGACAAGTCGGTTTTAAAGAGGGAAACAGATAGGTTATTTCCCAGCCGAAGGATTAAAGAGTGAAGCGATCTATAAACCTCATCATTCATAATGTCCTCCTAATTTGCATAATGTGGAAGGTAAATCTGTAGGTTTAACCATAGTTAATAGAGTGGAATGGTTATGAAACCCGGCAAACTTCAAAGGGGCTAACAAAGGCGCTGCGATTTATGTTGGAAGGGGGCAAGACAAAAGATTGTGCACGGTCATAGTTCATTAGCGTCCCCTGAACGACTGAACTCACACGTTTCTATTGGCTGATTGATTAACACATTGGAATTTCTATTGTGTTTTGTGCAGGGTCACGGTTGAAAAAAGCTAACAAAGACATATAACAAAGAAGGTCGCTGGGTTTCATAACCATTCCACTCTATTAACTATGGTTTAACCACACGAAAGATCACATTAAAACTAGTAATTGTTTTCAGGTTTAGAGCAATGTGAAGAATTGCTGTTAATCTAGCTCATTACCAGGTTATAGGCATTTCAAATGCAGATAAAACGGACGAAAGCGAGGCTGGACATGTATCGGTTGTTTTTCTCATACAAATCTTTTAAATTTTAAATTTCTATAGCTACAGTACTCAAATTTCTCAAGATCACTAATGTCGAAATGCTCTTTTGCATCAGTAAAGAGAATAGTTAAGTACAAATAGTTAAAGACTGTGTCCGAGCCCATGGTGCTTTGCGCCAATGTTATGATTAGTTTCTTTATCAACGGCCGCATAAATTAAAGGCCAGCTTTTAGTCGAACTAAAATGATCTCGATTGTTTATAAGTTTCATAAAAGAAGTAGACATACACTTTGGATAACGAATTTCATAATTTCTACCGGATTAAAAACCCAATCGAGTCCACGAATTTCCCCCGGATGCTTCGAATATGATTTTAACAGTACTCGGCAGGAAGCCAGTTGTACTGCCTTTATATTCTAATTCGGTTAACGAGTGCGACTTTTCACAACTCTACAAGCAAACACATACTCTTGCTACCTTTTTTTCATGTCTCCAGTATTGTTTAGCTGTATTTGAAGATCTCTACTTTCCTTCCGAATGATATATATTTTGAGTGCAAAATGACATATCGTACTCCCACTCGAGTCAAACTCACAGCGAAGTAACAGCTGAACTCGGCAGATTGAAGTTTGACCTGCGGTCGTAGTTTTGGTAGCAAGACTTTCTGGTCGTACTGGAGAATGAAAAAAAGGTTAAGGGCATTACTTTCTCTGCTAATAAAAACGTAAAACATACACAGATAAGTCGTAACACCTCAGTGGAGCTGAGCCGTGCGAAATTATAATTACGAATGACCTTGATGCCAGAAGTGGTTGCTTTGTATTTCCAACGAAGCCCGCCGGTCCCTTAGTGCAGCAAATCCCCGGGAAACTCACGTAGTAGTCCTTTTGAACCACAAGTGTTCTCTTATAGACCTAGAGAAAGTAAAATGTAGACTGCTGAACGATTATTTGTCGAGTCGCTTCGCCTCGCTTCGGCATTCCTCTCTACTCGCCACTCTAGACCGGGATTCGAATACATATCCAACTAAAGTTTCATTTTAAAAGGTATACATACAAAAGTTAAGATAAAAGAAAGTCAGTTAAGCATACATATCTATAAATAATTACACGATGGCCCAAACTAGAGATGGATTTCGAAAGATTCGAGAGTCGCATAATAACAACAACGATCTTTCTGATTTTCGTAGCCTACGAAAATGATTTGCGCGCGCAAAGCACCATGGGCTCGGACACAGGTCTTTAAGTACGGAAGCATGAGAACAAATTTACTCGTTTACACAGGTTTCTAGGCTTCTCATCACTGATGTCACTTATCGTTATACCTGTAAGAGCTCCTTCTGCCGAGTTTGTTTGAACTCCCATATATAAGCCATGATAGGCATATGCCGCGGTTAGGGTGTGGTTTTAGAGGTGCCGGATCCTTAAATAGATCCCAAGAGATTATTCTACCGGTAGGAATTGTAGGAATGACTGTATGAATTACTAATTAGCTCTAAACACCCTAAACTTGGAGGGTTAGGGTTAGGTTTGGGATGAGGATTATTATGGTTGTAGGAATATGACATCACTGTAGGAATCCTACAATTTCTATAGAAGTAATAATTATGTTACTTATATAGAGATAGGTCCGATTATTATCATTCTTAAATAAAATATCACCCTGGCAGTGACAACCCACTAGTTGGTTTATACTAAAACTCTATAGAAATACGGCAAATTATGCCAGCATCGTGGCAATGAACTCAATTGGAAACTCGGCGAAATAATTTCTACTACACTTTTCTAAAAATATTGAGCACTAAATTTAAATATACGAAGAACCAGCTACAGTACTGTAAGAAACGACAATGTTTTGTTGGTTTTATTAGAAACAAGCCAATATTTTATTGAACTCAAATACGAATTACAACATTCAATTCTGTGTACGAAGTTGAGTTTCTCGCAATTTGTGCGATACTAAACAGTATTTTTTTGCCAAAAAAGTCTGCTTTCGCTGCCTAAGCTCAATTAAAAACTATTGTTTGGTAGATTTAAGCCGCAGAACGTTTAAACAAATCCTGTCTTAAAGGAGCTCTGTCATGAATAACAGGCCTATCCCGAGGAGCTCACAACATTGATTCAATCCGTCTACATCGCAGCCATCTCTCATTTTAGTATATAGTAGTTTATCTTTCATGTTTAGTTGTTCAAGTTTTATATTTACCAGAAATGTTCGTATTCAGATGTAGTTGTAATGAGATTTTGGGATGGCATCGACAAGAACTTCGAGCTTCGATGGCGGCTCAACTGCCAACTGGCCGTGATGGACGAAGAAAACAAATCTGGCCGCAGAAAGATTTTGAAGAGCCTGAAAGAACACTGGAGAACGTGTCAGGAAAGCCCACAAGAGTATAGGCCTTGTCTGGAACATTTACGAAGCCTGAAACGATTTCAAACACCGCTTTTGAGATGCGAGTTTCGTGTTTACAGTGCCCGGGTTTCGGCGGCCAGTGAAATGACGCTTCGGTCGTTCATTCCTGCTTGCATTCGTCCCCTTTAATACGTTTCTGACTACAAGAACTCTTGCATTTGTAAGTAGTTTTGTCTCCCTGAAAGTTGGAGAGAGAATAGATGAGTACATTTTGTAGGTTCTCATCGAGAAAGCACAACTCGCATACCTAGAAATGTAGTTTACGGTAAAACACGATAAATTCGACATCCGGTCACTGAAACTCGCCAGAATGTGTTTCTCTTCAGCCTGAATCTCCATTGCAGCAGTGATAACAATACAAATATGTTTTTCTAACTGAATGCCTTCGAGTAAGAGCCAGTTTGTATTGTAAATATAACTGTCGTTGTATCGCGATCGCAAGGAACTGAAACTCATTACAATTTTTCAAGTCTTATGCATATCATTAAATTGCTTGAAACCTGTTCATGCGCATCTCATGACATAGCCCCTTTAAATCATTTCTAACTGATGATCTCGATGCACAAAATAGAAGCTGATTGAACTGAATAGAAATGGAAATGAAAAGTACAGCAAAATGTGGAGCACACATCAAGTTGATCAACAAACAAGAGCTACAGATGCTAAAAGTCCATGCATCCAGCGCCGTCCCTTTCGATTACTGTTGGTTAACTGATGAGGAATGTACGGTTCAGTATGACTCTCTACAGGTGCCGTAGAGGATGAGAAGGGCAAGGAAATCTGATCAAGCTCCTGATGAAAACAACCTGCCAACTGTATGCGACTATATGAGGCATGACGTCACACGGCGAATCGATGAAGACTGAACTAGTCTAGTCCTAGGAATACACAATGTACAAAACAACTGATGACCTGAGTGATGGTTTGCATGCTCTGTTGCTCTAGATTTCAAAGATAAATCCAAAATATCCTCCTTCTTGCAACACGTCTTAATCTCCCGTAAACTTTGTTTGGTACGAAAATCGGCGCCCGCTTGATTCACGCCGTGAAGTCCATGAGGCAAAATGAACTGCTGAACATTACGTGCTGCCGTGTATTGTCAATCCAGTTTTAGCATTAGTCCATCTTCATCATTCTGTGCCATTTTGGGCTCCAAGGCTTTTCATAGCCAACGAACTATTTTCAAACTCGCTGAATCGGTTTGACGAAATTGACTGATTTGGTCATGTGATAAGTTCATGACGTAGCGACTGTGCGAGTTAGGAGAATTCATGTTTTGATGATCATTATATATAAACGCGCGATTTTCGTTCGTTTTACTTATTTTCTATGGGTTATTTTATAAAGGAAATAGAAAACATTTTTCCAGTGTTTCTATACTAAGTTATAGAAACACTTGTGGAAGTTTGGAAGAACTCGAAATAGCTGTGGAAATAATCGCCCTTCGAGCTCGTGTTCCCACAGCCATTTCTCGTTCTTCCAAACTCCCACTCGTGTTTCTATAACTCTATAGAAACACGGGAAATGTTTTCTATTTCTTAAATGCAGTTTTCTAAAAGCCGTTCCATTAGGGCCTCTTACCAAGCTCCATACATTATGAACCTATTTTCTCGAAAACAAGTAAATTTGTTTTCATCTTAAGGGTATGTTTCAATCGTGATGGTTTTCATAATGGAGAAGGAGCATTCCTTTCATCAAGAGTAGTTAGGACCCTATTACAAATTACGACTTAGTACCGTCGAAAGCATTCATTCCCCATTCCGTTCACTTACAAACCCCTCACACACTTCATTCGTTTCTAGCTACTATACTTTAAATATTTCGAATTTGTTGACATTTTTCTATTGTGCCTATGCTTAACTAGTATATTACGTACGCTAAGGCCGATCTAGTAAGTATTCGAGGTTGGCGAAGGCATGTACTGTGTGGCAATCCTTGACATTGAATTGGTGGTTTTCATAACCCTCAATCATAAATTTGGTTTGCATTGATAATATAAAATAAAACATTTTGATCCTTGTAGACCTAGCAAAAATACACTTATAACCCAAATTTGAACATTAGAATATTTCTTAAAGAAGCTGTGGGCGAATGGATGTCTGACAATTTTACAAATTTGTATGCGGCGCTCGCCATCTTGATTCCCTCTTTGAGACACCAATATGGCGGTCATAAAACTATGATACAAATAAAATTTTATTTCACATCAAAATCATTGGGTTTCACTTCAAAACTCTTTGGGTGCAACTTTTAAGGGTTCATAAAGTTAAAAAAGAAATTGGCTTTTTGTATTTTTGTCTTTTTGAAAACACCGACGCGCATATGCATGGATGTCAGGTTCTGAACAATAACTATTTATTTTATTCCATAACGATTATATTTTATTTTAATATTCTCAGTGTGGCTGAATAAGATCCCTTTATATTATGTGAAAATACTTAACAAATAGAACATGGTTCTCCATATTCCATAAAATATAATGCACGCTC
This sequence comes from Actinernus sp. WN-2022, assembly GCA_030867875.1. Taxonomy (NCBI): domain Eukaryota; kingdom Metazoa; phylum Cnidaria; class Anthozoa; order Actiniaria; family Actinernidae; genus Actinernus; species Actinernus sp. WN-2022. The sequence continues at coordinate 4,097,596 of JAOWCC010001634.1, forward strand.
GAAGTCTTGAAAAACTTCGGATGTACGAGCGGAACGCTCATGTATTCGGCAGCTTTTCCATTGAAAGTACATTATTTTCTTAAAGGACATAGGAAAACCATCTTTGTTTTATAATGTAAAATTCGATCTACGTGGTTCTATAGGTAGCTAACATGGAGGACATTAAGGAGAAGTTAGAGAAATTAGAGAAGTTAGAGAAATTGCAGGAGACAAATGTGGAGCACCCTGGAAAATATCTTGCAGTTGGCTAATTCAAAGTCTGTTCCGTTTAACTCTTTACCGTCCGAGCCTGTAAATAGGAGACGCATGAGTCCGTTACTAGAACATTTATTGCATCACGTCTAGACATGATGGAAAGACGATGTTGCGATATTATGCGAAGGGATGTATGGCTTCAAAGTCCGAGCTATAACAGGGATCGCTCGACTCTTTCACCATGGAGAAAAGCTCATTTGTTTTGGCGATTGTTTCGTTTCTTCGATTTTCACGATTTTAGAGGAGCTGAAAATCGGCTCAAAAAAACCTTCCCATTTGCACTTGAAACCAAGAACAAACACAAAATAACCACTCAGTCGTTACAGTACCTTGTTTAATCTTTCCAACCAGCAGGTTTGTTTTCACAAAACACACCAAGCGACGGTGAACCACGCCGATGTTTGCACTGCATTTCACTCGACCACATTTTCCTGCTCCTACCTCCAATTGCATGCTGGGTAATGGACAAACAAATCACAAGGGGTCCCCCCTCTGGGACTCCGGTAGGTTTTTTTTATAAGTCTTTTACCCCTACAACCAAGAGCGGTGATTTGGACTCAAGCCGTTGCTTTAAAGTGACAAAAACACATCCTAATAGGTTGAGCAGGGGTAAAAGACTGCCAACTGCAGGACGTGTCTGAAACCCGGGGGGGGGGGGGGGGGGGAGGGGACTCCCCGGGGTACATAGATGCTCGTCGTACCTTTTAGGGTTCAAAATCAGGAGTTTGGTACCACTTAGGGTATCCACCATCAAACACATACATTTCTATGTAAAGCGATACCTTTTAGGGGTCGGGTGTCAATTGAATAAAAAAGCTGTTATCAATTTACATTTTAATTATCTTTTAGGGGTCAAAATAAGCTTGAGCCACGCCCATTTTAGTACCTCTTAGGGGTCAAATCGAAAATGTCCGACGAGCATCCCTACCCCTTTTATATGGGAGTCCCCCCCCCCGGGGTCTGAAAGCACAACCACAACGGAAAAACCCTGTGAAATCCCCTCACAAGGCCTACTAAAAGCAAACCAAGTACTTTTCAGCCGTTCTCAGACTTAATGATGTCCTCAAGCTCTCTGACAGTGGCATTTTTCTCCAAAATTAGAGCACATTTCATTGGAAACCCTACAGAAGTTGCAATACATACCGTCGACCAGTTCGTAGAATTCACCCGAATGGCATTGTGGAGAAAGTTTGAGCCCTCGGCTTAAAAAGTAAGCAGTATTTAACTACCCCGGGCTAGCCAAACTTGAACTGAGGGGGGAGGGTTGAGTTAGCTCTCAGGATTTCACCAATTGAGCTCACACACGATCGGACGACAAAGAGTTAATAAGGTCAATCTTTTGAGCAATTTTAGAATTTGAAGATAGTGTCTTTGGATACGAAACATCCTAACGCCAACTACTACTCTGCAGTGTTTCAAGCTATGCGCGAAAAAATGGCGTCGTCAGACGAGCAATTCAAGAGATATTTGCTGGTTCTCCTGGGAGATAAGGACCAAGAAAAAGTACTTGATGTGATTTTGAAAGTTTACATTAGTCACTGATGCGTTCAGCTATGCCTCTGTTAGGAGGCCGCTGCGGACGACAAAACCGAGCTACTGCGTACAGTGTTGTAATTGTAATGGTTACGGGCATTTCCAGAGGAATTGTGATGCTCGTTGGCAGGATACATATGGGGCCGGCGGAACTGATGCAGCAGCCGGCGAAACGATGTGGATGGTACTGTCTGGACAGGGAATGCGGAGTTGAAGGATTGATCAACATCATGTAGCCTGACTGATACAGCGGCAGTTGCGACAGTGTGTAATAAATTGATTTGTTTGAACCATAGATCTCGATTGTTACCATTAATATTTTGTTATTGGTATATACTAATAGTAGTAGTATTTTTTGAAGTACTTTTGGATTATAATACTTTTGTTAGGGGTTTTTCGTAATTTCCTTCATTCATCATTTATTTTCCCTTCCTTGATTAGGGTGAATAACTCTCATGGGTTAGCCCGAGTTCTGGGCTGCCTGTGGCCGTACCGTTTTCGGGCGTGAGCAGTTTCTCTTTCCTGATCCGGGATACCATCCTCGCTAGTATTTTATTTTCTTGAGAGGGGGGAAGTTTTTTCCTCGGTTCTGGTCACATTTTTTAGTCGCCGCCTTTTCGTTTTTCTGCAGATCCGCAATGTAAAGCGGAGACGAATCTCTGACTATGAGGGTTTTCATATTCCTTCCTGGAAAAAGCTATACAAGGAGTTTGAACACAAGTTGCTTAGTTTCCAACCTCTCAGGGAGAATACGCATTATATTACTATGGATGGGGTCCCCAGTCAGGAGGGAGCCACTGACATTCCCACTTTTGATGATGTGCTGGTTTTAAAAGAGACACAGCCTTTGTCCCAGCTACAGCTGCGATTTAGAGCGCACGTTTTTTCGCTTCACGGGTTTAGGAGTGGCGCTGCCATTTCAATGGTGCTCGAAGATGTTATCTGTTCACTGAAATAATGGATAATGTCGGTTGGAAATCTAGCAAGACGGCTTTAAGTTATATCATATTAAGGTGGGCCTCAATCCGGCCGGTCCAGCGGCGAAGCTAGAGGATGTGAATACCGACTCAGGTAAATATTATAAAGCCACAAATGAGTTGAAGGGTTTTGTCAGGGCTTTTTCATACTAAATCTGAAACAGTATGAGCGAAATATAAGTATACGTATATTAGTTTATTTGAAAGATTAATAAGATAAGGTTTGGAAGAGGGTATATAATAAGGGGATATAGAATAAAATGAGGTTAAGGGTCTCGTCTCTTAGGGGCGCCACTGTGAAGGGAGGAGTGGAACTTCCATACCTTATTAATGACAATACCCGAGGCAGAATAATACACTATTATATAAATACAATAATATAAAGCGTAGTGAAAACATGTAGGACTACTAAAGTACAGCTGTGTACACATGCGTGGAACACTCGTGTTCAAACAATATATGAGCTTGTTAGCCTGGTATCAACAAACGTGGTAATATGACTACTTACCCGACGGTCATTAGCGTAATGCAAATATACCAGAATGACTCGGGGATGCTTGCAAACTGTCTCGGCTCTGTTGAGTCTTGTAAATAGTACAAAATGGTGCCAAACAGTATGATTGCCAAGAAACAGATGCAGTAAAGAAACACAATATCGACCGCACAGCGACGAAGTGTTAGCAGCAAGCAGCGAAGTCTTCTAGAGTTCCTCGTGAGTTTCAGAATTCTTAGAACTCTGAGAACCTTAAGGATTTGTAGAAATTTCGTGTCTCCTCCAAAGCTTTCGACGATAAGGGAGATGTAATACGGTAGAACTGATAATAAGTCAATTACATTCAAAACCTCTTGGAAGAACTTCTTCTTCCTTGGACAAACGTAAAACCGTATGATTAATTCAACAGTAAACACAACAACGCAAATAGAGTCGATCGTGAAAAATATACCGTGATGCACTTCTCCGCACGTCTTTCCTTCCTCGCATTGTAGTGTTTCCAATGTGCCTATGAGTACGTTGATGAAAATGAAAAACCCAAACACTATATGAAATATCACTCCTGCTTTTGTGGTCTTTGATGGGCCAATAGTTCTCCAAATTTTCTGTTCGAGAGTGTACTTTGGCTCACAATAAACCGGCTCGGTGTTCCTGCCATCGCATTTTATTACCTCGCCCGGGAAGACGAAATCATCGTCATCCTCGACAAGTACGGGCTTCTCCTTAGGACTCACGACTTCCCAGCAACAATGGTCCACATCGTACACAGAGAGCCCGTAAAAATTCAACTCTTCCTCAAAAGCAGCAGGGCAATCTTCCAACGAACAGTGCAACCTGTCATAGCGATAGAAATTCAAAATAAACTTAAACAGGTATGGATCCCGATCGATGAAGTATTCCTTCCTAGAATCGTCGTAAAATCTTTGAATCATTTTGCTTCCAAGGACGGTGTTCGGATAGCGTTTCAAAGTGCTTTCCCAAGTCTCAAAGCGGCTGCCACTGACATTAAATATAACTCTCCTATCTCCAGCTGATAGTCGTGTAGTCGCAGAAGCCCTAGTTCTCGCCTCCTTGAGTTTACGAGGATCAATACGATACGATGTTTTTGTCGAGTTTAAGGTTAAATTACTGTATATACTTGCTCTGCTGAAGACAGAATTTGAGCGCACTCCGCCACTTGCTGTTGCATGAAACATTGGTAAATCATCGATAATTATTAGAAGGTAATTGAAAAAGTATGCTATTCGAAGAAAGCATACACTTTCGCCACTGAACCTCGTTCTTGCTGGAGACTAGATAAGACCTTTTGTGGCTTCTTAATTATAACCATTTGTGAATCGTGAGATTTTGTTTTTTGCCCTGAGGCTTCCAAGACGGGCTCGAATTATAATGAACTGATGCAACTATAGTCAGATCAACTTAATTCCATCTGTGTGTTTTTGAACGACGAGCCAAATTTAAACCCTTATCTCGGGCACATGTGTAAATAATAAAAAAAAGGAAAAAAACATCAGTCTGGTGTCACTTTTTCGCCGTCAGGATTCTCTTCCTCCCATCGTCTAGTGTGTTAAATACTGGTTGTGTTTGCCTCTGAATCTGTGGAAATATAAGAGACCACAAAATTAGCACCCCTTTGAAAGCGATAGAATCATGCTTTGTTCACACTAAGCAGGCTATTATTCGATGATTTTGAACACGCGTCTGTTAGCTTCATTTTCTAATCTTAGAACATCATAGTGAAGTCAAACTACTTGATTCCTTGTATCGACAGCTGCTATGGGTGAGTAATAACAGAATTAGACTTCTGCCTCGTTTTTAATCTCTTCTCTATGCCTTTTGTCCATTTGCCGATAAAGATTTCTACATTTTTTCTCCAATGCATGTTTAAAGTTTCAAACATACATTATGTTTATCTATCACAGTGTGAAGGAGTCTTAGATCGGTGGAGATGATATTGTTCTTGCAATCAAAAGACGACGCTACATTTGTTTTTCGCAGCGGTACCTAAACTAATTAAATACCCTACCGAGGCTAAATGGAACTAACGAAAAGGGCCGTAAACGAATAGATATATTCCAAAATTAGACTTCTTTGTGTACCAGTTACTTCAGTTCATAAACTTCAATCATGAAGATCTTAACAAGAAAAAGTCGGCCTTTGCCAGCTTATAAATTGTTTATTATGAATAGATTTTTATATGCTAAAAAATGAAAAGAATTGAAATAATAGGTGAATTGATTCTTTCGTAGGGGTGAATGTGAATTAGCGTTTTTACCATCGCCCTGGAAATATATATGGAATAATACTGAAGTGGAAAAACTGTTTAACGAGGAGTGATTTTGGATTTCACGGCGTTAAGTGCTCTTTAAAGAAAATCTAATATACGCCCTACCAGATATCCCTAGGGATTCTTAGGAAAAACATTATATATACGGCCGAACTGTTCTACCAGCATCAGTTCCGGAAGGCTTTTAGTAAGAATCACATTAAAGTCTCGGCTTATTAGTATTCAACCCTTAGGCTAGAGCCATCATAAATTTTAGTCAAGTATTAATGGTCTACCATAAGTTAGGAGTATGAATTACACAAGTGATATCCTATGGGTTATTACCGTCTTAACTGACACAATGCAAGCACTGTATGCGGTTTGCATGGTTTTCTGCGGAGAATGACCAAATATACAATAGGTTTTGATTGAAGGAGATACCAGAAAACCGCGATATCTTTTACGCTCTTGTCTGGAAAAGAAAAAGGAATTCAAAAATGATAACTTTTAGAATAGAAAAACTCGCAGTGTATTGTAAAAGAACCCGTAAGCTTTATCGCCGAATAAGTTGTAAACGAATAATACACTCGTTAGACTGTCAATACTACTGATTTGGTTTTCTGTGATTTTCTGTTATGTAGATTGATTTTCAGTTCGAGTGATTGATACTGGGTACTATTGCTAAGAGACAAAGAAAACGAAAATGAAGCAAAATGATTTGTCAAATTAAAAGTTATATGCACATCAAATGAAAACTCGAAAGCCGAATACGGTTGAAACTGGACAGGCATTTGTCTTTTACCTTCTAGAGTTAGGAATCAATTAAGTGTTCAAACACGAAAGTAGAAAAACATATATAGCTACATACATACAATGAATATGAAATATTAATTAGACAAGTGTGCTAGCGTCCCGATGTGTTTTGTTTTAAATTTAGGTTATACCTACAATGCTTTCGTATAAAGAATGTTGTATGATTATGACAGATGCCCGACAAATTGCATTTGCCTTCGCATAACGATGCTTGAGTAATAATGAAAATGTTATAGAAATGAAAACAAGCTACCTCCGTTAAATAAGTACGCTGATTGTAACGGCGAGTCTTGGGTATTTTCTGCTTTCTAAATCGACTTTATCAGCTAGGCTTCGTGCATTTACTTTCACTGCGGGACTTACTTCCGTTTATAATATGTAATACTAAACATGACATTATAATGCCGTCAACAAGGAATTCTTTGGCAACTTGATTATGTCTTTATTTGTCACACTTTTCGTTTTTTTTAATAGAAATAACAGACAAACACACTTAAAATAACCGCTGATTATATGTGGATGCCTTTATACCAAATCGTGTAAACCCACTGATTTGTTCCTTCCAAACTACATAAATACTAGACAAAATACTATCAAATACGGCGTTCTCAACTCTTTCGCTATAGAGCCTAAGTCGAAAATGTTTTCACCTGTTTTAAGATTTTTATTATTATTATTATTATTAAGATAAAAAACTCTGGATGTGATTTAGCTTACTGTTATGCCGTTACCTTTTCCCTTGTCAATACTACAGCTATTTCGAAAAAGGTTGTCCCCGACAACGGGCAAGCAACAAGCCACATTCCCAGACCAAAATGGATTGTGGCTGTAGCACAGGGAGCCCACACAACGTGTTTGTATTTAAGTTTTTGGAAATGTATGAGGATTACCGAAAGGTTTGAAGTCGGTGGCGAAATATCGCGAAAAACATAGTATTTGAATACGAAATAAACATGAATTTATCTTACCTGGTGTGCACCTTGTCATTCATGTGGCCTGAAACGCCCAATCTTAGTGATTTGGGAGGATTTTGCGTTGGCTGTTCACTGCTAGAGTCTTAAAGAAAGACAAGGGTGGAAAGACGAATTTCGACCAGTTCCAACTCCGAGGCGATTTTCACCTAGAATAGCACATCGCCCAGCTTTCAAACCCAGCATGACTAAAGATGATATATTTTCCCTTCTCGCTATTCTTGGCTTTCACCCACGTGACCCGGCCTTGACAACGGTTGCTATCCGCCATATTTGTGCCCCTCGACCCGTAAACAAAGACGCGAAGTGAGAGGATTTAGTCGAATATGGTTCACTGTATTATCGTTGGTTGCGGGTCGAAAAGCGGCAAACATAAGCTATATTTTGCTTCAATACCTAAAGTAAGCACTCATCAAGGCGAAGAGCACGAGGAACGAACGAGAGAACGCAGAAGATTGTGGATTTCGGCGATCAGCCGCGGAGATACAGCTACTAAAAACATCCTCGAAAGCGAACGGGTATGTGGCCGTCACTTCGTTTCGGGGAAGCCTGCAGCTTCTTGGGATCGATATGATGTTGACTGGGTACCCAGTCAGAACCTCGGCAAGAAAGAATATAAGGAAGCTGAGGCGAAAGAAAGTAGACAGAAAGAGACAGAAGCGAGAGCTAAGAGGACAAAAGAGCGCAAAAAGCGAATCGCAGAACAACAAGAGATAGAAGCCGTAGCGAAGAGAACGCAGTTGGATGTTGCTGGAGATCGTGTACGGGATATTGAATTCATGGACGTTGGGAATGAACCTGAAGAGGTAGAAATGGATTTGGACCCGGAGCTAGAACCCATAGAACCGAAGGACGCCGAAACGCAAACCGAGGAATTGCAGTATGTGTTTAGAAGCGTGCCAACATATCGCGACTCAAAGATCGCTGAAACACAGACTGAAGAGTTTCAGTACATGTTTAGAAATCAGACTTATCAAGCCCCAAACAAAGAATACTTCAACTCAGACGATAAAGTTAGATTTTATACCGGTCTCCCTTCATATGAAATACTTATGGTTGTGTTTGAACATGTTGCGCCCTATGTATCTCGTCGATCTCAGTGTCTGGACAGCTTCCAGGAATTTATCATGGTTGTGATGAAACTGCGGCTAAACATGCCTTTCCAAGATCTGGCCTACCGGTTTCTAGTTTCCCTTTCTACTGTTTCAAGGATATTTACTGCCTGGATTGTAGTCTTAGATACTAGATTGTCGTGTTTTGTTACATGGCCTGACAGAGAGAGCTTGTGGAAAACTATGCCTATGTGTTTTCAGTACACATTTGGACGGAAAGTTACTGTTATTATTGACTGCTTTGAGGTGTTTGTGGAGAAACCTTCAAATCTAATGGCGCGTGCACAGACCTTTTCGTCATACAAGCACCATAATACGATAAAAGTGCTTATTGGCATTACACCACAAGGATCCATCTCATTTGTATCAGAGGCTTGGGGTGGTCGCACATCTGACAAATTCCTGACAGAGAACTGTGGTTTTTTGGACAAACTGGTACCAGGGGACACAGTGATGGCTGACAGGGGCTTTACCATTGCTGAAAGTGTTGGTTTAAAGCAAGGGAAGCTTGTTATACCAGCATTTACAAAAGGGAAAGCCCAGCTAGACCCAGTGGATGTAGAAAGGTCGAGGGGAATTGCGAATGTCAGGATTCACGTCGAAAGAGTGATTGGACTACTGCGCAGAAAGTACACTATTTTAGAAGGAATTATTCCCACAGACTACCTAGTTTGTCGTTCAACTGGACCTGCAGAGGTACAGGTACCTATAATTGACAGAATTATAACGGTATGCTCTGCTTTTGTAAATTTTTGTCCTCCAATTGTACCATTTGATTAGGATTTTTTTCAATTGTTCTAGTGTTATAATATAATGTTTTATTATCCCACTAAACCTTGTATTCCAATCAGAAGTGAGAGAAATTTTCCTGATATCATGGACAGTTGCACAAGCATAACTATAACAAAAAAAGAAAAGATGGGGAAAAGTTTTGTGAAGAAACCAATGAATGGCTTCCCGGTGAAAACAAACTTCAAGTCAGTGGGATAATAATAAAATATTATAGTACAATTGATGTTCTCTTCCGATAAATATCAGGGCTTCTCAACCTTGTCTCGCCAAAATACAAACCCTGTCTTGTCAAACCTGCCCTGATATTTCACTGAAGCAAACAAAAATTGCCCAGTATGTACACTCTGATTGGTTGAAAATCCAGGGAGGTACATGGCTGGCCTATTTCATAAAAGAAATTAGCACACATTTCTCATTTTACCATAACATGATGTGAAAACTGGTTGAACGGCAAAAAACTGTGGAAATACTCACTCCCAAAGGGGCTCGTATTCCCACATAATTAGCCATTCTCCCATGATAATTTTATGTGTGGTACCATCACATGGTACATGGAAAAATGTGTGCTATTTCGTAAATAATAGTACAGAGAAATAGCAGCACAAGGTCTTTTTGTAGACAGACCCTGAGATCCAACTGTTAATTATAATAATAAATAATTCCACCTTCTTGCAGTAAAAAACAACTAAATAAAATAAAAATAAATGTACAATTAAAAGTAATTGTGGATTTTAGAATAAAACTATGGCTAATTCACAGGAGTACAAAAACTTTGTTCAGATGCCTATGTAACATAGAGTGCAAACAATATATCTGTGAAACATTAGTGCCACAAAATTGCACAAATTTGTACAATTTTGTAAATAGTCAATTTCGTCTAGACAGACAAATAGGTGAAAAATCAGCTAGGCATAAACCACTAAATTGTACAAATGTGCAATTTGTATTTCACGGATATATCATTTGCACTCTATTCGAACCATTAACTATTTATACTAAAAGATGGGGAACATGCTAATTGATCCATTTTGCAAACATTGCAATAAATGTGGGCGCATTCTAGGGATATCAAATGTTACATGCCTTGGATCAGTTGCAAAAATTAAACACGTAGCAAATGCAATGGAAAAAACACCACAGTCGCTACCATTTCTCTGCTGCTGTACAGGTACATAGTCCAGTGAAACTAAATGTCCACCAAGCAAATCATTTGCCTGTTCTTCTATTTCCTGGCTAATAGCATCATCATAATAACTATCATAAAGGTTTACCATGCCAGGCAAACAACCCACAGAACTGATGCAAACCCAGTGATCTGTACCAGAATGCAAAATCTGGATACATTCTGCTGAAACTACATCAAAGTTTCGCACGCGCCCTAGTGTTGGGCGCTGCAGTCCCTCAACTGATGGATTGACTTTCTGTAGTAGCACTTGTGCAGCTTGCACAATGTCACCAGAAAGCCAACCTCCAGGATCCCTGATAAGGTCATAATCAGCATCCACCAAATGTGCAAGAGTTCCAAATTTATCAATTGGTCCTGTTGTTTTGTTAGTAATGACAACATTGTCCTCATCACCGCTCGAATCACTCAACTCACCAGTAGCAGCCGACACTGTCGGTGACGCAGAAGAAGTACAAGAAGTAGATGGCTTTGTCTTTTTCCCTTTGCAGGCCTTGCATTGCCATGTTGTTTTAGAATTATTGGGCATCCTTTTCAGCCCCAAACAACTAATATGGAAGTACCGTCCATGGTCACACCCAGTATTGTGACACTCAACCAATTTGTCTCCTGGAGATGGTTTTGCATTGCAGAGACAAATATTGGTGCAGAGCATGGCAGCCTGGTTCACTAGTGCTTTCCCTTTGGCTGATGTAGCCTTCCTGGCCACACGCTTAAACTCTGGTAGCCTGCTGCAGTGGGGACAGTACCAGGTATTCTTCATTGGTACTCCACTTATTGCCAAACATGCCTTGTGAAATCGTCCATAAGGGCACCCTGGGTTGCTACAGGAAACATCATCTGCACTGCTCTGCTCTCTGCAAAAGCAGATGCTATCAATCCCTGGAGCCTTTATGACCACATCGCACTTTCTTGTGTACCACCGGCCCAGGATCTCAGGGAGAATGCATATTCTCCAGAACGATTGTAGTTTCACCATAACAGTACTTGTGTGTTCCATATCAGGACTAATTCGGTCGCATAGTAAATGGGCATTGCCCTCCACATCAAATGTACAAACAACAAAGTCACAGTATTTCCTCTCTGGAAGAGTAAATAACTGTTGCTGGACTTGGTGGTAATAATTATGCGTTTTCTTCAACTTAAAGACCCCATCCACCTTTTCCAGACACGCACTCTTTTTATTGGCATACTCGTCAAAGTCATTATCGATTATAGAAACTGGACATTTGATTTCCCCGCATCCCAATCCACAACAATCGCAAGACATAAAAAAGTCAGGTGTGGCATGGATAAAAGGGTACTGCTTATTGATAAACAGGCCACATCGCTGAATCTGAAAGTTAACATGATTTCCCTTCATGTGTGCCTCATAAGCCTTAATGGCAGGTTCCTCATATTTGCACCCATGCCTTGTCGCCTTTGTGTTCACTTTGTACAAATGGGGGTAACAAATTGACTTCAGCAGTGATTGCGGCGGCTGTGCAAGGTTGCTGTGGAATACTGCGCCGCTAACAGATGCACCAATCCGTCCAGCTCGATGCCTAAAAAAGCCTGGACCCCTTGCTTGTGACCTTGTATCTTTCTCAACCGTCTCGATATCCTCATCAGAAATATTGACATGTACATCTAAACATTTGCGCAAAAGATCAGGATATTCGAGGTCTAAATTACTTGGTTCATAGAGATCCGTTAGTACTGGGACGTTGCGGCTTTTTGACACAAATTGATCGGCATGTTTCTTGACTAAACTTAACGCCACAGCCTTTGTTTTGCATTGGTTCAGCTTGTCATAAAATGTCACAATTTCCGCTGCTGAAACTTGAGGTGTCGGGGTTTGCTTTTGTGAACCAGTAGCACTAGTGGGTCGTTCTTGTGAGCTTATGCTTCCATCAAATGAATCTATTTCACTATCTATGTTTTCTTTCAGCTTTTTAGCCGAAGTAAAGTCGATGTCTTTTATCCTCGCATAAGAAACTTCGCTCACATAAGTTGGAAGCATCCATGTACACTTTACTTGCGTGCACGCTAACTTCCTATTGATTCGTGTCCAACATTCAATGTAAAATAGAACGCTCGCAACATGCGAGCAAGATTCTGCCAACCCTGCTTTGCATCCTAAACAATGCACAGATAGAATGGTTCCATCAGTCCCGATTATTAGCCACACGTCCACAAGAGGGTCGTTCATTCGTTGTGAGTGTCTAATGCGCGCTACAACAACGTGCTTTCCGGCGATCACCTTCCCTTTTACCGAAGCCACAAAACCAGATACCACTTGATTGTATGCTTCCAAACTCTTGTAGCTCTTGAATTGGTCATTGGTGTAATAGCTTGTTTGGAGGACCAAATAACTGAACAAATCCGACTGTTCTACTGGCGGCAAACATTCGGGATCGAACTCATCGCTTGGGATAATGGCCGGGTCGATTCCTATCACCGAAATTTTCTCGAGATATCGCAGCTTAATGCGGCTTTCCAAGGCCAAAGCATACTTGGAGAGCACTGGTATATTCTTGCTGTGCCTTTCTAGCTCGTCTTTCTTGATTTTCTCGGACGAATTCATGCTTAATGTCGATAAAAACGGGAAAGTACTACAGAAGTGGCCTACGATCACAATAAATTTCACACTCTGAGGGGCACAAACATGGCGGCCGTCCATATTTGGAGAGGCCTGTGACGTCACGTGAAAGCCAAGAATAGGCGATCGAATAGGACTGGAAATGCAGCTTTCGAAACTGTCCGAACCCGCGACACAAATTTGGTGTTCACTCCGGAAACGGTCATGCTGTTTGCTCCGTTCTGATTGGACGCAGTTCAACAATGCTCTTTCAAAAATCCACACCGATGGTAGTTGGAATGGCGCCTGGTTCATTATATGCGTAAGCTAATGAGTAATGGTTGTCCCGCTAAAAAGATTAAATTTGAAGTGACAATGCCAAACATTCAAATTAAAATTCCAGATTCAGTTGATCGGTACGTAAAGATATAACTAGTGACGATCTAGTGAACTATGTTTTCTACTCTAAGGAAAAGCAAAGAACATTCGATTCAGACGAAAACGCCGGTCGCAAAGAAAACAAATTAATGCATGGAGCAGTTTCCCTGCCGTTTTATGTGTCTTTGTAGACTGAATAATGATTCTAGCCTTCCAATCTATAATATACTGTACTTAATCCAAGTTCTTTAAATTCCCAGATTACACTAACACTGATTCATTTCCGTATGATTTGGGAGTTTGATTCTATGGCGATTCAGATAGTTCACTTCTGAGATCAGTTCACTCGAAAATGCGCTCAGGATCTAGGATTATGCGGTTCAGTTCTATATATAATACAGTTTTCAGTTTTCTTTATTTTATACTATTCATTTAATTATAATACAGTCGGTTCAGGTATCATTAAAATAATGGATCAAATGTCAATGCATTCCGTGGTTACAATAATTCTTTGTGCAGTAACACTGTTAGTCAGTTTGAAAGCTTCGTAAGTTCAAGTACAATCTAACAGTACGTCCAACACTACATCGCGCTATATTCAATATGCAGTCGGAGAAACCGTTAATCGCCATTATTACTTGTCGTTCATGTTCCCCCTGTACCTGTGAACGAAGATTGAGAACCTGTAAAAGAGTGAGAACCGACTGACGTTATTTTCATTAAGCTTAAATTTATCCCTTCACCAAACGGCCAGTTTACAGTAAATATTACGACATACGCTCGGTCTAAATGTGTCTTTAACTATTATCTTCAGTTTCTTTTGTTTTCATTAAGTCACGTGCCCTTAACCCAGTGATCAATGGATTAGTTAATGTTTCAAAAAAGCAGGATGGAGTCACTCCTAAGTACCAAGAGAGTCTAGACGAATAGGGCATCATTTGACAGACAGGTTTATTTGAGCACATAATGAGCTGTGTCCATGGGCCGGGGAGAAACTGGTGAATGAGTAAAACATTTCACACATAGTTTAATTAGTTAGTTTAATTCATATCTTGTAAGCGCTTAGTTGTAAGGCGCACATTAATGGTTGTAAAGCGCTATTGGGCAATTCTTTGAAAATAGCGCTATGTATAATATAAGTAAATAAATATAATTATTGTATTACTAATACAATAATTATATAATACAATAATTATATTGCAGAATTCTATTGTCCTCGGCGACATGTACTTACGGCCGAGAGGTTAAAGTGAGGCCGGAATAATTATGACATTGCTAATTATTCTGCGGGAAAGCGATTGTGATTGGCTTTTGACAAATCGGTTTGGGAATACTCTACTCCCACATCACATGAAACACAGGTCAATCAATGTCAACTGCTCGCTTCATGGGAATAGTGGACTCCCAAAGCTCGTCAAAGAAGGTCATCACACTAACTAACGTTGTTATTACCGCCCTAAAGTTCAAAAGCAAAGCCTTTCGTCTGTTCGATCTTGTTATTTCCTTGGTGGGCCAATTACACAGATACAGACTTAAAACTTATCAATTCAAAGTTTAAGATACCTTGTCTTTGTAAATGTTTTGGGTTAAATCCATGATTCGAATCGCCGCTTAGTTTTCTCTGAGAAATTAAATAATCGTGTTGGTTTACTTTTTTTCCTATGAATCGTATAAAACGAAGAAAGTTATAACTTTGAGATCGCCGGTGCGATGTTTTTAGCTTTTAAATACTTCTAGAGCACGTACGAACATGAGCAACGTCTTAATTTGAATCTTGAATTATTCTGAATACAACGTTATGATTTTCTTTTGACGCGCTAAGTTTATAGTTTTTATTTAATGCTCTCTAAGATTTGTTTTGTCGCGTTTGCCTTTACTCAGCTTTAGACTGAATGGACTTTGCCGCCAACTCAGCCGGGGAGACTTTTTTAGCGTTTAAGTACTTGTAGAGCACGTACGAACATAAGCAACGTCTCAATTTGAAGCTTGTATTATTCTGAATACAACGTTATAATTTGCTTTTGACGCGCTAAGTTTATAGTTTTTATTTAATGCTCACTAAGTTTGTTTTGTCGCGGTTGCCTTTACTCAGCTTCAGTTTGAAAGTACTTTGCCGCCAACTCGGCTGGGCGATTTTTTTAGCTTTTAAATACTTCTGGAGTACGTACGAACATGAGTTACGTCTCATTTTGGAGCTTGAACTAATTTAAACGTAAGTTCAAGATTTGCTCATGACGCGCAAGTGTTATTTTAACAATAATTTTGAGCTTTGGTTCTGTGTCAATTTCAATGGCTAATCATGCGGCGGGTGTGCTATTGTTCGTGAAGGAGGAGCTAGAGAGCCCAAGAGAAGTCCCGTGGGAATATTCAAACTTCAAAACAGGAGGCGAATTCGAGGTTTTAAGACATGGCTTGGAAATATTGATTTCGATAATACTAATACTGGTCAGATTACTATGAAAACACGGCTGGTAGTAAGTAACATACTAAACTAACTTTTCCAGGTGGTATCTAAGTAGGAAATACGATTGTTAGCGAGAAAATTGGCCTCAAAGTGAGCTAAAGTGAATATTCCACTGTAGAAACAGTTAAAAAACCCAAAATTCATGGTCAAACCGATAATGCTTATACTCACTCAAATAAGTTGAAATTGGGTGGAAATTGTTCATTGATATCTCTTCTTCAAAAGCCAGGTAGTACCTAAGCTCTAGCAAATTTCATTTAACCATAAATAAGCAAAACGTCTAGTTCACTTAAGCCTTTTAGTCCAATTCCTCTGTTATCTGCATCGTTATTCATTGTGTAGGCTTTGAATTTAGCGCTCCTGCATCTAATAAAATGCCCGGATGTGTCGCGCCATTCTGCGCGATTATTAGTATATTATAGTTGATCACAGCTGCAGGACGGTTTGCCTGACATCAAACTAAGCTGGTGTGTAACTGCTACGCTGTACTTGAGATCAAGTTGTTATACTTAAAGCAGTTGGTTGTAGCCACTCAAACAACGATTTTAAATAATCATATGAGCGGAAGCCAGTATAAAACTGTAGTAGGTCTGTGTCTCTTGAAAACCGTTCTAGTCCAAATCTTTCCAAAGTAAAGGCTGCAACTTGACATTTCAGCTCTGACGATTAATGGTTTCCTGCGAATCGATTTTCCAATTACACCGTAGTTTATTCAGTTCGCACATCTGTACAGTTATAACCACAATCCATTTCGGTCTGGAAATGTCGTTTGTCGTTTTTCCGGGACAACCTTTTTGAAATAGCTGTATTTCTTAGTACAATCAACTTGGTAACAGTGTCTTCCATATTCAAGATCTAGAAAATGTCATCATATAAAATCGATAAAGCTTAGTTCGCAATAGCGACATAAGGATCATAATCGCAGCGGCCTAAGCACAAACATAGGGACCTTATGTCGCTTATGTCGTAGTGCGAACCACTCGGAACATAATCATAAGGCCGACATAATCATAAACATAAGAACATGATCGGCCATTTTCTTATGTTTACGATTATGTCTATAGATGATTATGATTATGTCGCCTATGTTTTAAGTGCGAATGTGATTGGACATAACGACATAATCGTAATCAGAACACAATAGGTTCCTGACCAATAAAACACTAGTGCCAACTCCTCTCGTTGTTTGCCTCATTTCCAAAATGGCGGTGTTCGAAGAAAGATACCATTTTAAAAGATTCATTCAAACACCAAATAATTGCACTGCGTACGCTTATGTTACTTAAGTTAAAGAGAGTATTCGCATTAAAAACATAACGAAGATAAGGAGCTTATGATTATGATTATATCAGTATGATCCGGCGATATGTCGCTAGTGAGAACCAAGCTTAAATAGCCTCTTGCAGATCCCAGCGTACACTTAAAGTACCCTCTGTAATGAACCGATTCATGCTTCCGATAAATGGCACATTTACATCATTCTTAATACTTGAGCCGTGAAACATCTTAGCCATTCCAGCGGTCGCTGGCACTTTTTACATTTGCCACTTTTTTTAAACATTACCATGAATATATTTTTCAAAAATGTCCTCATTGAATTTCCGTCTTTATAGCATCTCAATTTGGCAAAGTCCATTTCAGCTTATTAATAATGGTAATTAGAACTCAGTTCCAGAGTGCAATTTGTATTGGAAATCATATGGTTTCGAGTGCAATTCGGGATAACTTGAACAAGTGAGTTTTGAAAGAGTATCAAAATTGCATGAGCCCGCAGGGCGCGAGTTCGAATTTATCCCGAATTGCACGAGAATACCAAATGAAGGCTCTGCAGCATTCATGTTGTGTTAAAACCGGTTTATCAGCGCGCGGCTAAATTTTTGGTTTAAACTGATGACCAAATCTGAGCCCACCGCAACAATGGCCGACACGACTGAGTGACCGACTGAGCCTGGTACGAAACAAAACCGTTGGCGCATGATCGGTATGAAAACACCACGAACTCTGCAAAACCTTCTTTTCTCCTCGCTTTTCGTGGAGTTGAAGAAGGCTCTGCTCGCAGGGTAGGCTGGAAGAGATAGCCCAAGGCTTGGAATATGAGTTACAAGGCCTGTTGTATCCTTGGAAATCGGGAAATCACCATGGAAAGTTGAATTTGGACTTCTTCGCCATATCAAACAACGAGTGTCGATTTGTAGGTCTAGGACCTAGAAACCGCCATTTTCAATATCCTGGCAGCTCTTCCAAATATGGGATATGTAATTTTCCTAATATGGAAGAGGCCGCGGGAGGTTCAAAACGACACTTTTACTTGCTATTTTCTTGATATGCTGTTTCATTGTAGTCAGTGAGCGACTGAATTGAATCATTCCGGTGCATGACCAGTCGGTGGGATAGACTAGATGAAAGAAGAGCTAAGCATAAAGCAGTTGTCATGCATAATATTAGAAATGATTGCGCACCAGCCAGTCTTGCCGAGTTGTTTAACACAGTTGGAAACTTAACCCACTATAATATACGAGGGTGCGACACCAAACTTTGCCTTCCTAAACCAAAAACTGAATGTATGAAAAAGAGTTTCTCATACACCGGTGCAAAGTCGGTTATAGAATAAGCTTCCAGCTGGATTACGCGAAATAAAATCTCTTGTTTCCGGCTTTAAGAAAGAAATTGCGACTACCACTCTGCTTGATGGCGAATAAATACATGTAGTTTCATTAGCTAGTAGTTCAAATAATTAATTATAAAGGTTTATAAAGGTATTTTTAATATAATATAATTTGGATTAGTATTTAGCATTTAGAGGTTTATATTCTTAGAGTTTTCTTATTGAGTATTTTGAGTATTACCTAATTACACGGCATCTATATATGGAAATCAGCGTGAAGCTGTTAGAATTTCCGTGTTTAAACAATAAAAATGATGATGATAGTTTCAGCATCGAATCCGATGAGTGAGCGCTCGTCTTTGACAGTGAAAAATCAGTTTCTTCAACTTGATGACTAGCTTGAAGCCAGAATTCGGTGAGTAATCTGTGTTTATTAAGGATTATTGGGCACCGGCCCTTGTCGAATTAATAATTTCTGTTTGTCGAAAATGTTTCCTCGATTTCTTAACGTTTTGGTGTTTTCAATCGTGTGCTAGCTTGAAGTTGTTCCCATTTTAATAGTCGTTTGAGCACTTTGTGTGAACAAGAAAACAGTCAGTCTTTTGTGGCTACTGAGTGCATGAGTCTTATTTCTTTAAACGGCAGGAAATATATGGCAGCGGGCTCGTAGGGTACTTGTATATGTGATAGGCAACTAGTTCCTGTAAAAACTAGTGTTGGTCTGCATCGGCGGGGAAGATAAGCACTGGTATATAATCAACTAAAGTCGATTGAGGTATGCTAACCGCTGTGGAAAGCGAGTAGCAGCTGACGTTTCGAGCACTACTGAGCCCTCTGACGAAGGGCTAGCGCTCGAAATGTCAGCTGCTACTCGCTTTCCATGGCAGTTAGCATACCTCAATCGACTTTCGTTGATTACATACTTGTATATGTGATGGCTCGTACTCTTCTCCGCCTTTGGCTTTACCTCCGCAAAAATCTTCCCATGGGATTTTTAAAGCTCTTTCGTTTTTTCATTTTGGTTCTTTCCAGGTTCTCCACACAAAATGCCAATGTAACATACTTTTATTTTTTATTGGTTTGTTTTTATTAGTCAAGTACCGTAGCTGAAAAATGTCATTGTGCATATGTTTAATAAAAATCTGACATGTTGGATCGGAGACAAACGTTTTCTTGAATTTTCCACCTATCTGTATGTTTCCATAGAAACGGCCCTAATCTAATTGTATATTCCCACTTTTCTTTATCCTAGATTTTGGCCTGGTGTTTCAAAGAAATTGCACTCCTCTTAGACATTCAGACGTGAATAATTATTACTGTATTATTACAAAATTGCATGATACGAAGTTCTATAACACCTAATTTAGTACATTAATTTTAAAATCTTAACAAACAATAAACTATCTTTTTTTTTTTCCATTTTTTTTTTTACAATATCAATCTAAACGGCCAAGCGGATAGAGCTTAATTTGAAGAAGTGGGAAATTGAAATCTAGAAGTCTGCGCGAGCGATCACGCAATCCTTACCCCTGTCAAATGATTCCCATTTTTTTGTTTTCTTGTTTAATTACTTGCTTGTGAAGCTCCTGTTTATCGATTTTTTTCAACAAAAATATGCAATACGTACTGCAAATCGTAGTTCTTGACCGCCATTTTGAAAGGTAACCAAAATGACTAAGCCTTGTGACATCGAGGTTGGAGTTGAGTCAGCTTAGTTAGAGGCTTGTATCATGTTAGGATGATAATCAAAATCTATCCATATTCATAGAAAGAGGGTTTGTATCAGTGCAGGGTCAACTCCAGCCTCCATGCGAGGCTGAGGCTTGGTTACCTTTCAAGAACTACGAATTGGACTGTTACAGACAACTGTTTCATTTTGATTTCGCGCAATAACAAATGTTAGGGAGCACGCACTCAGGCGGAGCATTAATCTCAAAGTTTGAAGTCATTTGAAGTGTATGTCTAATGTAAAAGCTTCACAACAATCATGCTCAATAAAGTAGTGCTCTTTAGAGTTCAGGTTAATACAATAACGGTATTGGTTACCTATAGAATAACTAAAAAGCTAAAGGAGCATACATATCAAGTCCACTTTTTACTTGCAAATCTAATACAGCTGACTCGCTATTTTAATAATACTTAATCATTACTAACAATAATCATAGAAATAATACAATCATTAAATAAATAAAGAATTAATTAATTAATTAATTAGTGTTTGGTAAATGTATGTAGCGAATAAGGAAAGGAATAAAAACTAGCCGCCTATCTTATGTAATTTCGCCCAACTAGATTTTTTTTGCGTAATTACTCGCGCAAATGAAGTCCCATTTATCCTTCTGAACGTGGATTTCAACCAAACTAAGAAGACCCCCTCAATTTTTTTTTATGTGTAACGTGTTTCTTTCTACCCGTAAAAGTTATCGCCCTTTTTTCGTTTTCCTCGCAAGGCATGCTGGGACAGTTTAACTTTGTATCCGGTTCCAATTTCGAACTGGTTTAAGTTTCAAAGGTAAGTCACTGTTACAACACTATACATGCCAAATGCAAGATATCCATCTGTTACTTATTGACTTAAAACCTTCATTTCTTACATATCCACTCGAGAGCCACATTGTTAGATAGTTTGCCATCCCAGTTGTGTATCCGACACAACAGCCTAGGACGTAACAACCACTGGGCGCCGTTTTTGGACAGTATTACGAACAGTATAAATAGATCCGTAACTTCAAATATTCATGGCAAACTTTTTATTGCGTGTAGTTAGATTACGTTTTAATGCCAAATGTAAAAAACATGCTAAACTTTTTTTCGTACACTTAATTTTCTTGTATAACCATGGCAAACTTAAAACAAACGTGCTATACTAAACTATGACACATTCGGAACACAATACAAATATACGTGGTCTTTCTCAAATATACATGCTAAACTTTTCATTCCGTATGGTATGATGCACCGCGCGCTTCACATGCAAACACACTAGTACCTAAGTCTCGTGCGGCTATCTCGCCTCGTGATCTTTCTTGTTCTGTGGCTGCTTCAAGATCAAAGTGGCTGATCGTCCAGAGAATTTCAGAGAAGCACTAAGCAACATCGCCCACCAAGCCAGATTGCTGCTGGGTAATTATAGCAATAGGAATGTACTGCCGATCGAGCAGAGGCTTAGTGAGCCATCACTTCGTTCCAGTATTAGCAGTACCAGCACAATAAACACAACTACGAATCAGCCATGTACAACGCCACTGAAGACCGGCTAGAGCAGCAGCTGCAGAGCTAGTTCGCTCATTTCCGACATTTAATTGTCGACTGAGCGGGATAGCCTCGACTAGAACTGTTACGTATACAAACATCCGCCTTCGAAGAAGGGACTGCATAAGTCCTGGTGACTTGCATGTCAACGAGGCTGGTATAGCATAGCAAAATAATGGCATTGTTTCACTGAACATATGTTCAGTGCATTTCACACATCTCCCTGAGCGCTACAATTTCAACATTCCAGAGGACCTACCAGCCTCGTTGACATACAAGTCACCAGAAATTATGCATAGGGTCTATAGTATATAAAGATTGTGTGCTGCTTCCCTCTTCCTGCACAAAAGCTATGCCGACACATCAACCCCGTTGTCACCTCGAAAATGACGGGTTTGTTGTGCACTGATTTCCCCTGGACAAGTCAATGGATGAGGAAGATCTTGGAGCAAAGATGAGGGAGCTGTTCCCTGATTTACAGGGTACTGTACAGGGTTCAATTTCGTTAAGTCCTCAGTGCTATGGACAAATAGTTACACGAAAGCTTACAACTGATGTGAGTTTTTCTGCTGCACGCGTACTTGGCATTTCCGGCCAGCAGCAATCTGGCTTGGCGGGCTATGTTGCTTAGTGCTTCTCTGAAATTCTCTGGACGATCAGCCAACTTGAAGCAGCCACAGAACAAGAAAGATCACGAGGAGAGATAGCCGCGCGAGATCTAGGTACTAGTGTGTTTGCATGTGAAGCGCGCGGTGCATCATACCATACGGTATGAAAAGTTTAGCATGTATATTTGAGAAAGACCACGTATAGTTGTATTGTGTTCCGAATGTGTCATAGTTTAGTATGGCACGTTTGTTTTAAGTTTGCCATGGTTATACAAGAAAATTAACTATACGACAAAAAGTTTAGCATGTTTCTTTACGTTTGGCATTACAAACGTAATCTAACTATACGCAATAAAAAGTTTGCCATCAATATTTGAAGTTACGGATCTATTTAT